>MU226257.1:1944527-2010004 GCA_018584345.1 Thuja plicata | reverse complement strand
AACCCCTGAAAAATATGCCAAGTGGGGTAGGAGGTGCCCGGAGAGGCCCAATCAGGGTCCTGAACCAACACAGAAGCATGAGATGATGAAGAAACGAGATGATGATATGGTAGAGGTCAAAAATGTCCCCTAAGGAGGGCTAAACACTCTTAACATGGAAGTGCTTCCATTTTAAGATGATACAGACACCTTGCAAGTAACTATAGATACCAAGGAGATACACCAACCGAGAATTAATATACAAAGAGTGCACCATCTACTGTTGAAGAAATAAGAGAACAAATGAACAAAACATGAAGGAGAAAGACTCAGGAAGATGGAACTTCACTTGGAACTATAGATAACACCACCTCTACCGAGTCTGGTGCACCGAGCTCCACCTAATAAATGAGAGGTATGTAGGAACTGCATGCTTATTATAAATCCTACATAAGTTCCTAAACAATAGAGTTAAGATCTATATCAATATATTAAGATGTATTTGGATAAGTTATGGAAATTTTGTTTGAAAGTTGTAATGTATGGTTATTTTGTTTAGTCGGTTAAACAAAGTGACTATGTTATCGATATAAAGGTAAAAAGGGACTCGGCAAGCACATTTCATACAAATAATTAGAGCCGTTGGAAATCATAATTGAGGAAAAGCTATAAATAAGCCAGTTTGTAATTCATTTTGAACCTAACATTTTTGAAGAGCATTTGAGCACATTGTAGAGAGATCACTCTGTCGAGCATTCAAAGGGATTACGAGGTATTATAAATATTTACAAGAGAATTTAGTAATATTTCTGAGATATCTGGTTTACCAAGTTGTGTTTTCAAAGCCATATTTTATCGAGTGTGCCCTAGTTTGTTATTTCGACACATTTGGAGATTATCATGACACGGAGGATGCAAAGAATGGTATTAGTAAAGAATGTTGAACCTGTAAACCCTAAATACAAGTTGCCCCAGCTATATCCATATAAATTGATATGACAGGAGAATTAACTTTAATATCGCCATGAGTTTTGTTGATTGAAGATGTCTGCACATTTATTCACTGCAAATTGAAGATCCATGTGAAGCTGAGATTGATGCTTCATTCAGTAAGTTGTGCGTGAATGGTAAATTAAATGATGAGAACACACATCTAGAGACGAAAGGATTGACACATGCAATTCATCTACTGAGGGAATTCAATCCCGAATGGGTAAGGATGGTACTCAACTGAGTGTATGACCAATTTATGTGGTTCAATGAATCGATCAAGACAACTAAGGATGTGTTGCACATTATCACTGGATTTCCTATTGGAGACTGGCCAAAGGCAATCAAGAAAATTGAAAAGGTTAAGCTCCCTGAGCTGACAAAGGCACAATGGGATGGAAGAGGAATGAGGATATCTACTATTTTGGATCCTGAGTTAAGGTATGCATCTAACATCATATCTTATCAAGTGTTTCAATCATCTCGAGTGGATAGTGTACCATGTGGAGCAGTAGACTTGGCTTATAAGATAGTAAAGAAAGGACTTTAGATATATCTCTGTGAAGTTTTGTTGAAGCAGATAGATGGAAAGATGAACACAATCAGAAAGGCAAAGACCAACACGTTGAAAATTGGTTCACTGTTGATATGTATTTTCTTCTACTACCAGAATTCATTTCCCTCCATTGGAGATGTAGTATGGAAAATTGATAGGCCAGTTATTTATCAAATACATGAGTATATACAGAGTCAAGGAGACAAATTTGATGAACCATGTCTGATTACTTTTTGAAATTCCAAGCTAGAATGCATAAGAGATACAGAGTTCCAGCTCAACTAATTGCTAAGTATCAGGATACCATTTGTTTTGAGGTTGACATTGATGTTTGTATAATTAAGGTTGTTGAACCGAGAGTTGAATGGATTCAACTGATGGGATATGAGATGGATATAGATATTGAATCAAAACATATAGAAGCTTTATTAGCTAAACCTAAAGATCCTAATGAGAAAAAGGTATGGAACATATGAGGATGTTAAAGATAAAATAAAGCAAGGTATTTTGGTACCTAGGTCAATAAAGAAAGCAAGTAAAATGATTGATACTTTATCAAAGACTCTTGGATTCGACGATACACTAGATGAGAACACTGAAAATGAGAAAGAAATTGTATTATTTGAAAAGAAAAATCTACAATTGGCATCACCAAGCATGAGAGGTACTGGAAGGAACACTAGATCTTTAGTACAATCGAAAGAGAAGAAAGTTGTTGTGGTAGTACAATTGAAAGGAAAGATTTATGAGTGAACTAGGGGAAGGAAACAACCTGCAAAAACAAGGAGAAGATTACTACTTGGTAATGAGATTGAAACAGAGTTTGATGAGACTAATAAATCTATACTAGTTGCAGAGATCTCACGAGTTCCACAAAGTCTTGATGATTTTCTAGATGGATTAAAGAAATCAAGAGGATTTGGAGGTTTTAGGCAAGTAAAATATCAGAAGAGGAATGAAGAAGCTAAGAAGAAGATTGAAGAAATTGTTGTGATAACTTTAATGAGATACAAAGTGACACCTATTGAACTTGCAGACAAGATACCAGAGGAACTATACAACAATATTGATGCAAGATGGAATTATGCACTAATTGCAAAAAATAAATTAGAGAGAGATCTCTTGTACACACTATTCCTGACCTTGCACCATCTAAGATTCCTGAAGCATTAAGGAAGCATTCAAACATATTTCTATTCAAGAGAAGAGCCCTTAGGATAACGAATGGAGACATACAATCAGTGGAGAAGGATACAACTCTAAAGTGGAAGGATATATTTCATATAGATGATACCGAGCATCATGAATCAGAGAAGAAACAAGAAGCGACCATTACTGATCAAATAAAGGGAAACACAAAGAAAATAGATCCTATTGATCTAACTACTAACAATGCAAAGGTTATCATTGAAGATATACTTGAGGACGAAGATCCTGCAAAAGAGCTATCAAAAGATGAAGATGTCATGGATACACAAATGAAGGATACTGAGTGTGGATATTGATAATGCACCTTTCATGAGCAAAGATCTGATCATGACACAAGTACAAAGTGAATTGATGACACTGTTAATACTAAGTTTGTACTAGATACAATAGACATGGAAATCGAGACACTAATTAATACAGAAAAGGATAAGGATGGACAACGTAAGGCCATCGAGATAGAACAAGCAAAAAACACTGAGTTGCAACCCCCAACCGACATTGATGGTCAAAGCAAGATGCTAACACTGCAATGGATCAACACGTACAAAAGACAACAGATACTAAAAGTGAAATGCAACAGGAATCAAATATTAAGGATCAGAATGAGGAGAAACAGAAAGGTGAACATAAATAAGAAGTAAAAGTAGAAGAGAGCATAACCGGTACCCATACCGAGTCACCTGATGCAACTAAGGCATCATGTTCCAAATTCTCTACTAGAGAGAGAAGATTGATAGAGAAGAAGAAGAGAAAAAAGAAGAAGTAAATCATTGATTTGAGCAAGTCAATCATAATATCAAAAGGAGACTCTAATGCAATGAAGCCTAAAGAATTAGCTATTTATGTTGAGAATGTAGCTCAAAAGGTTGAATAAGAGAAATTAATTGCAAAGAATAAAAAGCTAAATATACTTGAGCATGTGAAGGACATATCCCAGGACATTGTTCCTGAAGAAACTATTGATGAATCTGAACCCCTACTGGACCATGTTGGTGATTTAGCCCAACATATCAAAGAACCAAACAAGGATATGACCGAGTATATGTTGAAGATTCACAAGGAGAGAATGGAGAAGAAATTGATGGAAGACTTACTGAAAGATATTGACATAGGGAAGGTAACTCTTTCCGAGTTATGTTTTGAAGTTGAAAAGAAACTAACATCCATTATTTCAATGTTTCAAAAAATTTCTATTCTTTTGAACTTTACTGTTGAAATCAAGAAGAAGGAAGCAGATATTGAGAAAAAGTTGAATGAGCATCTTACAAAAACTATCTACCGAGCCTAGAGCATTCCAGACTTACTACTCAAAGATACAAGAACTCATGGGAGTTCAATTTTCATTGAGACGGGAGGAGGATAAGCTTAGATTGGAACTGCTTGAATTGCAAGCACTGTTAATTCCCAATATCCAATCAATGCAGATACACTTGATGAAAGCCAAAGAACTATGAAGTTTTCGAGATGTAAGTTCACTGGACACCATACTTGGCTTATCGGCATATACTACAGAATACATTGTTATACTTTAGAATCTCTGAGATACATGGGAGACTGTACTTTCAAGCATACAACAGAGGTATAAACATCTTTTTGGTTAATAAGTTTTACTTTTTGGCACTTTTTTGTCAAAAAAAGGGGGATAGATATCTTAGTCAGAATAAAGGGAGATAAAGGAGGATAGATATCTTAGGAGATAGATATACTTGAATATATACATATACATATATATATATATATATTTGTGTGTGTGTGTGCGCGTACGTGTGTGTGGAAAATAAATAAATAAAGATAGAGAGTAACATCCGAGGGGGAGTTACTAATTTTGATGACTTTGAAGTTTTTGTCAAAAATGCCCAACTAATGCCAAAGGTGGAGATTGTTATCTCTACAAGATATTTTGTTGTCATTATTTTAAACAAAGTCATAAATTCAAGGAGAATCAATCGCTAAATAGAGAAAGAAAAGGATAAGACAAGTCGGTAATGCACACCAAGCCAGTTGGTAAAGCACAGAGTTGATAGATTATCGAGCGCATGTAGTACATGGAGTTGATATTATATTAAGTGATGAAGAAAAATTAGCCGAGTATTGTGGAGTTATTTAACTGAGTTATACAACTAATAAAAAATGTGATCAGATCATATTTAATGATTGTCAGAGCATTAATTACACATATACAAGTATTTATAACAGTTTGTTACATGATCAACTATTCAAATAAATCAGAGTGAAGATCTAAGGCAGAGATCAAACGAAAAAATGAAAGTTTGTCATTTCCAAGAAAAACAACAAGTACTGAGGTAATAATAGTTTGTTATATGATCAAAAATTCAAATAAATCGGAGTGAAGATCTAAGGTAGAGATCAAATGACAAAATGAAAGTTTGTCATTTCCAAGAAAAACAACAAGTACCGAGGTAAAAGTGACATGGTCACCGAGCTAGAAAGAAGATCTAATGATCAAGAGAAATTTACAACATACCTAACGCATAAGATTAAGAGGCAAAACTCATCTATATCTTGGATGAATTTTGTATGTGTAAGAGACACAAGAGGATATACAGAGAAGAAGGACAGAGAGCTATTTTTGTTATTGTTATTGTTAAAGAAGTTATTGAAGAACATATAGCAGATCAGAGAGCACCGAGCAAAAATTTAGCTACATCATAGCAGAATAGAACAATGTTAAAATTTGGGAATTGAGGTAACACATATCAGAGCACATAGAGTCTGAACAACATTTACATTTGATGCATTTTTACAAACATTGTTATGTTATTGATACTATTGTATTGAGAGCTTTAAATACCAATACTGGGTAGATCTTAAACGATCTTATATTTGTAAATCCTTTAACATGGTACATCTCTAAGTGTAGAGTTTGTAAAAAATACTTTAACCAGGTACACCTAACAAGTCTTATATATACTCTTAATCGGGTAAGCTATCAAAAAAAGCTAAACTATGCAGCTCTAACTGAGCACCCTTTATACTGCAGTTAGTGAAGGTTGTGGGTGTTATCCCCATTGCAGTTTTTATCCTCTAACTAAGGATTTTGTGTTACCAAAATCATGGTGTTATGAGTTCTATTGTTTTATGTTTTGATGTTATAGTTTTATAAGCATTACATTACTTTTATTTCAAAGTTATGAACTCGGTAATTAGCATACAACAGTATATGGTTTAAGCAGTAATTGTGGTTAAAAGTTTTTATTGGTACTGATTCACCCCTCCCCTCTCAGTCCCAACTTCCCATTAGTTATTTCAACATACATTGTGAATCTAATGGAGTACTTGAACTAAAATTAGCGAGCAAACATTCTTCAAGTAGGCTTGTGTGATAACTTTTTTTGTAAATGTCCCTTAAGAAATCTCATGAACATCATATTGAGTTCATCAATTAGAGTCTACTTCTTGATGGTCATTGTCATCCTTAGTGACCTTCCATATACAACAAGGTATAAATATCTCTAAACTCATGGTATAGAGCAACTAACCAGTCACAAAAAAACAATAATATCAATTTGTAGAATGTAAAATTTTACATTGAAGCTCATTTTCACCTTTGATTCATAGAGAAAGTTAAAATACAACATAGTTATTAAAAAAAATTATCTGGTCTTTGGTTCAGTTTTGTTAAATTTGTTGACCATCTTCTCTCACCAATAGAAGACACTCAATTCCTCTATACGAAGGAGGACATTGCATGGAAGATAACAGTTAGAGTTTGACAACCAAGTTGACACCCATAAAGGATGTGCATTGTGTGGCATCTTCCTCCCTTGCATGAACATTATTATCAAATAAGATCAGATATATATTTCCAAACTAATTTAAAAATTGCACAAGTAACTCAAAATATATTAAATCCAAGTCATATATGTAGACATATTTTTTTTAAGGTTAATAAATTTATAAAAACTTATTTGATATAAATATTAAAGTATAATAAACAAAAAAAGAACTTAACAACACATATGTAGTCATTCAATTTACCACCACCATATGAAAAATGATGCAAGGTCACATTAGGTGCATTTAGGAAATATACATATTGAATATAAATTAAGGACATTTGAAATGGAAATCATACCAGAAATGGAAGTAAATGAATAAATTTAGTTTGCTCAAATTTATGTAACATTTTTTTATCATTTATATTTCTGCAATAGACATTGTGAAAGCATACAACGGTATATAAAATGTTAGCAATTATTATGGTGGCCAAAAAGCACACAAGCATCAGATTCATTGAAGCAAATTTGAACAAAATATATATTATGTATCAATTATTTCCTAAATACATGTATAGCAGGTTTTCTCAATTCATGCATAGCAATGACATGGCCAAGTTTATCATTCCMTTATTTCTTGGAAGGAGATCCAAKAAACCCCTATTGTCAAGGTGTTAATTATACCTTTGTATATTTATCACATAGCCAAGACACCATGTTGTAGTATTTTGCACATAAAGCTCTTATTATCTTAATTCCAACAACTGTAGAGGCATTATTGTGTATTCATATAAACGAAAACTACAACGACAATGACTCTAAAATTTCATCCAAGGTTGGAATAGATTTTGGAAAGCCAAACATACTAAACCTCAAACTAACTAAGCTTGTTGATAATGGGTTTTCTTCTATTAGCTCTGATCTATATAGTGGAGACATTAATTGGAAAATAAAATCAGTACCATTTAATACAAATTCAACAATAAATTGAAACATGTTAAAATATGAGATATAGTCATGCTTAGGACCAACTCCAAACCCTAGAATTATCCCCCAAACACTACGTTATTGACTTTGGTCACAAAGACATCCTTTGCCCATGAAGTGCCTACATAATCACTTCCAAAAGGGGTCAAAGTCCTTTGTAGCTCTCCTCACAATTATCTATCAAGGAACTTACTCTAGGTTCTCATACCCAGGATTTCATAACCACTCAATTAACATTAGTCATGGGAGTAAAATATAAAGAATATTATAATAGGAAACCCATTGAAGGGTTCAAGACCAAACAATATAATAAACCATCATCATATTATATTGTATGATGATTATAGATGGTCTAGGTCTTCAGTCTATTTCAATAACATTGTCAAATTAAATGACAACCAACATTCATTTTGTATGCAATCAAACCACAATACGACATAGCTATATTGTTTCTCAATTCACATGATAGATTCACAATTGGGGTTCTTATACTTAGAAGACCATAAGAGTCATGTAGTTATTTGAAGTCTTTATCATCAAATGTAAGCGCCAAAAGTATCAACTTGCAATGTTAAAAATATAATCAATACAATGTGGCTCTAATGATATTGAAAAAAAGTCATTTTCACTTGCATTTTTATGCAACTATGGGCCAAACTTAGACTAAGTAAACTTTTGTTCCTAGTTTATAATATATGAATATATTTGTAGTTATAGATTTAATCTAAATCTCTATGCCAAAGATAAGCTAAGAATATGCATTGTCATCCACTTTTATTTACTAAGTAGTTGAAATGTTCAAATGATAAAATAATTTTACCTTAAAAGGGTAAATCCCAATAAGGTCTTCCTTAGAAACTTCATCTTATTACTTACTCTCTCATATCCTCCTTTCTATTATAGGTTTCAAAATTTAATACTATTTTTGGAAAGTAATAGTATGGGAGGAGTGTGCTCTATATCTAGGAACCATTGAGGATATTTCTCGTGCAAGCAATGGAATTGACTCCTCCATGGTGGCAAGTCAACAAAGCTCCACACTTTGCCATTTCCTAGGCCTTTTGTCACAACAACCAATGCTTCTATCACAATTTTCAATTGTGTTTTTTGTGGAATCTTTCTATCAAGTTAAGATCAAGGATGTACATCTTCTATTTCACTTAGCGCCTCATATTTTGATGCCAATAGCCTTTGATTCATCTTCTTATAGGTAGTTTGATCTCTGTTTCATTGTTGAAATGACATTATAACAAGCCCCAATGCTCTCATTTCAGCACTAGCAAGGAGGATATCAACAAAGGTTGTAGAGCTTGAATTTCACATATCAATTGCATTTTCTTAATGGTTTATAAAGCCTTTTCAACAAACCTATTTTGTGAATATCTTGCAACCAATAAAGTCCACGAGACCACATAAACTCTTAGACAACTAAAATCTTCTTCAAGGATCCTATTTTGTGCAAATTGTCACATTCCATAATACCACATTTGTTAGGTATGTGTGTAATGTCAATGCCGTTGGGTTTTAATTAAACTATTTAATAATATTATTTAAGTTGTGTCTAATAATTTTAAATTTTAGAGGCAACTTAACAATATTATTATAATTAAACTACAAAATATTTTTAAACATGTATTAAAATAAAAAGTCAAAATGTATTTTTATATACTTGCACCGAGAGCCCAATTTGAAAAGTACATAAAAGATGTACTATCTTCACTTGATCATCAAGATTTCATTTGCATTTTTATTTGGGTGCTAGTGTTCCATTTATATCGAAGGATGATAACCCTCTTGACTTTCTTCTCTGAAGCAAGTGCTAGAATTTTTTTTTAAAAAAAATAAATAATTAATTTATTAGGTCTCCTTTTTATTTTATTACACTTAAACTAACCCCATGTTCCCATGCGGCTGCTTAAGTGCAATTTGTGCTTAAAATTAAGCAGTCGTAAGCAGATGACACATGGCTCCACAAATCATTTTCCCTATTTTTATATCTCCTATTTTTTCTCAAAAAAAACTTATTTACAAAATTTATTTTTAAGATTTTATTTAAACATTCTATTTTTTTATGTCTCTTAAAAAAATAAGCAGCAAAATTCATTTACCATGGGGCCAGCTCCACAATTTGTTGCTAAAAATGTTGAGCAGGAGCACTTGCTAGCTAAAATAAGCTTACCCTATGTAGAAAATGATAGCTTGGAATCTTTTCCTATTTTAATGGAGCAGCAACTGCTTAAAAATAAAAAATAAGCATTAAAAAAAAGGNGGGGGGGGGGCTGGAAATAAGTAGCAACTGCTTATTGAAAAAATGCCACATGTCTTCACCATATTTTTTTCGATCCATTTTATTTGCCTAAAACTTTGCTCTCAACTTTTATTTGCCCAAATATTGTTAAAATTTTTAATTTAAAAATATTATTTAAAATAAGTTTAAAAATAAGCAGAATTTTTGTTATCCATGGGGTCATCAGTTCCACAAATTGCTGCTACAAATGTTGAGCAGTGCTAACCAAAATAAGCTTAGCAGCCGCATGAAGACCTACCCTTAAGAGCCACATAAGGCCCTGCCCTAATTTAATAGTATTTTTTTAGCCGATAGGCTTCTCTAGCTCAGAAACCTTTGACCGGAAATGTGTTCGCCATTTCACGTCGCTAAACTGTTATCATTTGTTTGTTAAACTGTTTTCATATTAGACTTCGCATAGGAAATATGTTTTGTTCACCGGATTGAGGAGATCTGCTTGAATGCTTGAAAAAACAATGATACATTTGTCAGCAATCCATATCGTTATTGGTAAAAATGTGGTCTCATGGCTTGCAGTGGTGGCAGGATATGCACAAAAAGGATTTGGTGAAAAAATGTGTAAGCGGAAACAAAAAACCATTTAATGCCATTCCTGCTGATCTCAATCTCAGATACCTTCAGTTGAAGGAGGCGTTGCACAGTCTGCTTACTACACGCAAACACCTTGAAGACTACCCTACGTATCTTCAATTATTACAGACCTGTGCTCTCAAGAGCACGCTTTCTCGCTCATAGACGATTTGCATTTGTTAAACAAACAGCTTTTCATATAAAGCTTATTTACATGTCAAGTGCAGAAGTTTGGCTGATACCTGTGAAAGTGTTTGACTGCATGAACGAATGAGAGGGCATCTCATGGCAGATGGGTTTTACAGTGTATAGAAGACAGGGGTATCCTCAAGTCACTCGCAGTCTTTCACCATATGAAGAGCCTGTGCCAATTTTCCAAAATAAGAGCTTTGGGATTGGGTGTGGACATCTATTAAAGCATGAAGAATAGGGGATTTTAACCAGATGTAGTGCCTGCTCTAGTATACATGTATACGAAATGTCGAAGTGTAGACAAGTTATGTGAATTGTTTGATAGGATACTTCAAAGAAATGTGTTCACGTGGAGTGCAATCATTGCAGGAAATGCACTAAATGGATTTGTTGAAAAATGCTTAACAAAATTTCATGCAAATGCAATAGTCAGGTGTAAAGGAAGACTCCATAACCTTTGCTAGCGTTCTCCCTGCCTAGACTAAAATGAGGCTTTCGACCAGAGAGCATGGACATCCATTAGAATATAGAGGATAGAAGATTTTTGTCACATGTTGCAGTTTCAACTGACCTGTTCAACATGTATTCAAAAGGTGGCAGCATAGACAAGGCATGTTAAGTGTTTGACAGAATGCCCGAAAGAAGTGCGGTGTCATGGACTGCAATGATTGCCCAAAAATGGATGATTTGATGTAAAAGGCTTTAAAATCATTCAAGCAAATGCAATCAGCAGGAGTAAAGCTAGACTCCATAAACATTGCCAGCATCCTCCCCACCTGTGCAAAAATGGGCGTTGTTGAACAGGGTATGCGATTTTTTTAATTGGTGAGTTTTCCTTGAAACACTATTTCAGGAACTACCCTTGTGCCAGACCCACAACATAATAGGAGCAGTAACATCGACAAATAGTTTTTGTTTTGTGAATGATACAATCAACACAGCAGAGAAGGAAGGATATTCATTTAAACTATGAATCCACTAAATAAAACGCAGTAATATTGGGCATTTAAAAATTAGAGATATAAAATTGCATAATGTCCAATGGAAAAAAAAACTTGGTATCACACAGTAATATTGAGCATAAAAAATTCAAAGATATAAAATTGCATAATGTCCAATGGTAAAAAAAACTTGGTATCACATGTTTTGTGAAAGATTGTGGAACAATTTCTGTAGCAACAACGCATATGTTAGAGGATTTACATGTTCAAGATTGCCCAAATATTTTACAAGACTACAAAATAGTTGATTCCACTTGTTGCTGAATTTTATTTTATGGGCCTTCTGTGAAAGACACTTGGAATTTTAAAAGTACAGACATGATCAGTGAAAAAGAAGAGTAAAATTTACCCTTATTTAATGTTGGCATCCAAGTTTTTACCAAAGGAATTTGTCGATTTAGCTTGGTAGAATATATCTCAATCAAGAACTATGAAAACCTTTGAGCCTTTGTAGAATCTAAAAGAGGAAACTTGAAAATAATCAATTGCAAACCTATCAAATTGATATTAAAGGTTGAGTTGCATCTTTTTGATCCAACCTTTTTATCAAAGATTCAAATGTAGAGAAAAGTGAATTACTAATTGATGTGTCACATGATTACTTCAAAATAGATCACAAAGCTCCTATCTGTACTACAAATCTTAGAAGGATTGTAGTTATCATTCTGTTTCTATTGCCTTCATTCTTGTTTTGGGTCAGTTGATTAAATTAGTCTGTATCACCACAAGCAAATGCAATTGGCTAGTGTAAAGGCATATTCCCTATTTTTTTCAAGCATTTTGTCTATGTCAGAAAGAGATCTTTGGAGCGGGGTATGGACATCCACCAAAAGATAACGAAAGAGGCATTTTTGGAAAGAGGCATTTTTGTTAGATGTTGTAGTTGTAAGTGCACTGGTAGACATGTATGCAAAATGTGGATAGACAAGCATGTCACATGTTTGAGAAAATGCTTCAAATAAATGTGTTCTCATGGACTGCAATTATCATAGGATATGCACTACATGGATTTTCTTTAAAAGGATTTAGAAACTTTTAAACAAATTCAACTTGCAGGTGTAAAGCCAAGTTCCACGGCCTTTGCAAGTTGTTGAACCAAAACAACAAAGTGTTGTAGTAGAAGATTCTTTGGAAGAAGTAACAGATTTGAAAGCTGAAGAACTGGCATGTGAATATCTCATGGTTGATAGAAAAGTACATGAAGATGTAGAGAATTTTTTGTATGAAGAGATGAAGAAAATTAAAGAAGTTGTTAGTTCTTGTGATTCTATGCACATAGATTTTGTCAAACAGAAAAGGATGAAGTTAAAGTCTGTCATATTGTAATGAATTTTTATGAGAGTGCAACATATATTTCTCCATTAAAAGATATATTGATCAAAGTGGAAAACGAAAGGAAGAACCCTGTTGAGGCTAAGACAAAATGTTTATAGTCTTTTAGTTTTCATAATATTGGTTGTGCTTATTTGATTTCTTGAAACTTCAATTATCCATGTAATATTGATCAGTTAGCCAAATCAGACTAATTAGATCAAATATGAATAACAGTCAAAGAAAATGTGTGGCAGAGTTGGAGACTTCCGTTCAAACATGGAGGAATACAACTATGTGGAATGTTGGGATCCACTGGTTGAGGCAGCCAATGTATTTCTCTAACATATCCTCACAAGAAGCTCTTCCTATCACATATTGATGATAATCTATCTGACAATTTTAAATGACAAGATAAGAGAAATGCATAAACTTTTTAGTGATCTAATGATTTGATTTCCTTTGTGTGAAAGATCCAACGGGAAGCAAGGGAAGTGAAAGTGATGATGGGAAAAGCGAGGCCAAGAAGATGTCCTTATCCATGTGAATGATGCTATCCACTATTGGAAGGACATCTTCATCTTCATCCATCATGTTCCTCACCTTAAAATGAATAGATTGTGCTTCCTTACATATTATTGCTTTCTTTTAAGTCATTCATTCATTTTAATGGTGGAAGAACATGAGAAATAATTGAGGAGTAGGTTTAAAGATCTAAAGGACGCTGCCCAAGCAGTTATCGCACCTAGAGGATCCTCATTTACTAACTTCTATCTCTTTGTCTTAGAAATGAAGTAGCTACAACAAGTTTAATGCATAGGTTTTGTTCCAAGAATTTTGACATTTTTTCTTCCTATAAATAAGAATAAAAATGCATTTGAAAATGTGGGACCATTTTGTATTTTGTAGCTTTCGCGTTTGTTGTTTGTTGAATGACCCATTTCATTGGTCAAGTTTAAGATTTCAATTTAAGAATAATTTATATTTAAAATTCTTTTATATTTTTAATAATATTGTTGACTAATATTTTTTAAAAGATATAAAAAAATATTTAATAAAAATAAATATACAAATTATTCACTAACGAAATTTTTATAATAATCAAGAATAATAAATAATAGTAAATAGAATATTATTAATAATATTAAATATTATTACATAAAATATATCAAATTTTAAGTGTCAAATAATACAATATGATATTAAATAATTCAACCACAACAATTTAATTTCTATTATAAATATAATTTTAAAATTTAAATAGCTTATATAATATATCACAAACTAACATTAATTCAAAACTAATACATAAGAATATTAAAAAATCAAATTTTATTTTCTACTAAATTATAATATAATCTATAAAATGAAAGTTTAATTATTTCCCCACAAAATTACAGTGTTTAGACTTCATATCATTTCACACAAATAATGCATTGAGAGTTTAAGTTTCATTTAGACTTTAATCACTTAGCACACATAATGCATAGAATTTAATGAATGATTTTTCAAGAATAAGAATGTTGAATTATTAAAATAAAATAAAATAAATATTTCTAAAATATTAAATACTAGATTAAAAAGTCAATAATATAAAAATTCTATGATGAGCATACAATATGCATTACTCAATAGGTTGGCAAGGTGGAATATTAAATTTTATAAATTTGCATTTGACTTGTTTATTTTCTTGAGATTTTGACAAATAATAATGCTGGCAAAAAGCTTATGTTCTTTCTTCCACGCTAAAATGGTGGACGATAAGAAGTGGAAAAAATGTACGGCTAATGTAAGTTATGCTTGCCATGAAAGACATCAAGAGTAGAGTCCACTACCTATTCTAGAAGGAAGTCCAATGACCTATGCTAATTGTGCACCCTCCTTAACCAACTCTTTCATATTGAAAACATTCATTAATGCATCTACCTCTAAAGTTGGAGCTGAAAAATTTGCAAGCATGGTTGTTGAATTGGCCATGTTTGTGTTGTCTCTACATCCCTTGACTCTTCAATGTCTATTTAATTTATCCAGTAATTAGATGTCATGGCTCCGGAGTCGAGTGTAGCTAATATTGCAATTGGCTTCCATTGCCATTTTTATTTCACCAATAACTGTTTACCATATCTCTATAAGGCATGGGTAACAAAACCTTGAATTTACAACAATATTACAAATATTAGTGCCAATGCTAAACTCGTAATATTAGATCATAATATCCATAAATTTCAAAATATTAAATTTAAATAAATTATATAATTTCTTATATTAGTTAAAAGTACTAAATAGTCTCGTCGCTCATTATTTTTTAATCTTAATTTTGTTCTGTACGCCTCTTTTCATGATTCGTGGTTCCCAAGCTTTCCAAAGGCAAGGGTTAGTAGCAAAGGTTTTACAAATGATATAAATCAAATACACAAATACTATTAAAACGAATAACTTGAAACATAACCAATAAAATGTACAAGCAAAGAAAAGAAAACAAATAAATGCAAACCCCAAAGTGCTTGAAGCTTCTATTGTTTCTCTCTACTCCTTTCGAAACGATGTTTTTGATACTCAGGATTGGTGTGGCAGCTTCTATGACTTGAGAAGTGTTGAGAATTTGCTAATTGAAAAGAGTGCGTGATCGCAAGAACTTGAATGCTAAAACCAAACTGACATAGTAATGGCGCACGAGAGCTTGAAATCCTGAATCCTTCAAATGGTTATGAAGGGTTTATTATATAGGAATTGAGGATAAAATGAACGGTTGAGATCAATCTCAGAGATAGGGAGATGAACGATTGAGATCAAAGGGAATTGAAGAAGCCATCAGTAAACTCCACCTCTTCAATTTGTAAAGAGGAGACAGAGTTTGGTTGACTGAAGAGCTAATTGTGAGTTACCTTTTTGAACTGAAGAGGTGGGTGAAGTTACCCATGTGGGCTGGAGAGGTGGGGTAAGTTACCCATGTGTACTGGAGAGATGGGTGGAGTAACCCATGTGATCCGATTGGAGTTATCTCTTTGAAGATAAATGAATATTTAATTCATTTATTTAATTAAAGTTTTCAACATGTGAGATAATTGAATTTTTTTATATTTAGAATTGCTTTATTGAATGAAATTAAATTAATTTAATTGGAAGAATTTAATTAGTAAGTTTAAATATTTGAATTTAAACTATAGAAAATTGAGTTTAATTAATTAATTAATGGTAATTAATCAATTAAGGTTAATTAATTAAATAAATAAATAATTTAATTAATTTTAAAAATTTGATTAAATGATTTGGGGAATGAATTTAGAGGAAAATAGATTATTAATTAATGATTAAAAACTATTAATTAATAGATGAAAATTAGTGTTTTTAATGTAAAGTCGCAAGCCTGTCCATTTTCGAGTGTCTACATTTGCCCCTTGTTGATGCGATGTGACTTGTCGCAGTGTGTCAAAGAATTTTCAGATTTGATCATGCCCCAGTGATAGCAAGTGGACTATATGCCCCCTCAACAAATTAAGCATAGAAAATGCGTCAGATGAGCATTAATTTGTTGAAAAAGTGAATCACTATATGATGATGATAAATGCATTCCTATGTTAGTTATGATGTTATTGATGATGGATGCATTGATTATATGATCTACTATGCACATGTTTTGGATTTTTCTTATGCAATAAATGAATGCAATCTACCATGCACAAAATTTCTGAGTAATGCATGTGTTAGTTAGAAGGAAGTTAATTTGGAATGTGATCTCTGGGATTGATTGATAGATATGGAATGATAGAAAGGAAATTTTGTTTTTTTGATAGATATGAATTGATAGAAAGGATGAGTGTCCCAAGTCGCTGCCCCTGTTTCCAATATTTGTCATCATTGCATCTTTTTTTTATATTTTCTAAAATTCTGAAGAGAGTCCAATGTATCCAAATCACATACCACCTGTATACCGCCATGACCTCTTGATAGCAGAAGGAGTAGAGAGATCGAATATAAAAAGAGCCTAGTGCACCCAAATATTGACCGTTTGGGTTTAACTATGTTCCTTGTTTGAAAAGAAAGAGAGCCAAAAGCACCCAGATATTGACCATCTGGATACCGCTTTGTCCTCTGAATAAACTGCAACAAGGATATCAAGGTAGAACTCCTATGCACCCAGAGTCCATCTGGATAACACCGTGAGCTTTTGATTTTGAAAGGAAAATCCAAAGCAAACAAGATAGAACTCCTACGCCCCTAGAGTCCATCTAGATAGCATCGTGAGCTCTTGATTGCAAAATAAAGGGAAAGACCATAGAAACCAAGATAGAACTCCAACACACTCAGAGTCCATCTGAATAGCGCTGCGAGCTCTTGATTCTATAAACCAAACAAGCAAATAAAAGAGAAGGAATGTCCAATTCTTTCCCAGGGTTAAGCTCAAATCGTGGAACTGCGCGGCTGCCAGATAAGTGACAGCGCCTACCGCATTTATCCTAAATCATCATGGCCCTGAAATCGAAGTGAACATTCAACAGACAGCAATCGAAGAAAATAAGTCATGATCTATCATAGCTACTCTCCTCACATGGTGGATCCCGGAGTAGCGTAAGAACATAACCACGAAATATAGGCTGACATCTGACTGACTTGACTGACCTAGTCAACATTTTTGGCTGGTTCCTTGATGCAGTTGGAATCTCTTGATTGGCTCGACTCTTTGGATAGGCTTGATTGGCTTGATTACTTGAGTGTGTCTGGTTTCAGTAATAGATTACTCATATAAGACTGACTTGTCTGGTTTGAGCGTATCCCTCACTGTGTAAGACAATTGATATGATTTGATTGATTGATTGTGATCGTGTTGGCAGTTGATCAAGCTATGTCAGATGGGCCCCATGCTGGTTCGCAAAGCTCATAATTGTGACATTTGATAGATTGGCTTGGTCGTCAATTGCTTGATGATAGGTTTGATAGATTGATAAAGTTGTGTCAGATGAGCCCAATGCTGATTCGCAAAGCTCATGATTGTGACATTGATTGACTGGGCGTGATCACCCTCTGCTCTCTTGATAACTAAGTTGGCTTTATTGCTTGGGATTCTGCAATTTTTTGAATGTTTTTTATGAAGATTGATTTTCTCAGAACATTTTGATCTTTTTAGTATTTTTGATAAGTTTTCCAATTTTTTTGGATTTCTTCCGGCCATTTAGAATCACCCCCAGTTGTAATAACCATGGGTAAGTGCTTGGTGCTCAGAGGGAAATGTGCTTCTGTATATAGCTTGGGTAGTCAGTCTTGCATTTGAAGTGTGCTCAAGCTTTTGATCTTGGAGTTCATTGATGGTGAAGCTGGTTTTGAACACTTGGCGCCTGTTTGCTAGGTCTTCACCAAGGTACCTACTCAATAGCACCTATTTGCTAGGTTTTCACTGAAAGAGCGATTTTGTTTCTCTTTACTTTTTTTCTTTTTTGATTTTTTTTTGTCGCCAAGGCGCCTGATTGCCAGGTTTTCACCAAGGTAACTTTTGTATTTTTTGATTTTTTTTTTGGTATTTTCCGGATATGTAGATAGGTGCCTTAACCATAGAGACCTTAAGGGTAGAACCTCTTGAGGTGCATGTTGTTGATGTATTCGGGGAGCTAATCTCTTTCTGGTGTCGCTAGTATGAATGCCCCACTCTGAGTAGAGCTGATAATGACAAATGGGCCTAGCCAGTTAGGCTCAAACTTTCCGGGTTTGACTCTTTCTGCTTGGTTCTTTTGATTTTCCATGAGGACAAGGTCTCCTACCTCAAATGTTTGTGGCTTCACCTTCTTGTGATAGTTTCTTCTAAGGCGATTCTTGTCTTCTTCCATCTAGTAACTCCAGTTCACTGAGCCTTGCTACTTTGTAGTCCTCATCTGTAATCAGGTTTTTCAAAGATATCCTTAGGGATGGGATTTCCACTTCGAGGGGTAATACCACCTCTGATCCATAGACTAGGGAGAAAGGAGTGGCTCCTGTAGGTATTCTCACACTAGTTCTGTATGTCCATAATGCGGGACTAAGATGTAAATGTCAGTCTCACCCTGATTCGTTCACTGTTTTCTTCAAGATTTTCAAGATTGTCTTGTTTGTAGCTTCGGCTTGGCCATTCCCTTGAGGATAATAAAATCAGGAGAACCCTTGCTTGATATGGAATTGTTCGCATAGCTCTTCAACATCCTTGTTTTGGAAAGGTGTACCATGATCTGTCAGGATAGTTTGAGGGATCTCGTATCGACAGATAATGTGGTTAAGTATGAACATTGCTATTTGCTTTCCAGTTATGTAAGTGAGAGGAATTGCTTCCACCCACTTGGTGAAGTACTTTGTTGCTGCTATGATGTATTTGTATCCATTTGTTGAAGAAGGTGTAATTTTTCCCACTAGGTCAAATCCCCACATGGAAAATGGCAATGGTGATGTGATAGGATTTAGTTCCTTGGTTGGTGCATGGATGAGGTCTCCATGACTCTGACAATGTCTACACATTTGTACATGTTTGTGTGCATCTGTCTCTATTGTGGGCCAATAGTATCCCATGCGGATGATCTTCTTAGCTAAGTTGTTGTCACCTCCGTGGGTTCCATAAATTCCTTCATGTACCTCGTACAGAGCTCTCTGGGATTCTGTGGAAGTGAGACATCATAGTAGCATTCCGTCTAGACTTCGTCTATATAAAGTAGTTGAGAGGATGGTATACCTAGAGGCTTGGCGGATGAGGGACTTTCTCTGGTTCCTAGACAAGTTGGGAGATAAGACACTGTTTTGGAGGTAGTTATAGACATCTTGGTACCATGGGTTTTCAGGACCAACAAGGATGCATGTTGATTCTGTGATGGATGCTTGATGTGATGGCACCAAGAGTTTCTCTACTAGAAATTGGAATCTTGTTTCGTTGCCTGGCATATCAATCAATGATGCTATGGTAGCCATCGCGTCTGCAGCTTTGTTCTGTGCTCGTGGGACTTGCTCGAAGAAGATGTAATGGAACTTGGTGCGTACTGTTTCCATCTATGCTCTGTATGGTATGAGCTTCTCATCTTTGGTCGTATAATCATTGTTGACTTGTCTGATGACCAACTGTGAGTCTCCAAAGACCTTAAGGTTCTTGATTCTCCATTGAATTGCTATCTTTAGACCGATGGCCAGTGCTTCATATTCTGCTATGTTGTTTGTGCATGGGAAGTTGAGTCTGAAAGACTTTGGAATTGTATCCTGATCTGGAGTGATAAGCACTATCCCTGCCCCCCGCACCATGGTTCGTGCACGAGCCATCAAAATAGAGTTGTCATACCTCGATCGCTGGTTGTAGTGTAATAATAGATTCGTCAGAAAAATCAGAAATAATAGGTTGATGGTCCTGAATGGGTGCCTCTGCTAGTTGATCTGCAATCACTTGCCCTTTGATGGCCTTTCTATCTACGTACTCAATGTCAAACTCACTTAAGATCATTACCCACTTCGCAAGTCATCCGGTGAGCGCTACTTTGCTTAAGAGGTACTTTAAAGGATCAATATGTGCAATCAACTTTGTTTGGTGACTCAACATATAATGTCTTAGCTTCTGGGAAGCGCAGACAACTACAAGACATGACTTTTCAATTGGCGTATAGTTGAGCTCATATCCAACCAATGTTCTGCTTAGATAGTAGATGGCCCTTTCTTTACCTGCATCATCATGTTGTGCCAAGAGTACACCTAATGTTGACTCTGTTGCTGAGATATACAAAAGCAATGGTCTACCTTAGACTGGTGGCACCAAAATAGGAGACTTGAGGAGGTAGTCCTTGAATATTTGGAATGCTTGTTCTCATTGCTCGGTCCATATGAATTTGACATCTTTGTGCAGTAGATGTTGGAATGGGTGGCACTTGTCTGCTAACTAAGCTATGAAGTGCCTGATTGATTGGAGCCTTCCTTGTAACCCTCTTAGTTGCCTCAGGTTCGATGGTGGAGGCATGTCCAATATTGCTTTGACTTTCTCTGGGTCTACTTCGATGCCTCTATATGACACTATGAACCCTAGTAGCTTTCCTGTTGTGACGCTGAATGCACATTTCTTTGGGTTTAGACGGACCTTGAATTCCTGCATTCTGTCAAAGATTGGTCCCAATTCTTGTAGATGATCCTTGCGAAGCATTGACTTGGCTAGTATGTCGTCCACATAGTCTTCCATTATTTTGTGGATGAGATCATGAAATATAGTTGTCATAGCCCTTTGATATGTTGCGTCAGCATTCTTGAGACCAAATGACATGACGTTCCAACAGTAAGTGCCCCAAGGACATGTGAAAGTTATTTTATGTTGGTCTTCTGGCATGATCCCTATTTGATTATACCCTGAAAAGCCATCCATGAGTGATAGCATTTGATGTCCAGCGGTTAGATCTACTATCATATCAATGTTGGGTAAGGGAATGTCATCCTTGGGACAAGCTATGTTGAGATCTCTGAAGTCTGTGCAAATCCGTATCTGACCACTGTGCTTTGTAACTGGCACCAAGTTAGATATCCAGTCTGCGTATGGTATTGGTCTTATGAACTTGGCATCTAGGAGCTTTTTCAACTTTGCCTTGACTAGCAATGCAACATGGGGATGCATCTTTCTCAGCTTCTGCTTGACAGGTTTGGCGTTGGGTAGCAACGGGAGATGGTGTAGTACTAGCTCTGGATCTAACCCTGGCATATCCGAGTAGGATCATGCGAAATTGATCATCCTTGCTTTAAAGAAGCTGATAAATTGTTCTCTCTCCTCAGGGGTGAGTGATTTTGCCAAGTATATGTTTTTTGGGTTCTTGTCATCTCCCAAATTGACTTCCTCTGTTTCTTCTGCTAGTAATGCCGATTTTTCCTCTATCAAGGGGAGGAGTTCCTTCTTTCCATCTTCTAGTGCCTCAGTGAGGTTTTTGCTAGAAGATACGTCTTGTTTTAGCTTTTTATCATTTTTTTGTTCTTTTTTCTCTTGTGGACTGGAAAGAGGAGTTGCCTCCCCAAAATATGCCGCTCTGTCGAGGTCAATGGCGAAGCCTGCCTTGTGGTCTACTGATGGCATGCCTTCCCTAAGTCCCATGAAATCAGCAATAGCCTCATCGTTCTTGAAGACATCTAAATCAGGCGGTCCTTGTTGATCCATTCTATTAACTTTGGGTGTACAAGACAGATACTTTCGTGGTTGTTTGACTCTAGTTGATTGAAAGGGACTACAGATATGGTTCCTACAAAATTGGACTATGATGTGGACGCACTACTAGAGGAATGATAAATGACATGCTTATCTATGCAGGGTTGTTCGGCAATGGATAGTTGGTCAAATAAGTCTTCTAGGTTCATGATAGTGTCTGACCGAGGGGAATAATCTGGGATCGACGGTTCAGAGTCGTGAAGGGACCTCCACTCATACTCGTGGGAGTCAGTCTCGATAGAACGCTCGTCAGATGTCTCACTTCCTTCGTTATCATCGATTGCTATGTGGAGGTCTATTCAGGTTTGTGTGGTTCCCTCTTCGGCGGGCAACAACTGTGCTAATATGTTGCTTATCAAGACATGTTCTGTGTTGTGCCCTCGGTGCATCTCTGCTATTTGTTCTTGATCAACTTGGATGTCTTGGATTTTAGAACCGGCTTTTTGTTTCCCATAGCCTAACCCTCTCTTGTTTCTCTAGGTTGGAGGGAGAGACAATTCCATTATGCCTTGTTGTCTTGCCCCCAGGCCGGTTGTACCATCATACCCGAATTTTTGTAACATTGTATAACCATTACCATAGTTCGACAGGGGTAGGGTTTGTCGGATTGTCTCTTGTGGGTCTTGGTATAACCATGTACTGATATCTTGTTCAAATGGCTTTTCTTCTGCTATGTCTCCCCATCTGACGAAGGTTGTGGGCGGACATCTGAATAGAACAAGTTGCGGAGTTTCTGTTATAATAATAGGTTGTGAAAGGCAAGGGTTAGTAGCAAAGGTTTTACAAATGATATAAATCAAATACACAAATACTACTAAAATGAATAACTTGAAACGTAACCAATAAAATGTACATGCAAAGAAAGGAAAACAAATAAATACAAACCCCAAAGTGCTTGAAGCTTCTATTGTCTCTCTCTACTCCTTCTGAAATGCTGTTTTTGATTCTCAGTATTGGTGTGGCAGCGTCTATGACTTGAGAAGTGTCAAGAATTTGTTAATTGAAATGAGTGTGTGATCGCAAGATGACTTGAATGCTAGAACCAAACTGACATAGTAATGGCGCACGAGAGCTTGAAATCTTGGATCCTTCAAATGGTTATAAAAGGTTTATTATATAGGAATTGGAGATGAAATGAACGGTTGAGATCAATCCCAAAGATAGGGAGATGAACGGTTGAGATCAAAGGGAACTGGAGAAGCCATCAGTAAACTCCACCTCTTCAATTTGTAAAGAGGAGACAGAGTTTGGTTGACTGAAGAGCTAATTGTGAGTTACCTTTTTGAATTGAAGAGGTGGGTGAAGTCACCCATGTGGACTGGAGAGGTGGGTAAAGTTACCCATGTGATCTAATTGGAGTTATCTCTTTGAAGATAAATGAATATTTAATTCATTTAATTAATTAAAGTTTTCAACATGTGAGATAATTGAATTCTTTTTTATTTAGAATTGCTTTATTGAATAAAATAAAATTAATTTTAATTGAAATTAATCTAATTAGTAAGTTTAAATATTTAAATTTAAACTATAGGAAATTGAGTTTAATTAATTAATTAATGATAATTAATCAATTAATGTTGATTAATTAAATAAAATTAATTATTTAATTAATTTTGGAAATTTGATTAGATGATTTGGGGAATGAATTTAAAAGAAAATAGATGATTAATTAATGATTAAAAACCATTAATTAATAGATGAAAATTAGTGTTTTTAATAGAAAGTCGCAAGCTTGTCCATTTTCGGGTGTCTACATGTTCCCCTTCATTGTAACATTTTAGAAAAAATAATACATGTTGAAAATACTAAGTTTTCATGTGGTTAACAATGACTCCATTGGACAATGAATGCAATGAGTAAAATCTCAAGTCTCACCGTGCACAAAAACTCTTTTTCCAAGTAGTAAAAACCTTTTATTTTATTGTCAATAGATTTATATTAAAAACTATTTATGTATTTTTAAATTATATAGAAAATATTATTTTTTATATACAATATTGCAACTTCCAATAAAATGTTTCTATGCAAATATCAAACAAACAAAGATCAATCATAAATATTATATTCTTCCCTTCTCAACAATCCAATGAGATTGAAACAAATACCTTAAGAGAATAAAACAGTAAATAAAATTTCTAGGCTATGCTAAGGTCTCTTTGGATTGTGGATACTCTTGGTTTGAATCCATAAGATTAGTATACAATGTAGAAAATTCAAAGCTACTCTTCTCAAAAGTGAGTAAGTATATTATAAATTATTCTTAAATGTCCTTTCACAATAAAAGTGTTATTTCAATTGAGACCTTATATCTTAATAATTAATTGTTAATTTTATTTCAATAATTAAGGTTTAGCTAATAAAAATGTCAATTATTTTTTCTTTCTTTGTGATAAATATTTTGGTTGCAGGTAATTTATGGAACTGTGGGATTCAAAAACCAACTCCAACGGTATAATAAAAAAACCCTCAACTTTAGATATAGGAAAATTCCACATAGGGTTTGCATGTTGAGCTAATTCAGAAATTGTGTTAATTTTCAACCTTAGGGTGATCAAGAGTTGTTAAACTAATATCAAAGGAACGCCAATGTAGCATCTACATTTTATATAGTTGAGGAGGCATTATGATTCACTGATCATCTACAAACTCCATTGAGTGGTTGCAGCTGTGTGAAGAGTTCGCATCTATGTGCAGCCACTACTCTCAACATTCAGAGTGGTACCAGTATATAAAATTGGTGGCATCGACAAGGTTAAAATCGCAAAAGAGTTCACTGAAGGCTTGGATTTCAAGGTAATTTATGAGATTGGATAAGGGTGTTGATCACTGAGGTTTTTGCCCTCTTCCATGGACAATTATACGCATATCATCCACGCCATTTCAGTGTTGATTATGCCCAACAACTCATAACCCAGTGTGTGTACTGATCTGCCAATCTGTATTAGCGTGCATCCACATTTACAAGTTGGTAGTATCACCTAGATTTACTCGTCATGGTGAGCTACATAGAGCTACTATCAAGGCTGAACAGTTAGGAGGCATTGAATTGACAAAGTATTACACAGATACAGCAGTTCCACTGTGGCAAATTTACCCAGTTGCTAGTCAACAGCACTTTTCCACATCAACCTCGCTGTTGCAAACCATTTTACCAGCAATTTATGGTAGTCAGTTTGGACATATATCTCATTTCAGAGGACTGCTATGACTGGTGGATATAGTGATCAATCTATAAATTTGAAAAATTATTGCCATTATGGTGTGAATCTTCATGTCATAATTTCTGGGAATTTTATTACAGTTCTTACTAAAGTGCATTTCCACCTGGTTGTATGCATTAGTTGTTGAAATTCAGCAGCTTTATCCGATCTGATAATTAATTCTGAGAACTGTAACTATACATCTTCAATATCCTTTCACATCCAGCTTGCAGAAAACTGGCTACCCTATTCAGATAAAAAACAATTGGGAACGTTACATCCAACCTAGACGTGCTTTCTCCATGCCTCTGCATTTGTCTTTGCAACAACTCCTGCACCCGTTTAAACCTTCAGCCATATTAACATGGTTCTGCCATGATTGGAGAATGGAAGTGATATCTGTATGTAAATGGCAAGTCATGTTGCACCATACTTGATGCCACATTTTATACTTTCTTTTATTTGTACACACCAACATTATGGCCTACACCATTATCCTTGCCTACTCCTTCCTTCTCACTTTCCTCCATCCCAAACATTTATGCTCTGAT
The DNA here is from genome assembly GCA_018584345.1 of Thuja plicata. Lineage (NCBI taxonomy): Eukaryota > Viridiplantae > Streptophyta > Pinopsida > Cupressales > Cupressaceae > Thuja > Thuja plicata. The sequence continues at coordinate 1,984,244 of MU226257.1, read as the reverse complement.
GAAATTCATCCATCCTTTCGTGCTTTGAGCATATACACCTCCCATTCAGTATCTCCTCTCCTCTTTTTCACACACCATTCTTGTAGGTCCTGGTCCACAAACCCCTTGGTTGTGAAGGGCCACCATGCCATATTATTGTCGTTGCAGACTGTTGCATTTCCTCCAACTACTTACAATCCTCCTAAGGTGCCCATACTTCTGCCATTAAATTCCTACTTTTCTCTTTGACTGAATTGGTTTTATATATCTCCTTTAATTATCTTTCGTATCTTATGACCAGTGCAAGCCGCATTCCATGGGTGGTTAATTTGACACTATTAGGATTCCTAGAAAGTAGGTCATGTATTAACATACATTATAACTAGTTTTGATGCTTTTACTTGTTTATTTAAAAAGCCATTCCTAAGTGCCAATAAAAGGGATGATAAAAATAAGGCACCTGGGGCCTTCGCAAAGTGGAAACAAACAGGAAATTAAATTGAAGCTTAAACATGAAGAAGTGGCAAAAGGAAAACAATTCCGAGCAATAAAAGTGATTATCATGAGACATCAAAAGCAGAGTGCTATACTTATTTGATATTTCTATTAAGTCAGCAGGGGCCAACACAATACAGCGTACTCCCACATCTAGCTATTGAAAATTGTTGGTAACCTGAATAAATAAGAAAATTCCAGGAGTTAGAGATGCAATTATGAAAGGGCTGATATCTCACCTATCAGCTTTAATAGACATTTCACAGATAGTAGATATTGCCCACGCTCACGAACAGATCAGAAGAGATGATAAGGTGCCCCAACAACCTAGCCAATAAGGGTGTGAAATGGTTTGTAGGAAGCCGTAATTTCAAAAGTTTCAAAACCATATCAACCATACATTGATTATTATCAAAAATATAATTATTTTTAAAGTAGTCATGGGTTTTTCTTTACGGCTACGAAACTTGCCATACGTCAGGCTAATATCAAGCATTGAACTTGTTTTGTGTTCAATCTTTCATAGTCGAGTTAATTCTGCAAATAATAATGAGAATGTTGTATATTCTTCAAGTGACAGTCTGCAAAGCCTAAGCTTCAAACAGGTATATTTCCCCCTAATTTTGTTGTACTTACTGCTTGTTCAAGCCATTTGGGTATTGATTGGAGGGTGTGGCAGAGGACTGTAGGCTTAGCTCTTGCTCTTTTTTCTATTGACCTGGCCATGCAGCCTTCAACAGTCCCTTGCTGGTCACATCAGGAAAGAAAGGTAAATCACTTCTAATTTCTATACTCTGTGAAATAGTAGGAGAGAACCTAGGCAAGCTGCAAATATCGGTATAAGAAAAACAATGCAGGGTAGAGAGGATGTCTCTTTTATTAATGACGAGCATGGAAGATTCTGAAATGCAATCAGAAGCTTCTGAAGCCCATTCTTAAAAAAATTCTACCACCCACAGGGAGACAGATCCCCATGAGCAGCTTCTTGGGTGGTTCAAGCTGTAGCCCATCATTACCGGACGAGGCATTCCTTCAAGGGCATTCACGGGAACAAAAAAAAATCCTAAAACCTGGTAAACATTCAAGAAGCCATACCTGTTTCTGATCAAATAAGAATCATATGTAACAAGCATATGATTGCACAGAAAACTACTTTCCATTTCAAATATGGTCAAATATAAAGATTAGATGGCAGAAGGACAAGAGTGTAAAAGTTGACCACATTGGATGACATTTTTCCAAGATGGAGCATCTACTTTGCCGATGATGAAAAGACTGAAATTTCAAGAACCTGGAGAACGAGAATTATTCTACAGAGGAAAAAGAGCTAGTCTTTGGCTTCTTATATCCGCAGAATTGTCCTGAATTTTTAAGTTAGAAAAATTAGAAAAATATGGTTGGGTGGAATTATGGAGCAAACCAACATCCACCTCATTATATATATGTGTGTGTGTGTGTGTGTGTGTGTGAGAGAGAGAGAGAGAGAGAGATTGCATGTTAAAATAGTTTATGATGTCCAATAATATATTAATTCAAATTTTAAAAACAAAAGACACTAAAATCTAACAACTATGAAAATTAAAATCTAACCTAAAAGTATACATATTGAGTATTAATAATACCTTAATATTAAATTTAATGAAGTTATACATTATAAATATTATTATGCTTTAAATTTAAAAAATAATTAATATTTATTTGTAGAAGTTGAGAGGAAAGAGAACCCACAAAGAAGGGCCCAAAATCGATCTTGCCTGGCTGCTGCTCACCTTCACCCTTCAGTGAATAAATAGGCCACTGCCGATGTAGACCTCCATTGTGATCAAGATAAACCCAAAAGCAAATCATGAATAGAAAGAGACTAGAAATCTTCAAAAATGAAGAATGGCTGCTGAAAACAGATGGGCTCCATTTTTGCAGAGTGCATTTCATGATAAAGACCATAAACATAAAACCCTAGTCTATAACATTTTTTTAAGCAAACTTGAATATTACTTTTCAGCTGTGTAGGAATTTACTAGCAATTCAGAATAAATTTTACAAATTTTTTTTGTACACTGGTTTTGAATAAATCCAGCAAACTCTGAGTCATTGATACTTAACAGTGCAATAGAATTCATAGTTTTGCAATCAGCATTCTACACTGAGTATTAAAAAGAACAAATTCCACCTTAATGTCAATTTTTTATTTTTTATTTTTTATTTACATAACCCATAATATGGTATGGCATTCAGTCAACATGAATCTATATCTTCTTGCACATGAACGTGTGGTGCAACAGTTAGCTTCTTGGTTGATGTGTAATGCAAGTGATCCAGCTTCAAGTCCCATGGTATATTATGTTGGATATGTTAAATCCTTACTGGACAGTGAAAAAAACATGTGAATCCATGTTGGATCTAAATTACCAGGTATGGTGAAAATTATGATTGTGCGCTACGTGCAAACAAACAAGTTTAATACATCTATCATACATGCATATGTGTGTACATGCACAGATGAACATAAACATAATAGATGGGCTAAAAACTTTCCAAGCAACTTCTTGTTTACAGAGCCTGGACACATGCTTCATGCAGTCCCCACAACTCTCTGTATGACACCACACTAGAGACCATAAGCTTCTGTCATACCACAATCATAGCATAATTTCCAAATATGAACCTGGCAGTGAACTGTTTGCACAACCTCTAAAGAATATTAAAATACATAAAAACTATAAATTACAAGCCTAAGAACTTAATAATTTCTATTTATAGGATCTGGACAGGTGTTTCTACAGTCTCAATGATTCTTGACGCAGCAGAAAGACCATAGATTTCCATACTATCATGATCCTTGAATAAACCCAGCAAACATTTTTACAGCTAACAATCAAATATGGACAAATTTCAAAACACTCGGTGCTTGTAAAGCATGCTTCATTTGTTTCTAGAATTCTGTCATCCAAGAAATAAAAAATAAATACCATGTGATTCAGCTTATAGATCACAAATAACAAGACACTTATAATAATAACAATATAAATAGCAAAGCAAAATAGAACATTGGTATTGGTGGAGAGCAACATTCATTCTTGTCAATCTATATTCCTGATGATTAATCCGAAGTTCAAACATTATTTCCAATGAACATCATAATGCAATCTAAATTCTAGATGTCAAAGATTTTCCATATGGAGCATGTACATTGTAGTTCTTAGTGAAAAAACATGAGAAAGAAATCTATAAATACTACTAGGATAAAGTGGCAAAAAGTAAATCATTTTAAAGAAACTTCTTTTTTATAGCAAAAAAAATGTATTTACATCCTTTAAGATTAAAGAAAAATCTCCTCGACATGTTTGTTCTCCAAAACACAAACAAATACACATTTCCTTAAACAAAGGTTTTCTAATACCTAACCTATAAATCAAGGTGGAATGTGAAATTTGACTCATTTCATGCTGCAAATCCAATGACCTGTAGGAAGGATAAACTTTATCCAGAAGAAAACTAAGAGGACATCATGACTTGTGTTCATTAAACTATAGACACCCCATGCATGACAATGGAAGGGCATTTCAATCAAGTGTCTCAAAATTCAACAATTGCACATTTCCCCTAAAAAAATTTAGCAAAAGGAACATGTAAATCATTCAGAAGCAGGTTCTTCATCTTCAACATTGTCGGTGTCACTGTTATCAGAAGCTGCAGCTTCCAAATCCGATTCTGTATCTCCTGCAGATTCTGTTTTGTTTGTGTCATCCCCTTCTGCAGATTCTGTTTTGTTTGTGTCATCCCGTTCCGCAGCTTCTGTTTTGTTTGTGTTATCCCCTTCTGCTGGACCTTGCACCTGATGAATCCGTATAAAAGGATGTCAGCAAAATGCCAAAATGCAATAATGTGGTCAGCAGTTCTGTCTGATTCCCAAGAAAATGTTAAGAGAGATTAATTAATAGAATACAGTCTCAACATAATCAAGACAAGAATAGGTTTTGAGGATATGCACTCAAAACCCAAATAAATACAGAACAAAACTCATGTCAGTCAACGAGCCAAAAGGCAGAAGGCAAAAAGATCAAATCCAAAGGACCAAAACCCATTAAACTTGATGCTGCAACTTTAAAAACTAATTTGACAGGAAACAAAGAAAAGCCCATGCAAGACAGCAGCAATTGTCAGTAGTAAAGACCTAGATTACCGGGTACACCCTTAAGACGTCCTGCATCCATACCATGTATGGATTTGCTGTGGGGTACACCCAGATACGTACCCAGGCGTCTGGGACACCAAGGTACAAACCTGGGCGTACCCAAGCATACTGAAAGGTGCTGAGCACCTAAAAAGACATTTTTTACCATTTTTTTTTGCATCCACAAACCCTAAAATCCCCCTAAAAGCATCATTTCGCCCAATACAAAGAACATTTTGCTCTCTTCACTCTTTCTTTTTCTCTATCGTTAGGTTTTTCTCACATCTAACACCTTGTACAACATATTATTGCTGCCCTCAAACCCATTAGGATCTGCACTCCCAAACCCCCCCACTAGTTAGTGGGATCTCTTGTCATATTGCTGCCCTCAAACCCATTAGGGTCTGCACTCCCAAACCCCCCCACTAGTTAGTGGGATCTCTTGTCATATAAGAAATATGATTACAATGAGGGGGTCTAGGAGCAGAGACCAGAATCAAGAACTTAGACAACTAAAATTATAACTATTAAATGCCAATTGATAAAGATAAATATGTATATGTATCAATTAGCATATAATATTTATCTTTTTCACTACCATTCTGGCATTTGGCATCAATCAATTATGTCACAAGGATCGCCGAAATACATCTATGAAATTTGAATTTCAGCGAACTACAAAGAAATAGTAAAAATTTGTTCTCATTCACGCAAAAAATTGCCCTAATAATTTTGAACGATCTTTGCCCTCTCTTGGAACCTTCTATGGCTTTTACTTTCCCACTAGTGAACTAGACAATGGGTCGATGGAGATTTTCCTTATAAAAGAAAGACGGCACAGCTCAAAGACTTGCAATAACCATGGTCAAGGAAGGTTACAGCAACAGCGGTAGTAGCACTCCACCATCTCCAACTAGGCAACGACGGTCGATAAATCTGCCATAAAATAGGCAAAAATCACAACGCCCCTCAAAAGACAAATAGAAATTTTTGGTTTTCTAATCCTGATAATTGGTCGACTCGTATTCCAAGTATAGGGGAGCAACGACTTTGGTATTTAGATTTATATGTTTTTTTTAAAATAAAATTTAATATCTTAATAATTTATTTTTAAACTTTCATGATTTGTTATTTATTCAATATATTAAAAATAATTTTTAACTATAATATAATTATTATTCATATATTTATAATAGTAAAATTATAAATTTAAACATTTTTTATAATGATTTCGAATATTTATAATATTATAATATATTCAAATTTAATATAACATTATTTAATTTTTATGGATTTATAATTTATATTTTTTTAAAAACTTTATACAAGGTGAATGTTTTTTTAAAAAGGGATGAAAATTTATTAAATAACAAAGAATATTACAAGGCAAGCTCAGCCAACAAAGCAGACAACAGGCACCAAGGCCAAACAACCAATAGACAATCGAAGCTCTCCCATAACTCCCAAATATCCCCTCAAGTCTTCCATAACAAGCTCCTTCATATATCTAGAGTACTCAATGGATAGGTACCCCAGAGCCTAACATCCTGCCCATCCATCTGCTCAAAAGCCCATTTTGCCAAACAATCTGCAACTCGATTCCATTCTCATTGGATGTGACAAAAAATAATAGTCTAGAGATCTACACATCCCCACAATCAAGTCGACTACTAAGGCCAATTTTTGATTCTCCCCACCCATTTGTCTCTTATTTAAGATATCCACCACCACCTGTGAATCCAATTCACAAATAATCCTTCGCCATCAAAGGGCATAACATCTCTCTATAGCATAAAGAATAGAAAGCACTTCCATAAGGTTACTAGTATGGTGCCTTCTATAAATAGAAAAGATGAAATGAACAACTCCAAAGTTATCTCTACCAACTCCAATTCTAGCATACCCAAGGTTCACCTAGACAAGCCATCTATATTTATCTTCAAGACATCATGAGGAGGGGGCGTTCAAGATCCATCTCGACAAATCTTGCTCTTAGCTTGTCTAACAACCTTGAAGGGGTATGTCTCACCAACAACCCTCCAAGCCCAATATTTGATTAATATCGAAATCACTGGATCCACACTGCCAAGCAAATCACATTTCGCTAATAAGGTTTCTTGCAAACCACAAATAATTTGTATCCATAGTTGATGACTTATCAATTTCTTCCCCTGAAAGATCCTTATGTTCCTCTCCAACCAAATTTTCCAAAGAATGAATGATGGGCCAATGTTCCAAGCGATGTGGAGAAAACGAGACGAAGTCGGGGGAATCCCTAGTGTATTCAAGAACTCCGCCAAGGAGGAGGCATGGAAGCAGGCCTTGTTCCAAATCCCCCACCAACAATGCTAGATTTCCTTTGAGAAGGGGCATAGGAAGAAAATATGAGAACATTCCTCACTACTATTACACAAGACACACATAGAGGAGCTCTCGAATCCTCTTTTTCTCATATTATCCAAGTTAGACATCTATTCTAAGCAACCAGCCACAAAATGAAATTGAACTTAGGCCAGGAAAACTTGTTCCAAGCCTGTTCCCACCACGGAACTGCAACTCTCCCATGCTTTTGCCTATCTAACACTTGGTAACCCAAAGCAACAACAAATTTACCTTTTGGATCAAGGCCCCAAGAAATCACCACGTAACTGCAACTCTCCCATGCTTTTGCCTATCTAACACTTGGTAACCCAAAACAACAACAAATTTACCTTTTGGATCAAGGCCCCCAGCAATCACCCTGTAACTGCAACTCTCCCATGCTTTTGCCTATCTTACACTTGGTAACCCAAAGCAACAACAAATTTACCTTTTGGATTAAGGCCCTAAGAGCGGAGGGAACCCATCCCAAGAATCAAACCAAAAGAAAGCCTCTATACCCCTGTTGTGAATCCCAAAAAGACCTTGTCTATTTAAATTACCCCCTCTCTTGAAAGTGCTCCAAATTATAGATCCTTTACCTTCAAGGCTGTAGTGAGGAACATCCTCAAAGTCCACCCTACTCAGATACTTCGCAGTGAGGATTCTAGCCCAATCTCGGTCTTGATGGCAACACCATCTCTAGTAAAGTTTAGCCGCCAAGGCCTAACCATTGAAACTAGTTTGTTGGAGGCCAAGACCCCCACCCTACTTTGGTCTCAGACAGAGTCCCATTAACCAACTCCATTTTTCCAAGAGAAGATTGCCAACCCACAAAAATTGTCAAGATAGGGCATCAAACTCATGAATGATACTAGGAGCTGCCAGCACAAAACATCTGCATAGAGGAAGAGCTTGAATCACTGACTTCAAGAGAGTCACCCTCCCAACTAAAGAAAACCACTTGTAGGTTTAATGGGAGACTTTCTTGTAAAACTTATCAAAAATTTCCTGCCAAATTCTAGGCACTAAGCCTATAGAAATGGGAATGCCAAGATATACAATCTAGAAGAGGAGAATCCTTACAATCTTGTTCTATATAGGCATACTAGTGTTAAAGAAGATAGAGGACATGTCTTCATTAATCCTTTGCCCAGAGGCAGCCAAATAAATATCCAAAGCCCTTCTTAGATTAACAGCTTCATATACTTTTGCTAAACCCATCAAAGTTGTATCATCCACAAACTGTCAATGAGAGTGAGGAGGAACTCTATCTCCCCAACTCCATCCCTGAATCAGGTCCAAAAATCTCCCCAAAGCTTCAGCCATCAAGATAGATAGTTAAGGTGAGAGCAAATTTCCTTGTCTAAGGCCCCAAGTAGCCCCAAAAAGCTCAGAAGACTCACTATTTATGAGAACTAGAAAAAGAGGAGGTGGTAACACAACTCTTGACTCACTCAATCCATTCACCGCCAAAACCAAAGGCTTTAAAAACTTTGAAAAAGGACCAATTGACACGGTCCTAGGCTTTTGGCCATGTCAAGCTTGATGATAAACATAGTTTTCTCTTTGGATGTTGCCATAGAGTGAATAGCTTCTATAGCCACAACAACGTCATCCAAAATTTGTCTACCAGCCACAAAACTCCCTAGCTCCTCCACAATAAGAGAGCTAAGACATGGCCTAGGTCTCTCAACAATCAGCTTAGCAATAATCTTGTAAAACAACATTACACAAGGCTATAGGCCTAAAAGAAATCAAAGTCATCTCCCTATATTTTAGGAATAAGAGCCAGGAAAGTAGCATTCATGGCTTTCAACATATGTTTATTCCTTTGAGACTCCAAGACCACTTCCAGAAGTTCCACATTAACAACATCCCAAAACTCTTTTGATAAAATTCTAATGGAAAACCATCAAGACCGGGGGCCTTCCCTTTCTTCATCTAGAAAACAATTCCCACCAATTCCTCCAAAGTACCGGGCTTTATTAACGCATCATTCATCTCATTAGGAACCAATGAAGGGATACACTCAAGAATGAGGCCCTCTTCCTCCCTAGCTACAAGATTATCCTTAGTAAATAAAGTAGAATTAAAATGAACCGCCTCTCTTGGAATCATCCTAGCAAATGAAAGCTTAAGCCCTATAAAAAACTTGCAAGTAACAAAATTCCCTTGCCTCCTATCCTTAACAGAGTTATGAAAGAAGCAGTATTTCTATCTCCTTGTAACCAATCAATGCGAGACTTTTGCTTCCAAAAAAATTCCTCATGTAACTCCCATTCTTCTAAATACTCGACAACTTCTGCTTCTAATCGGAAAGATTCCTCAATTAAACCATGATCTCTAATCTAGCGAGTGATGTCATTCGAGTGAGATTGGCCAACCTCCTTAGCTCTAAAGAGATTACCCAAACACTATTTGTTCCATCTTTTCAACATATATTTAACAAATTGAAGTTTCTTGGTAAAAGAGAACATAGCAACTCCAAATGTCGGTTTCCCTCTGGTCCACACCAATGAGAAATAAAACCCTATAGAGAGGAGTCTCGAAGCCACATAAGTTGGAATTTGAAGGATGGATTTTTAGAAATCCTAAAGGAGGTTGCTAAAAGTTTGGCCAATGATCTAAGCCTTTCCAATCAAGGAACTCAGAGTTGATAGTTCAACTTTTACCAATCCAATAATTAGACACCAAGAATGTGTCAAGCCTCTCAAAAATAGCATGAACCCCCCACCTCTTAATATTCCAAGTGAACATAGCATTACGTGGCTTTATATCTACCAAATTTAGGAGGGTTAAATTATCCCTCAAGAGCCTGGATGCCTGCTCAAGCCTAACAGCACCACCTCTCTATCCATCCAAACTTAGAATTGCATTAAAATCCCCTGCAATAATCCACGGAAAAAAAGGGGCATTGGATCTAACCATCATGATATGCAAACAAAGCTCAGACTTCCCAAAGAGATTAGTTGGAGCGTAATAGATATCAGTGAGGAGAATAAATTCCCTTAATTCCAGACTTGAGGCAGCCAAAGACATAGAACATCTATTAGAAACCCACCATAAGGGGACAACTTTATGTGGGACCCAGAGACAAGCCACACCACCTGGACTTCTTCAAGCCCCAATACATTTGCATTGGCCTCTGGCCCAAATCCTAGCTGCCAGACTCGTCATTCCTTCAACTAACATTTTGGTCTATTGAATAAAGAAAATATCAGGAGAGTGAATACATCCTGAATAACCTTTTGTCCAGGGACGCTATTCATACCCCTTATATTTCATGAAAGAGCTATCATTTTTGAGTTAGGGAGAAATGAGAATCAATGGTTTTCACTAACCCCAACTCAACCAAAGTCTGACCAATCAATCACTTTTTCTTGATTCGCCATCCTTCTTCCTACCAACCTTACGAGCCTGCTCAAGAAGACTCTTTTTAAGAGTTTTTTGCTGTAGCCCGATGCAAGTGAGGTACCCTTTCTTTTCCCAACCTCTTGAGACTCCTTTGGATTTACCAATGGACTGGCCAAATCTAGAGAATCTTTCACGTCAACACCACCACTAGCCTCCAGACTACCTGAAGTTAGCAAAGGGATGTTTGTGTCCATTTGGGAATCTAAACCTTCAACCTGTGAAACAATAAGAGGAATGATATACTTCCCACCAACAATTTGTTTTGTGCTCATTAGGTCCTACCTCATAGGCAACCCAGCAAGGGCGTGATCAAACTGATCCAGTTCCTTAAGAGCATCCAAATTGTTGAAAACCTCATCAATTTGTCTATCTTTTAGAGTTCACTTTTGCTCTCTTCCTTTATTTCAAGTCTTAGCTAGAATAAAACCCTCTTTATCCTCCACCATAGGGGGGCCTTTCCTTTATTAGACTTAGGTAGTTGAGGGGGAGGGCCATCACCAGAGGACCCTGTTGGTGAGGAATTAGAACACGTCCTTTACAAATTGGCCATATTCATGGCAGATTCAGCACCAAAATGAGAGGGTTTCGTAATCAAGTTGTTGGATCCAAGATGTGGATCCCAAATGAATCTCCATAGAATATGGCAAAGGTTTACTTAATCAATTTCAATGCAAACACAGGCATAAGTAATTACCTTCTTTCCATGGTTTGTTGTGACAAACCGATAAGATTGCCAAGGAGCAACAAAACTGAATGAAAAATATCATGTCTCCAGAATTCTAGTTGAAACCATGGAAGTCACACCCAAATTGGTACCCTTGAAGGAAGCTCCTCTGTGGGATTGAAACCAACATGCCATGGCTTGATGAACAATCCAACTTGATAGTAGAAATATAGTCCACTTGCAAAAGCCTTATTCCAATCTAAAGTGCAAGAGAAGACCACCAAGAAGTAGCTATTTGCATTTAACATCACCTCCACTTTGCCCTCTGGATTCCATGTGCGACAAGCCCATGATTCCAAAAAAGGGATAGATACTTGAATCCCCGTGAATTTGCATATCAAAGAATGACAAGACAAGTAATTTACTTCTTCCTCGACAATGTCTGATTGGATCACGAGCACAGGAGTATGCTCACTTTGAGCAAGGCAACCATTAACCTTTAAGAGTTCAAAACCCTTCGTTTTCTAAAGCATTTTCACCATTAGCAACATTATGCTCCCCAATGTCGGAAATGATATGCATGTTTGGGGAGGAAGAACCTCCAACAATCGCATCCTTAAAATTGAGGCCCTGGCTAAATCGAGAACCATCATGCAAAGCCATGCAGCTATCTCCAAGAACAATTCGACCACCGAACAAAGAACAACCACTTCAAACCGCCCCCCACCACAACTAAAGACCTCCCAAAGCACCAACCCTCCACACAAAAACCAAACCCCGTTCAAACAGAGAACAAAGAAATCCCACCGCAAGGCCTAAACACCCACTTCAACAAACACAAAACAGAAAGAAAAGGATAAAAGAGAGTGGGCAAAGTCTCGAACTCCAAAAAGAAGCACCTCCTAGCCCAAATCACCCCCAGCAAACTCCCAAAAACGTCGAACAATCAATCTCAAAGCAAAAAGAGCAGTAAAATCTGCAAAAGCTCCCACACAGATCAAAGGGACCTTGTCCCCACCCTCAGGTGCCCTTCGAATAGCAAACAATGCCCCCAACAAAACCCACGCAAAAGGCAAACACCGCAAAGAGAGCGAGTAGCACCTAGGGTACGGGTGCCCTAGCGAGAACGCATACCTGAGTTGCACCGCATCATCCTATCATACAAGGTGAATTTAATCACAAAAAAATCAGATTTTTTTCACTTTCTCAAACTTCATCCCAATTTTATTGTTGTCGAACACAAACTTGAATTTGAACCTTGTGACATAGTAAATTTATAAACACACACACACACACACTCAAACCTACATACGCAAGGGCAAAAGAAATGCCCATACCCACATACCCGATTCTCCTACCCATAACCATGCATGTACCTATATTGGCAACTTAGGTAGATACTTAGCAAGTGCACAAGACCATTCACCAAAGCAAAAAGATTCTTAACAAAAAACCCAGATAAATATTCCTCCCCTTGTTAAACCACAAGAGCATGTGCCCACCTCTAGTAATTGGCAAGCCAAATGAAGGTAAAAAATGGTATAAGTGGACAAGTGAACAGAGTTAAACCCATATTTGAAAAATATCCTTGATAGTCACAGAATTAATCTTTGTTGCAGTTTTGTATGAAACAACCGTTGCTAATAAAATTTAATTCTCAAAATTTGCTATATGACTGCATTCAACATAGCTTTGATAACAAATCTAAATCAATGTCCAGGGCAATATTACTTCTCTCACAAATTTTTATTTAATGTCAATGGGATCATAAAATAAACTTAAGTAGAATGATATTAATCAATCCAGCAAAGAAGACCTGCTTGATTTGAATCTATTTCAGTTTCGTTTACATGACATGCTCCTTCCATTAAGGTAGCAGTCCCATGGACAAGATTACTGCTCCTACTTTCACTGCCCTTGGGATCTCATGTAAGTTGCTAGTGCTGCTACAACGAAAAATAGAATCTAAGCAAGAATAGCCTGGGCACCTCAAAATTTTCAAAAATAGACATTTGGAAAATTGGCAGCAGGGGAATTGAAAATTCAGTGTTGGCTTCTTCACAAATTTATTGCCAAGCAGCAGCTTACTGAACAATTATTTTTTCATATATATTTTAATATAAATGACCTTTTTTATGCTAGAGTCTCACATATTCTCCCGTAAGGAAAAATTCACTCTCTAAGAACCACTAATTTAAGACAGCCGAGCCCCATGGTAGAGGTCGCTTCTGGCGACCACATGAAGCCTTCAAAATACTAGAAAAGGAAAATTAAAACTTGTCCTTAAATTAAATCTTACATTAGTAGCACCCGATAGAAAGGGAAGATGCTCATAAGCCTCAATTCTTCGTAGGGCCTAGTCAGTAGCTACATGAGTCCTTCAAAATAATGGAAAAACCTTGATGCTTGTCCTTTAAAATTGGATCTTGTAATTAGTAGCACCCTTGAGGGAAGAGTAAGAATCTACAAGCCCCTCACATACAATCTAGGGGAAAATAATTGCCTAATAATGGTGCATTTATTCTGAAAATGTACAATAAATTTTGAATCCAATCCTTAAAAAACTGTTCAGTTTCAAGGGACTACTTACTGTAAATCCCTCCAGTGAAATCTCACTAAGGAAACTATTTCCCTAAATTAATGGTCCCTGGAGGTTTTCCAAAATGGTATTACAGAAAAAATTCAGGATTATTCTACAGTTCATATAGTCTTGTAGGAGATGAAATCTTCTGTCTCTCCAAGAGATTTTAAGGATTTTAACTTGCAAAAACTCTTCAAATTATTATTTGTAAAGGAAGACCACAATTGCATTGCCATTTGTTGTAAAACTTTTTAAAAATCTTAACAACTCCCACAAATATTTCACCTCCGCTACCAGCAATGGCTGAACTTATTCCTTAAAAAGCCACTGCTCTATTTTCAGGAAAAGATTCTAAATTTTAGAGTGCAAGAATTTTCACCTTCTATGGGATACCGCCACATCAAAAGAATAAGGGCAATGGTCCCTCCATGTAACCCCACCTTAGTAATAAACAGCAAAGTACCATTAAGGAAGCCAGCTGAATAAAAAAAATTGTTTTCCTTCCCTCAACATTATAAACCATAGTTATAAGAATTGCCCAAACTCACCAAGACTCAATGACTCTTGAGGCAATTAACACTAAATGAATCTGGAGGACTTGTGACCTGGGTACTTAGCAAATCTAGTCCAATTAACCAAGTTTTCTAGACTCGCTGGACCCACCAATTCCCAAAGGGGAAGACTTGGCTGCAACAAGTACATTGAAAAACAAAGAGACTTTTAATTTGGTCTCTTGTGGCAAGGGCTCTACCCATCGACCTCACCTTATATTGCAAAAGGGAGTATGCCGAGAGTACTTCTCTTGAACCCCATGAGGGATGCTGCCCCTCCATCCCACTAGGGAAACCTCACAAGAGGCATCCCTTGACCTTGACCCTGCTTGCAGCACTACCCTCTAATGCCACTGGAGTTGTTACTCCCAAATCCCCGCTCTAGCTTTAGATAACAAAGAAATGAAAATCTTTTTTAGCCATGCTGGATGGACGAATAACATTTCTTTATTTTTCCAACTTTTTCCCAATTAACTTCCTAGTAATCAAATTACATTTATACTTCTGGTTTTCTCAGTCAAAACCTATCCTAAGTAATGCTCTTCAGGTTACTGCAGCAATTGCAAAATTGTTTGAGATACAATCACGTGACTCCACATGGTGCTAGTAATGTTGGGCTAAGAATACAAGCTCTTTTCTACTATAGCCCATGACTCTGTATTGTGATTTTTTTATGCCCTCATTATCATAATCCATGAGTTTTGCACACCTTAAAGACTTGACAATATTTATATGTCCAAAAATATTGTTTACTTAAGCTAAAATCTGCTTTTATACTCGTGTGATTGATGTATAATTATATATGTGATCAAAGTAGCTTCTATTTGATTAACTTATTGTGTCTTTAAATTTTGTTAATTAAAGGGTGCATTAACCTAGTTTGAAATCCTTAAACATGTCTTGCAACACTGCTATAAATTCTAACACACAACTTAAAACGTTTCAAAGAGTAAATAATTTTATATGGCAATGCAACAGCCTCCATATCACCTTAACTTTCGTAAGCAAAAACTTGTACGTAGTAAATTTGAAAAAAATGAAATAATAAATTTGGAGCTAGATGAAAATTTTATATCCTATGGAGCCATTTCACTCCAAAGGAATCCTAATTAGTTCAAAAACATTTAACTCAAAAGGATCCTAAATTCACTCAGCTCCATTCCTTTAAGATATATCTAACCTTTGTTGAGAGAAAAAACAAGGATCTGAGCCGGGTGACCACTAAGAAATATGCTTTATAGGCGATCCGGTGTTTCAATTCAAAATTCAAAATTTTATTTTCTGAAACAAAATATATAAACATTAAACCATTCAATTCTATAACTGAAAGTAAGAAACATATGAAATTATAGACCTTAACTACATCTGGAGGAGGAATGCATCCCCGGGGTACCATTAGACTATTAGGCCTTGTGATGCTTGGCAATCGGTCAGAATTCCATCCCAACATTGTGCAGACGGCACGGCCATAGCCGCGATGTGCCGCCAACTTCTTCGTCTTCATAATCTTCATAGCATGCTGAATAAGACTCACGCAATCTGGAAACTTCTTCGCCGCCTTGGCACCAACGGCAGCACAAACAAGGCATTCAAAGCTCCCACAATTGCAATTCTGCTCATAGAACCTTCTCAGCTCTTCATCCCGAACAAACAGCTTGTCAAAAAAGTCCTGCGCGGAGACTTCCCTGGCATGAGCACCGGACGGCGCGCAGTCAGAGTCTTTATCATCATCACCTTCCGTATCGTCCTCGCTATCGCTACCTTTGCTCAAGAAGTCCCTGAAAGCTCGAGTGGCCCTGTTCTGCAGTCTCAGCTGGGCCAATTGTCGTTCTTCTTCCTCGGAAAGAAGCATCCCCTCGGACTTCTGGGTAGCTAATGTCCATTCAGCTTGAGAGCTGGGTTTTTCGGTTTCCCATTGATAGGGGTTCAAACTGCTGTCATTATTTACCTCGGGGTAATCTAGGGTTTCAGAGCGAAGTTCAACTGTCTGCCAGTCCGAGTTTTCTCCCTGGTTATTCTCTCCGCGCTGCTTCTTCTTCTCCCGCTGGGATTCGGTTTCTGAATCACTTGATGCGTACTCTTCCTCAGAAAGAGATGAGCTTTCCTCTTCTTCAGAAACAGGGGCAGTAATTTTCCCGCGAGCTCGATCGGCTGGAGGACCCTGGTGCCACAATGAATGCAAAAAGCGCACATCCTCTGTCAAACTCTGCTCAGTAAAAAATGCTGAAGATGGAGGTTCAGTATAATATAATGCCATAGGATTCATGGCATGATGAAGGTGGGAGTACATTCTGCTGTCCTCCATTTTTCCCTGTATTGCGTGCAAACTCAGAGTGAATTACTGCAGGTTTTTCTCATTTCTGTGCATAGCCCTTTCTTGCTTTGTTTACACACTTCTGATGATGTTCTGCAAGCATTTATCTTCCCATATACAACGGCCAGTGAGCTTAGGGTTTATATATGTGGGGTTTGGTTGGCCAGCTTTGGGTTTAGCTGGAGTTAAGGGTTTGCAGAAGTTGGGCATTGCAAATTTGTGTACTTGACCAGAGTTAGTAGAGCTAAAAGGAAAGGTTTATGCAGCAGTTTGTAGAGTCCCTAGATAAATATTCCAGTTTTCTTATGCTGCGGTTTTATGGGAAGTCACAGAAAATTTAGTATGCTGTTATAAAATTTCGAGTATTTTGACCTCATAGATTTTGTCAGTTTTCAAAGATTATGGGCTCACCCACAGATTCTACAAAATATATTATTGGAGAATAATAAAGTTGTCATGCGTATTTTTATAAAAAACAAATGTCATTATTATTAGTGTTCTAGTTTTGGTAGTAATACTATGCATCTAAGAGTAAAAAAGTATTATTTCAATGCTTTGTCTTAATAATCATGTATTACAACCAACTCACAAATGTCTTATTCGTGTGCTATAGGTATCAATAGTATTACGTAATTATTCTAAAGACAATAAATTCTATCTATTGGGAGTACAAGTGGACCACTATTGGTACATGTGGAATTTATTAATGAATTTTTAATTATCTTTTTTTTGTTGTTTTAAAATTAATAATTAAATTTAAGAGTTAGAAGGTTGGGTGAGCTGCAAATGAAAGATAATTGGAATGGTAAGTCATGCTATTTCCCTAATACATTTCATGAATATTAATTAATGTTAATTAATTTAATTAAGTTTTAGAAAATTGAGGTCACTGTTTTATGGAACTTTACAAAGGAGACTATATATGAAGTAAGATGTTCTAAAACAATAACAAAAAAATTATAGATTTTAATCTTTAGACAAACTTACTCCATATTTTAATATTTTCTAGGATTTTCGAAAGAATGAGAAGTTTTCTAACTTTTTCAATTTTAGGATTTTTTTAATAAAGGAAAAATAGCAATGCAAAAAGGAAGGGACAACAAGGATAAACTAGGAAATTCAATATTCAACATAGAACACTAGTTGTCCTAGTCTTGAAATAATATGATGACCCAAATTGTTCTAAATAGTTTTTGGAATTGTCCAAAACAATGAGTGTCTCTCTCATGTAGTTGAAACAATAGATATTTGACATTTTTTCAAAAGTTTGTTGTTTTTAACATTCTTTTTAAGCTCATAACACATATAGATAAATTGTGATATAATTTCAAAAAAATATAATATTTCTACTTTCTAATGAACAATATGATTAAAAAGCATAGCCAAACATCTATTTTTCCAAATATAAAATA
Organism: Thuja plicata; assembly: GCA_018584345.1. Taxonomy (NCBI): domain Eukaryota; kingdom Viridiplantae; phylum Streptophyta; class Pinopsida; order Cupressales; family Cupressaceae; genus Thuja; species Thuja plicata. The sequence continues at coordinate 1,966,299 of MU226257.1, read as the reverse complement.
AAATGACTTCATTTTTTAAAACTCAATAGTAAATACCCTTCTTTTCATCCCACACATGATAAAAATAGCAAGAATATGATTCTCTTGTAAATTTTCTAAAACTATTAAAATTTTGAACATGTTGCTTTAAAATATGAATAAATGAAAGGGCAATATGGATTAATTCAACTTTAAAATGTGAATAGATAAATTATCAATATGGATAGTGATCTCTCTCCTTGGTATGCTTTTTTAAAAAGCTCTTTGGAATTCTATGAAAATTATCTCTTGATTGTATGGTGAGCTCAAACTTGGAAAAGTTTCATATGTAGTGAACAATGCAAATTTATATTTCTAATTTTTATATGGTAAATTTCTTCACTTTTCAAAGAATAATGATCATTTTCATAAAATAAATTGCCTTGATTTCCAATACATTATTATGTAGAATCATTTTAACAAATTTTATTCTATCAATTTTAATGTAGGAAACTTCATGTGTCAAAGAAAGAATCATCTTGAAGGGTTTATTTCTAGTTTTTTCTAGATTTTTAGCTACTAATGGGCTTTTTAATGACACTTCATTATGCTTAATTTTCTTAAACAAATAAATTATTTATGTGATTATAATAAGATAATTTATATAATATTATATGTATTAAAAATTTTGTGCTAATTGACACAATCAAGGTTAGAGGGTTTGAATTGGACTGTACAACCTTGTAGTTGATCATACAAACACGTCACAAAATTGAATGCAAATAGAGAGAAGTCCTTGTATTATTGAAAGCAAAAATTCAACATGCTCATAGGCTTACGTTCGGTCTATTGGCCCCACCTGCATGCTCGCAAGTTGCATGGGCTTTTTACAAAAATTTATTGAAAAGAAAACTCCCAAATATCCTTCCTCCTACTCTATTGTTCTTTAAATATTCCTTAACTACTTTTGATACTCTACTACACTTCTTCACATGCTTATATATCATATCTGATAGTTTGTGGTGGTTCATGTCGGCCTCCAAAGTCTCAAGCTAATAATGTTTGTTCTTATCGTCACTTCCTAAAGAGGGTCCAAATATTGGTGTAAACCTATTTGGGTGATGTGCAGTCCCTTCTTGATATCACTTTGCTTCATATATGTTTCACTATCCACTCTATAAGATTCAGAAATGCTTCACATGCAAGCATAATTGAGTCTAGTCTAGGTGGCTCTAAGACGCTCTTGTGTTAGACCCTTGGTGTTTTTGAAAGGTGTGCCTCACAATTGCCAAGTTTTGCTCCAAATTGTTGTAGCTCACTCTTTGTTATCCAAGTTGCATATATTGAAGTGGTTTGTTCTTCTATTTGGCCAAGCATTCCTTTTATTCCTTATTCTGAGTGTTGTGCCTTGTCCAACTATCCACTATATGTTCAATCTAGTCTGGTGGTGCTTGTAGCAGTAGTTATTTTTGTGGTAGTACTTTTGTGTCATCCTGCAATGCTCCATGAAATTGACAAAGATCAACAACATTGAAGATTGGTGAAATTTCCACTCCCACTGGTAGCTCAACTTCATAGGCATTTCCAAAATCAAAATTTTTGATGATCTTGCAAGGTCAACCATCTTCATATTCAGCTTATTGTATGTGCCAACTGGAAATCTATCCTTTCAAAGTTGAACCATGACCTCGTCGCCTTCTACAAACTCCTTCTGCCTCTGCTTGGTGGCTACCTGCTCTTTGTATTGGTTGTCCATGATTTCTAAGTGTCATTGGACCTCTGTGTTGATAGTCTCTATGTGTCTTACAAACTCCTCTAATTACACACGTATCTTATCATGTAGTCTGTTATCTGTGCATTTGGTCACTCCTCTAGGTTTCAGTTCAATAACAATCTCAAACGGTATCCTTTTCATGCTTCGGTTTACTAAATTGTTGAATGAAAACTATGCTTGTGGTAGAACTAAATCCCAATTTCTTGTCTTATCTTTGACTAAGCATCTAAACAAGTTGCCTAGACTTCTATTTACTGCCTCAGCCTATCCATCAATTTGTGGACGAAATGTTGAGCTAAATTTTATGTTTGTTTGCATCTTCTTCTATAATGTCCTCCAAAAATATCGGGTAAACTTGGTAGCCCAATCTAAAACAATGCTCTTTGACACTCCATGCAATCTAACCACTTCCTCGAAAACAAATTAACAATGTGAACCGCATCATGAGTCTTCTTGCAAGGAATAAAGAGCAAAATCTTAGAGAATCTATTTACCAACACAAAATTAGAATCATGCCCTCTCTAAGTTCTTAGCAACCCCAATACAAAATCCATATTGATATCCTCCCAAGGCCTTTCCAAAATTAGAAGAGGTGTATATAATCTGGTGTTCTGGCCAACTTCCTTAGCCACTTAATCGATCCTACATACTTGAACATACCTCAGACATCCTTGTAGATTTGCAAACAAAAGAAACCTTCAATAACTAGTGTTATCATCTTGTCAATGCCAAAATATCATATCAACCCTTTAGAACACTTATCTTTGATCATATTCTCCCTCATGGAGTTCCTTGGAATGCACAATTGATTTCCTCTAAATAATATCTCATCTTGAATGAAGTAGTCCAATTTACTCATGTTTGTGCCTACTAGCTCACTGCTTGCCTTTCATGCCTCCACAAAGTTTGAACAATCCTTATACAAGTATTTTAACTCATCAAATCCCACTACATTCACCCACATTTGCATCATTAACTTTATCCTTCTACTCAGTGCATCTACAAGCCTGTTTGACTTCTCGCTTTGGTGTTTGAGGATAAAAGTTTAACTCTGCATGAGCTCAACCCACCACATGTGCATCTAATTCAATTTGCATTGACAATTCAAGTACTAGAGTCCTTGGTGATTAGTGTATAGCACGAACTCTTTTGGCAGTAGATAGTGTCTCTATTTCTTTAGTGCTTGGATTAGGGCATCAAAATCTTGATCATATAATGAGCACTTCCTCTAGGAATCATACAACTCACCAAAATAAGCAATTGGTCCCCCTTCTTGACCTATGACTGCTCCAATGATGCTATTATTAGCATCACAGTCTACTTGGAAAACCTTGTTGAAATTTGGTAATGTTAGTAATGGTTTCTCAATCACATTTTGCTTCAATAGATCAAATATTTTTTGTTCTCCAAGTTTTCACATGAGCTCCTTTCAGTCTCCTCTCATTATCTTTATCACGGGTGAACAAATAGTACTAAAGTTGTTGATGAACTTCACCTCCATGGAAACATTTCACCTCCCAATCCATAAAAATATTTCACCTCCCCAACATCTACCAGTGTAGTCCATTCCACAATTGCTCTTACTTTCTTTGGATCCATATTTAATACTTCTATAGAGATCACAAGCTCCAAATAAACTAATTCATTTTTCATGAAACTGCACTTCTTAATGTTGATCAAATTCTCCTTCGTTAACCACTAGAACACTTGTCAAATGTCCTGGATTATGGCATAGAAATCTTGATCATATAATTAGCACTTCCTCTAGAAATCATACAACTTCTCACTAAAATAAGCAATTGGTCTCCCTTCTTGACTTATGGCTGCTGCAATGGTGCTATCGTTGGCATCACAGTCTACTTGGAAATCCTTGTTAAAATATGGTAATGTTAGTAATGGTTGCTCCATCACATTTTGCTTCAATAGATCAAATCTTTTTTGTTCTCCAAGTTTTCACTTGAACTCCTTTCGGTCTCCTCTCATTGTCTTTACCATGGGTGCACAAATAGTACTAAAGTTTCTAATGAACTTCACCTCCATGGAAAGATTTCACCTCCCAGTCCATAAAAAGATTTCACCTCCCCAACATCTACCAGTGTAAGTCATTCCACAATTGGTCTTACTTTCTTTGGATCCATTTTTAATCCTTTTGTAGAGATCACAAACTCCAAATAAACTAATTCATTTTTCATGAAATTGCACTTCTTGATGTTGATCAACTTCTCCTTCGTTAACCACTGGAACACTTGTCGAATGTCTTGGATTTGTTCTTCCCTAATCTTGTTGTAAATCATAATGTCATTTAGATAAACAATGAGAAACATTTGCAAAAACTACATGAGTACCTCATTCATCAACTGCATGAAAGTGTTTGGTGCATTTGTGAGTCCAAAAGGCATGACCAGCCATCACACAACCCTTCATTGGTCTTTAATGCAGTCTTCCACTCATCCCCTTCTCTGATCTTGATCTGATGGTATCCACTCTTAAGATTAGTCTTTCTTTAGTATTTAGCATCGTTTAGGCAATCCATTATGTCATTTATCCTTGGAAAAGGAAATTGGTACTTTATTGCGATCTTGTTGATGGCTCTTGAATCAATGCTTATTCTCCATTGTCCATCTTTCTTTGGTGCTAAGAAAACATGTAGCACATATGGAGTCAAGCTTTCCTAGATCAATCCCTTCTTCAGCAACTCTTGCTCTTATCTATCCAACTCCACATTCTCTACTAATGTCATCTAACGCACTGCTTTGTTGGTAAAACTAGCTCTTGGTAATAGGGAAATGTGATGACTGATACTCTAGACTAGTTGTAGTCCCTTTGGAATGTTCTCTGACACAATGTCTTGAAATTTATTGAGTAGCTCTACAACCTCCCTCTGTGGTACATCTGTTTTCCTTGTGTCAACAATTCCAATTCCTTTTCTATTGCATTCTCTTGGGACGAGAGAAAAACAAGTGTTAACATGCTTCAATACATCCAAGAACTTTCTCCCATCTACCAACCAAATCCTTGCACCTTCGCACACAACTTCCTTCTATTCTTCTTCCAACGGAATCAAGATATGCTTCTTTCCATCTTTGACTATGGTGTAAGTATCCCTTTTCCCATCATGTATTTCTCTCTGATCATACTACCATGGTCTTCCCCACAAGAGGTGACATGCATACATTGGCGTGATATCACACAATAATTTGTCCTTATATGACTAATATGAAAACTCACCAGACATTTTCCACTCGCCAAAACTTTGTGGTAATCTTATATCCAAGAAATATGGTAAGAATCTGGATGTTTAATCCTCTTTAGGTTCATCTTATGTACCATTTCCTCATAGACCAAATTATTTGTACTACCCTTGTCAATGATAACCTTATAACACTTCCCTCCCAACTTGCACTTGGTCTGGAAAAAGATCCTTCTTTGTGACGGTCCATCATTGATTTCTCTCTATAGAAAGGTTCTTCTCATAACTAGTGATTCACCCTTCTCTAGATGTCCTACAGATCCAAATGATATTTCATGTTCTTCCTCAACATAAGCAATTCTAGCTCTAGACTCCCTCAGCCTTATAGCACTTCCTTGTCAGCACTCAAAAGCATAATGTCAAACTTCCCCACACTTGAAACATTTCCTCAAAATAATCCTCAATAAAACCTCCTTCCAATCCTCTAGAAGTCATTTTCCTAGTGATAGTCTTCTTTTTTCTGTCGACTACAACATGAATCCTCTCTGGACTTCTACTCTTCCCTCTACAGAGGACTCTCTCTATTGGTTCGCTTTGTGTATGGTCTTTTCTCAGTAATTTGTACCCATCTATCTAGTTCCCTATGGTTTCTTCTATTTGGTATTTTTTCTACTCTTCTATCAAACTTCTCTTCAACTCTCAATACATATTAATAGGCTTCTTTTATGGTGGTCATTTAGATTAGGCTTAATTTCTCTTGAATGTTGGTTTTGATGTCGTTATTGTATCACACCACCTTCACCTTTCCAACTTCGCTATGTCCAATAATGATGATCATTTTATGAAACTCATTAGTGCATTCCTTTACTGTCTTCTCCTATTGTTGCAAATTTTGAAAATTCTTCAACATTTCCATCCCATAGTCTATAAGTATATAATCTTTTCCTCTCTATTTTCTATCCAATTACACTTCTTTCCACTAGATGTTGGCATGTCCTTTCAATGGGTTTTGGCAAAACTCACTCACTCCAGATCTTTAATTTCCTCAAATTTGAAGTACTCCTTTATCTCATTATCTAATCAATTAGCTCCTCTGAGTTCGGGTTTTTGACACAACTAGGGATCTTCATCCTCTGCCTCTTCCCAATTCTAGAAAGGGCCTTCATCTTCTTGATCTGATGGGATTCCTCTTCTTCTCAATCTGTGTCACCTTGCTCTTGCCTCTCTGGTGCTTCATCGTTTCTCTCATCTTTCCTTCAATCCTCTTTGACAACATCTAATCAATTATTCATATCTCATATCATATCCATCATTTCTTCCACTCTTTCTAAAATATTGGTCATGACTAGAATTCTCCCTGACAACATCCTTTCTTTTGAACTAGGTGCAAAAACCTCAATTCAGAAATCTAGTTTGGGGTTGTAACTACCTCTCTTCAATCATAGGTTAACAAACTAGCAACTTGCCTCCATTCAACAATTTGTCCACACCAATGATCTTCCAAATCTTCCATCTCTCCAAGCTCAGAACTCACTTTGATACCACTTAATGCAATCAAGGTTAGAGGGTCTGAATTAGATTGTCCAACCTTGCAGTTGATCATACAAAACTTGACACAAAATTGAATGTGAATGGAAAAAATCTTTGTATTATTGAGAGTAGAAATTCAACATGCTCATAAGATTACATTTGGCTCATCGACCCCACATGTAGGCTCGTAGGATACCATGGGCTTATTACATAAATTTACTAAAACAAAAGCTCTCGAATCTCCTTCGTCCTACTCTATTGTTTCCTAATTATTCCCTAAATAGTTTTGATGCTCTACAATGCTTCTTCACATGTTAATATATCATATTTGACGATCTGCGGTAGTCTTCATCGACCTCCAAATTCCCAAGCTAGTGTAATGTTTGTTCTAATCACCCCTTCACAAAGAGGTTCCAAATATTAGTGTGATTTTATTTGAGTGACATGTGGTCCCTTATTGATGTCGCTTCTCTTTATATAAGTTTTGTTATTTGCTCTGCAATATTTTGAGATGTGCCAAACACAAGCACAATTTAGTCCAATCTAGGTTGCTCCCTAACCCTCCTCTATCATAAATATGCACAAACGGTTATCTAGAGGTTTAATTAATAGCATTTTCTGGTGTTTAACTTTCAAATGAAGGTTTATATAGAAAGAAAGAACTAAATACTCGTGAGAATAATGACATTGATTCACAAACCGTAAGATGATTTATCTATACCCTTCCTAATGAGGTAAATGAGTATAACTTCTAAGGTTGGATTTAACTAATAAATAATGTGGGTATTTTGTGTTTCATTGGCATATTAGTTTTAGAACCATAGAAGAAATTACTTCTAGAGTTCATGTTTGGTTGTTATTGTATGCATTTTTGCATGGATTATGGTCAAATTACGTCATTTGATCTTCAAATAATTTGTAGACATGATTGTGTTGATGTGTATTTAGCGACACTCACCAATAAAAAATAAAATACCAAGTATTTTATCATATCTTGAATAAGGAAACCTCAAATGTTGAACATTGTGAAATTGTGTGATCAAGTGAAGCAAACATGGGGGTTACACTATGAACTAGCGGTTTTGTGTTAGATATAACTCAGTGAATTGATGTGATTTTGCGGGTAACACAAAAAGGGACTTACACTATCACTGTTGGATTCATCATATCTCTTTCCTTAAGGCAACTGGAACTTGAACTAAAATGACTCAAACTTCAAATAAAGGACAAAAAGGATAAGGGCTTAGAGAAATCTAATCTACTTCTAACACCTAAAGACAATGATCAATGGATGATGCTTAGATAAATGGGTCCCTTAATCAAGATTTTCTTCACCATGAGGAAACAAGTAAACAAATTGATGCAATCTCCAAGGGCAACGAAAGACTTTCATATTGAAACATTCATCTAAATACCCAATACTGGCACAATCCAAATGAACATTCACAATCAAACTAGTGCTTAAATTAGGTTCAACTAGTCATACATTGCAATTCACAATCAACAAACTACAAATGGTATCAACCAAAAAATTCACCACATATCTCCACATTTCTTTATTAAATCAATGAACTTCAACTAAAACATTAAGAGGTAGAAATCGTGCAACATGTAGAAAAAAAAACATAGAGATTGGCCACATCTTCAAGAAAATTGTATATTAATTTTGACACGGTCTTGGAACAAATTTCTGATATTCTCCTCCTATTACTATTGTAAACACTAAACAATGATTACCACCTACGACTGCACTTTTTACTAATCATTCCTCTATGTCATTCGTTTGGTCTTTATCATTCGTTGACGTTGTGTCATTTTTTCATTAATTAAATAATCTTAATTATTTAATGACCAATTAATTACATCTTCCTATTCAATCATTTCCTGCCAAATTGTCCACAATCACTCTGTTCATCTATCCAATTAAATAGTTTTGTCAAAAAAAAATTGATAGGTAATAGCATTATATTGATATATTGAAATCAGAAAATTTACATCCTGCTACCAAACTGTAGAAATGTTTAACTTGACAAACCGACCATGGTTAAAGAGGACCATTTACAAACATACTGTGAAACATCCTTACAACCAGCTACCTTAAAACACCATACTCGCAAGTACAACACAGACCCAAAAGACTTTGGTCACCCATACAAAATGTGATCAAATCATATATTATTGTTGCCACAAAACAATCTTGGAACCATTTGGCAACTTTTCGCCGGGTAAAATTAGGAAATTCTATCAGAGAGGGTGTGCCCCTGATCTCCTTGTGGCCACACTTACCAAATCGAGACTCCTTCTTTTAAGCAGCAACAAATTCTTCGATGCACAAGGCAATTGAACAAACAGCTCCACCAGAAGATACATATGGCTTAGCCCCGAATGAACTTATCATTCTAATTCGACAAGACTAATTTGTGAGAAATCCTCCCAAATCGCCAAGTTTTTCTCTAGCAAACCATTCACTCCAACATTTGATAGCTTGTCAGTAATCGAGTTTGCTTCTCTATGAACATGGGTCACTCTGAAATCATCCACATCTTCAAGGATAACACGAACTTGTTTGACATATTTTTCGAGATACCATGCATCAAGGGATCCTTTGGCGATCCCATTTATCACAATCATCGAATCACCCTCTATATGAAGATTTTTGGCCCCGAGCTTCACACCCATCAAAGCTACCTCTACTACAGCCAGGTATTTTGCCTGGTTATTGGTACCATCCAAGACTCTTTTTGCACAAATAGCCAGAATATTACCCTCAGCATCTCTGGCCATTGCACCAAGTCCTGAAGGTCCCAGGTTTTCTTTGGATGCTCCATCAAAGTTGACTTTGATCCATCCTCGATTCGGGGGACACCAAGGCCGGTGAGGCAACACAGAAGGAGATTCAGTTCTCATCAGCCCATTAACAGGCCTACATTTAATCATTAGCCACTTCTCCTGAATAGCAATATCAAACTAGATGAATGGAGTTTTAGACTGATTAAATCGTGTGATTTCATTTGAGATCACTTCTGAAATAGCTTTCTCCAGTCTTAGAAGGAATCGGGGCAAGGCTTCATACTTGTCTTGGAATATTCGCCTATTCCACTCTTTCCAGAGTTCCCATAGAGTAGTAGATGGAATGGTGGACTAGATTGAGGAAAGGCAAGATTTTCTCTCGCGGACGGACCAAGCTGTCAGCCAATCTTCCAATTTATTTGGCATAGGCCCATACCAGCCTAGACATACCTTGATAGTTTTGTAAATTATTTAACCATTCTATCCTCTTGGAATTAATTTGTCCAGGGGTAGATCTAATAATCATTTAATTATTTGGGACCCTTATCCTATTATTTCTTCTAGGATGAATAAAAAAAAAGTATTTATTTATACCTTTTTGTATCACCTTCATTATTAAATAAATTAATTTTAATTAATTGGATAGAATTAACTAATGTGTGGATTATCTAATTTTCTTTCTAATTTGTCTCCACTTCTAACTCTCACTTACTAACTCTCCTCTCCACTTAAATATTCCTCCATTTTATTCATCATCCACTTGAAAATTCAAATTTCCCATTTATTTTGACTTAACTCACCCTCTCAAGTGATCACAGTCATCTATTACATTCAGTCCCCGATTGATCTCCTTCGTCGAATCAACTTGAAAACTCTATAAATTTAGATCAATTCCTTCATTTCGAACAGATCGCGTCTCTTTAATTTTTGTATTATTGTTATCATATCATTTTTTCCTCGCTTTCATTGCATTTATGCACTTTTATTTTGAGAGCAACATCATTATGAAGGAATAAGAAGAAGCAATGAAGTTGCATCAAAGAAGTGTTTTGGTTTGAAACCCTCCAACTCATAAATTTGTGTTTTTTTTACGATTGCAAATTCTATTTGTGCAACTGGCCCTCAGTTTTGTGCAATTCTAGGATTTCTTAGCGCAATTATCTTAATATGTTGTGCAACTATCATGATAACCACACATTTTTTAATTTGGATATGTGTTTGTACGTAGGTTTTCCATTTAGTATTTATGTTTGCATGCATAATTTTTTGTTATGATAGTGTGTAGTAAATTAGGGTTTTATGTTAATATATTAATTGAATTATTTGATTGATGGGCTTAATGAATAACAAATTCCAGTTAATTTAACTAGGAGGATAAATCAATCTAACAAATTGCACCTAGTTCTACATAGGGTTAAAATGAATGCATCCAAACAACCTTGTTTTTATGCAAAATTGTTCCTTTTCAATTATGTTTAAGAAGTTGTGCAATTATCTAAATAGTAATGCAATTGACTTAATTTTATGAACAATTGACCTAAATTGTAACACAATTGTCTCTCATTTTTGTTATGTCATGCAATTATTGCATATTGTTGCACACCTGCTTAACTACTAGATATTTGTCTAGTAAAAAATGATTTTATTATTAGGGTCAATATTCAACTTCATGATTCTCTATTTTGTTAGAATGAATGGATTTTGTATTACTGATGGGTTGTGGAAGTACCCTTGGTGATCAAGGGAAGAAGAATGTCATTTGAAACTAAACACGAGTTTCTTGCAGGGCTTAAACATGGATTTGTGATTTCAAATATTGTGTGTGTTTTCTATATTTTATCACATTTCCTTTCTTTATAGGTAAATAAAGAAGTGTTTGTTGTATTTTTTGAGCTTGCACATCATAGGGTGGACCCACTGTTTTGTAAAGTATCCTCTACCCTCACCTTCATGGATCTTGGACGCAAGAGAAACACCTAACTTTTATTTTTCTATGAGAGGCTTCCTTGGGGATTTCATCACCTCTTGATTTGTCCTCGAATTGTATCTCTTTGAATTGCTATATAAAAAGAGAAACAAACCCAAGCAATCATAATTCATTGTATACAACTAGAGTGCAAGTTGAGTTGGTTACAAAGGTGCCATAATGGTTGTCAGAGCTTTTAGTAGCTTGTTCCAATATCTATATGGGGTGGTGTTCCTCAAAGAAATACTGTGAACCTATTAGTAATTAGAATCCCAAATCCCACACTTTGTGGTTCAAGGAGTGTGGATTTTACCGCGTAGATACTCTCCATATACCCTCATTGTGATATAGGAATCCCTTGGTTACAAGGTCTTCAAACGTTCGAGGTAAGAGGTGTACAATGAGAAAAAGGAAGCAAAGAGGAGATATAATTTCTCAACGCGCAATCAGAAGGAAGATGATCCAATAGGCTCAAGTAGGACCTAATCACTAAATGGGTCAATGATCCTTCGCTAATAATGATATTGGAATGATTAGATTTGAGGCGATTTGATATGATAATGTAAAATAGAAAGCTAAATAAGCAAATATAACTAATTTCAGAAAATATTGATTAACAAAAAATAATAAGCAACTTATAATGACTTGAAATAAGATCCAGAGATCTGCACTAACCTCTTATCTGAATTTGAGAAGATTTTACAGGGTACATAGTGAAGTGGATGTTCTATACCTGGGTACAATTTGTAGATCTTCACTATGTACCCTGTGATTTTGTCTAACATTTTAACAGTCAATCTAACATGTCCTAAACTTTTTGGAATAGTTTTGACAATTGCGACACTTGTTCCTATACACAAAAAATGGGGAAAGGGTTATGTAAAGGGGTTTTCCTTGCTCAAACCCCCGTTTAGAAATCAATCTTGAAAATGTAATAAATTGTATAAAAGGAAAGTAAAGGTAAATGTTAGATCTACCTTGTAAATTAATATACCTTCATAAACAGGTGTATAAATCGCTCATATTTATGAAGATACTTGTTTTTTGCTTGAATTGTAGTTGGACGTTGACTTTGAATCAAGGATGCCTTTCACAAATGCATAGATCTATGAATTCCACTCCTAGATCTTCAATGTTGCTATGCATGATAATTCTTGCCTTAAAGAATGGATGAATGGAATGCATGTAGATGAACAAAATGATCTTCTTGCCTGAATAAGAACACCTCTACTTGGGCATCATGGGAGAGAAGCTTTCTACAATGGAGAAGATTGTCTTCAAAATGTCTTGGATGCTTGAGGAAAATGTTAGATCTTGGATGATTGCCTTCAATTCTTGAATTTACTTGATTGTGAAGATGCTTGAGTGTAGATTTCATGCAAAATGAGGAGAGATAGGGTGTTTATATACCTCTCACACATTTCTGGATTCAAAATTCAGTCATACCAACCATGAGATCTAATTTCCCACCAAAACATAGCTGCGAATCCCGGTTCAAATTTGGGTCCCTTTATGGGGGTACACAATGTCTCAAATGTTGTGTACCCAAGAGATTTAGCCAAAATTTTAATGGGGTGTTTGGGAGATGAGGTAGATGCCGAATTAAGTGGAGATAGGTACATATATCAAGCATAACATATATGAGATATAGAAATCACTAAATGGGGCCTAATAGAGCATCTAATTATGTGTTCTAACTTTTTAGGATGGTACATTTAGCCCCCACTTTAGCAAGAGTATGAGACAACCTCATCCTCATAGCAAAGTAAATCAATGTATTGGAAAACAAATTATCAAGGTTAAGGAGATAAGGAAACAACAATCCCCTAAGTGGCTTAGATCCTCGTCAAATCCAAAACCAAGATAAAAGAGGCAAGTGGCAACACTCAAAAAGAGAGAGAAAGAGAGAAAAATACATGACCAACTAGCATAGTAAGGTATTTCCTTAGTATGATTCATGCAAAGAGAAAGCATTATTACAAAAGATGGCATTGATAGTCTAGAAAGTTGTGTTATGCTAGTCAACCCATCAAAACAAAGAGGATCGGTGTTTAAGGAAAGCTTGTCTCCATTAACAGATCTAGAAAAGCAGTCAACCTAAGGACCAAATTAAAATAGTCAGTCATAGGACCAAATACACAAAGGATCAGTCTTAGGATTCACTGAATAATGCACAATGCATGATAATGAAGAGATAGACCTAAGGAACGCATTTTCTCCATAGCCATCTCCATAAGAGATTGCATTGAATCATTGTGTAAGTGTTGAAAATGTGAAACAAGGAGCAGAGTGTATGCCCCCAAGTCAAAGTGACTGCAAATGCCTTAACAAGTGCAATGGCTTTAACAGAGCATACATGCACCCACAAGAGACATTTCCACTATGAGATGCCCCCAAGAAAGGACAAACTGAAGGAAATTAAATAAATGAAAAAAGGAGAGCATAAAATGGATCTGCTAACTCTGGGTCAGTGTGATCATATGATAACTCATGTATATCAAGAATTATATCAAAATGAACCATCACCATCCCCCAAAGTTAGCATAACTACAAGCACAATGGAAGGTCACATAATAGATACAAAGAATAATCTTTTTGGGCTTTCATTGCGGAGACCAAAAAGAATAGTAGCTATCACTTTGAATCATCCCTAATCAGGCAACACAAAGGCACCTTTACAAACAATAGCACATGCACGATATAACATGTATACAAAATATAAAAGAAATGAGATAAAAATTGAGAAATGCCACAATAGGTCAATTCCTTTATCACCTTGTGTCAACAGAGCAATAGGGGCCATCAAAAGAAATCTAAAGAAAATACATAACAAACAACACATCACAAGGGAAACACATTACAACAAGAAAACATGCAAGAGTCCACTATACAAGAGGAGCTAGTCAAGCATATCACATGCCCCCATCTCGATATGTATTGTTTAGGGAAGGTGTGAAATAGGCAAGAGGACCAACTTCAAGCACGACAGATGGAACAATAGCTAGTTTCAAACAAGGACCATGTTCTAAGGATGAGTCACTTTGTTTGTCATTGGGATTAAGAGATAATTGTTTAGCAAATCTAGCTAGTAAATCATGATTAATATCAATAAGCTCGTACGTATCATCATAATCATCAACTTGAACATCATTTGCATTAGAAACATTGAAACCATCATCAAGTATCTTCTTCATTCAAATTAATCAAAATAGGATCTTTAATCCAAATAGAATCATCATGTTTGTTCAATTTCATCTTCTTTAGATTAATTTCCTCCCTTGGGTTATGCATAGGTTGGTCAAAAATCAAAGCACCAATATGTGTCTTAGGGGAGGAAAGGTTTTGGAAAGCATTCTCGCGGGCTCTAGTGCAACGTTTACAGCGACGATCACAAGCATAGCGGTTGTATTTTGTTTTGTTAGAAATTTGAGGTGGTTTAAGATCAATCAACATTGGGTCTTTTTTTCTTTAGGATGAAGAATAGAAGTCACCAAACTAGTTTCAAAGATAACATATACAAAACATTTATAAGAAATAGGAGGTGGAACTAAAGCATATATAGAGGTGTGGAAGGTGTAGGAAGAAGTATAGATCCAAGACAAGCAAATGAAACAACCTTAGGATTGTTAAATTCACAAATCTTGTTAATTTTGAATTTTTTGGAGGATAGGAAGAAATTTTCTTTGCCAGATTGAATTGGTTGAGCCATGGAAGGCCAAAAGAAGTCAAGGTCAAAGTTTCCATGGTAAGCTAAAGGCCGATAAATAATATGGTTAATCGTAATGATTTCTTCATCATGGGGAAATTTAAAACACTTATAGATGGGAGAGACTACAACTTTCATGTAAATGAGCTAAGGAAGGCAAAGTCTAACTTGAAACTGATCGAAAGTTGAGATGACAAAAAAGGTTACATCTAAGATTTTGTTACCAAATTCTACGAGAAAAGTAATGGAACCATGGGTGGGATAAGTGAAACCATTAAATTTTTTATCATCGCATCAGATTTATTATACAAGTCTTGTTGTAGGTGTCTTGTGAAAAGATGTTCTTCAGTTATAACATTCACCATGCAAGTAGGATCTATAACAAATCCACGGGAAGGAAGACCTTTAACCCTTGCTACAATGTAAAAAGGACCATCAGGTGCCCTAATCATCTCGTTAGGATCAAATGTAATGCAAAAATCAAGTTCTGGTTTGAGTTTATGTTCAGATTGATCAATAAGGTTGACAACATTTTTGGCCTTGGTACAATCAACAACATAGCTCACAATGGTAGAAGAGTCAACAATATAGGCGGAAAAAGAAGGTAAAGAATAGGGAGACTCGACAATATTGGTAAAATGAGATGGTAAACAATTAATATAAATATGTAAGTTTTTATTGGGATGAGAAACAAATTTGTTTCCTTGATCATTAACACCCTTAATAGATATAGCATTAGAATCAATGATGCCTTAGATAATAGATTTCAAATGGAAACACTTTTTAGTATCATGACCAGGTTGACGATGATATTGGCAAAAAAAATTATTATCAAAGTTCTTAGGAGTTGGTTTTGAAGGATTGATTAGCTTAATGGGAGGAAATGTTAAGACATTAGCATTAATCCACTTCAATATCACATTATGAAAAGATTCAGAAGCATGTGTAAAATTATGTCAAGGTTTGAAATAAGATGACAAAGGAGTCACGCCTTTAGATGATGTTTCCACTTGTACATAAACATTGTTTGATGAATTGCGGATCTTGATGAAGTTCTTAGGTTTCTTAAATTTTTGAAAAGGTCGGGATGCAATATCACTCTTATCAACCAAATCCATTGGAGTGGTGCTCTCAAATTGACTCACTTGAAGATGGTAATTATGAAGCACTGCACATAATTGAGTAAAGGAAGAGAATTCAAAAAGCAATATCTTATGTGTTTTTTTTATAAATTAGAAATGATAATGCATTGCACATTAAAATCAGGCACAAGATAAGAAATTTGAGCATGCAAATGCTTAAATCTACCAGTGAAATTAGTCACTTTTTCTTTAACACCTTGTTTACAATGCATCAAATCAATCACAAAAATCTTAGTACCAATATTGTTTTGAAATTGCTGAATGAAAGCATTAGCAAGTTTTTGAAAGGACTCCATGAAATAAGGAGGTAAAGAACAACAATGTTGCAAGGCTTTATCTTGAAAGGTTCTAGTAAACAATTTATCCATGAACCTATGGTCATGAGAAAAATCACTAAGCGATGTTTGAAAGGTCTTCATATGAGTCAAGGGGTCACCTTGACCATTGCAAGTCTCCAAATGAGGTATTTCCATGTATTAAGGGATAATGACATGAATGGTGTCGAGGGCAAAAAAATTCTAGCAATGTCACATGTGGGAATGTGGAATTTGGATTAGTCATGGAGTTGTTGTCGCAAGGATGAAATAGTTTGAGCAAGACTGTTGATAGTGGATTCAATAAAAAAGGGTGGTAGGAGATATGTGTGAAAGATTTGGACCATTATGAAAAATGAAAGTAATGATAAAGTATGAAAATGGAACAATGTTGTAGGTGGGCAAGGATGAAGATATTGAAACAAATGGAACACTTGCAGGAGGAGAAACTATATGATTAGGAATGCTTCCAAGACTAACATGCGTAGGATTGATGTTTTGAATAGATGTAGTCATGAGAGGTGGAGCATAAGTGGATACACTAGGTATTGAAGTAGGAATAGGAATACAAGTTTGAACACTAGTGGGGGTGGAGTTAAACCAATTTCTTGAGCACATTCTTTAAGAATTTTAACATTACTATTAATGAGATGATAATATTGTGCAAGACATTAACAACATGTTCATCAATGTAAATCAACTTCATTAAACCCTCTATTAAGGAAATGGCTTCGGTATTAAGATTTTCTTGTCCTAACCATTACTCAAATGTTTCAATGTCATAGGGAATATTTTGCACTTGCATAGGAGGAACTCTTAACGACTCATCTTCATCGTGAGAAGAGTGAGAAGAATTATTTTCAACAATAGTAGGAATTTCATTAGTAGACATGTTTGTCTCATCATGATTCCAAGGAAACAAAGAGGGTTGGAGATCAAAGGAACCCAAAATCCCATGACGTCTCCTAACTAGAATGTTATAAGTAGGACTCAATGTTATAACACTCATGCACAAGAAAATGAAAGAGAGATATATCTAACAAACACAAATATTAAATTTTGAATGAAATATGCAAACACTCATCAAGTTTATGTAACATGAATTGAACTAAGCATAATTGCACATGAATCTAATGGAGAGAAAAATTTATCATCAAATCAAAAGTGGGGATCTAATGCACATGAATAAGATCTAACACCAAAATCAAAATGGAAATGTACATGCATTGGGTTCACCAAAAATATGTAGTGGAAAAAAGGAAGCAAAGAGGAGATCCAATTTCCCAATGCACAATTGGAAGGAAGATGACCTAATAGGCTCAAGTAGGACCTAAGAATTGAATATTTCAATGATCCTTTGTCGATAATGATATTGGATAATTGGATTTGAGAAAATTTGATATGATAATATAAAATAGAAGGCTAGATAAGAAAATATAACTAATTTCATAAAATAAAAACAGACAAAAAATGATAGGCAACTTGTAATGACTTGAAATGGGATCTAGAGAGTTGCACTAACGTATGGTCTAAATTTGAGAAGATTTTATAGGGTACTGAATGAAGTAGACATTTCGTACCTGGGTATAGTTTGCAAATCTTCATTGTGTATCATGTAATTTTGCCTAAAATTTTAACAGTCGATCCGACAGGTCTTGAACTTTTCATAATAGTTTTTACAGTTGTGTCATTTGTTCCTACACATAGAAAAGCGGGGAAAACATTGTGGAAAGAGGTTTGCCTTGGTCAAAACCCTATTTAGGAGAAAACCTTGAAAATGTAATGAAATTACAAAAAAAAAGGAAAGTAAAGGTAAATGTTATATCTACCTTGTAAATGAATATACCTTCATAAAGGGATGTAGAAATCACTCATATTTATGAAAATACTTTTTTGTTTCTTGAATTGTAGTTGGATATTGACTTTGAATCAATCATGTCTTTCACAAATGCGTGGATCTATGAATGTCACTCATAGATCTTCCACGTTGATATGCTTGATAACTCTTGCCTTGAATAATGGATGAATGAAATGCATATAGGTGGACAAAAGGATCTTCTTTCTTGGTTGATAACTCCACTACTTGGCCATCATGGGAGAGAGGCTTGCTGCAATGGAGAAGATTTCCTTCAAAATGCCTTGGATACTTGAGGAAAATGCTAGACCTTGGATGCTTGCCTTCAAATCTTGAATTCGCCTGATTGCAAAAATGCTTGAGTGTAGATGTCATATGCAAAATGAGGAGAGATAGGCTATTTATATACCTCTCACACATTTCGGGATTAAAATTTAAGCCAATCCGACCAAGGGATCTAATTTGCCAACAAAACACCACAGGAGGGCCCCGTTTCAAATTTGGGCCTCTTTATAGGGGTACACAACGTCCTAAATGCTCTGTACCCAGGAGATTGGGCCAAAATTTGAATGGGATGTCAAGGAGATAGGATAGATGTTGGATTAAGAGGATATAGGTAGCTAGATCAAGCATAACATACACGAAATCTTGAAATTAGTAAAATGAAGCCTAATAGAGTATCCAATTATGGGTGCTAACTTTTTAGCACGATACAAGAGAAAAGGTGAGTCGGTGCCATCTACGGAGCGTGTGCCACCCGACCTCTATCTATCCACCTGTAATGGGCATTTTATTCTTGTGCAAGCTCTAATCAAGTAGTATCCATTTTCCAGCGTAAGTTGTAAATGCTTCCAACTATTTTCAATGCGATGACTAGTAAATTCGATTCAAACATGGACTATTTTAGGCCCCCAAGTCTTACTCTAATTTGACAAAGTAAAACAACCATTATGTCTAATGTGTCTCATGTGAGTTTTTAAACAACATTTCCAATAAAAAAATCAAACAAAATGCAGAGAAAGGAAAAGAAAAATCTCTAATCACAAATGTCACAACATACTGATCTAGTTCAAAACTTTTGTAAAAATACGAGAGCAAAAACTTTGGAGACTTAAAATTTTCATTTCAACATAACACAAGTGTCACCTTAGGCCAAACTTTGCATTATAATTTAGCTCTCATTTTCCTAAGTCTTAAGTTTGTCATTATCTTAATTTGCATTGTCTCAAATCTAGGTCTTTTCATTGTTAAGAATACAATCTTCATAAGCTAAGTCTTAGGGCTTACATTTTAGATCGCAAAATCAATATTTGAGAATCCCAAGATCAAATCTTAGATCAATTATTAGTTATTGTTAGGAGATCTAGACCTTGTCAAAATTTGTCCTTTATCATTACCATTAACAAGTCAAAACCCTAGCTCATTAATCTAGTGATAGGTAAGAATTTCACATTTTCACATCACTTGTCCTTTTGGTCCTATAAGGTCTCAACTTCCTTTTCGGCCTCTTAGGGTTTTGTTAGTAGATTTTCATTCCCAAAGTTTTCAAAATACCAAAAATATAAAAACATAAGGTTGCATTTGCCATCTCTTAAACTTTGAAAAACATAGCATAACCATAGTTGCATTCCCCAAGATCTTTTCCAAAACTCAAAAGCACAAAAAAAGATTTCAAGAAAACTAAAAAAATCAAAACATCAACCCAATTTCATCACATAACATCCTTGATCTTAGTCCAAAATAGACATGATTAATTGGCATTTATATCATAGATAAGTTGCGCCTCCAATTGAAAGAGCATCACCTCCATATCAATTTTCCTATTGTCATGGAACTATGTTGTCATATACAACCTATCAATCACATCAATCTAACTCATACATGTCCCAAAATGTGAATCAAGCTTACAATGTCCAAACAAATGTCATTCCTATTTCTCTACCACATGAAGAAATACTAGCTCGGGAAGTAGAGAGCTTGGAACAAAAGTGAAAGATGCTAAAAAGAATAAATATTAGATGTCCAAACCACTTAAAAAATTTAAATGCACAAACCTAAGCTTCAAGAAAATCGACATATAACTCTGATCTCACAAACAAACATACCAGTTCTTACCTCACCAAGCATGGAAAACCAATTTCAATCATAAAACACAAAATTCAACTTAATCCTTAATCAAACCTCATTCAGCGAAGTCCTAAATCAAAACCCATTCAACCAAGATCCAAATCAAACCCCATTCAATCAAATCTCGGATCAAACTTCGTTTCATCAAATCTTGAATCAAAAGTTATTCAACCAAAACCAACACTTAAACCTCAACTACATTCTTCAACAACAACAATAATAAAACACCTTTTCCCAAAAAATATATGTACCCAAACCATCAAGTGTGCCTTTTTCAAAATCCCAAACAAGTAACCATCATTGATTTTGCAAGTAATTATGCGAACAAGTTGTAAAGTGGGAAAATAGAGTTCACTAGTTCATGTGGGAAAACTAGGAAGCTAGATGTATTTTCACTTACATTGGAAGGATGATGGTCCACTAGACTCAAAATGGATCAAGCACTAAGTGGATTTAGTGATCCTTCATTGTGTGGGACTATGACTATACAACTATAAATGAATAATTCAATTTCTAGGGCCAAATAAGATGAAATGGCTATTTTCTACATACATAGGATGACTGGGGACTCACAAACAGATTTGAGAAGTAGATTAGACAAACACATTTTGTATCTAACCTGCAATCTAAATTTTAAGCTAAAGTAGAGTGATAGGGACGTGCATGTTGGTCTGCTCCCTGGATTAGGGTGCCCTTCTTAGCCCACTCCTAGTTGATTATGATATGATGAATTGAAAATTGTAGCTCTCCTCCTGATCTGGCAATATCTCTTTTTGTGCATTCATCACTTGTACCTACATAAAAAGGGAAAATATTGTGTAGAAAGGGGTTTTACTAAGTCAAATATCAGTTTAGGAACTAACCTTGAAATTGAAATGAAATGTACTTGAAAGGAAAGCTACATCTGAGAATTTAGATGTCTTATACCTTGATGATACAAAGCTTTTTGAAGGTAATCACAAGTGTTGATGCAATAACATAACCCCACAAAACTTAAAAGGAAATCATCAATGATATGTTTCCATAAAGGTTGTTAAAGGTTTCCACAATGAAGAATATGGTGGGATCACTAATAGATTTGACCCCAAATTTCAACCAAACTTTTCAACCAACTAGCAAAATTATTTTATTTGGTCGCATTATAAAAGATAACTTTTCTTTTTTTTACTTTTATGCCCGTGTTGGTCGAAATTTCGACCAACACGTGCATAAAGTTAAAAAAAGAAAAATAAACTTCATTTTACCACTTCGTTATTACCGCCACGGCTGCGAATTTTTCTAGCTAGGTTGCAAAGCGAAACCAATGCGGCACTGTGGATTCGACACAGGTAATGTGATTTATTATTACTAGTTTTAAAAAGTGAATCCGGCTTCAAACCCAAATACTCCCATTTTTATTTCTCGGTCCTGATATAGAAGG
>MU226257.1:1926433-1944427 GCA_018584345.1 Thuja plicata | reverse complement strand
GCTTCACCTATGTGAGCATCACCCAGAGCCAATGAGTGCTAAGTGTTCCATTCATTCTCATGAGAGATGGGTTTGTGTAAACCACTACTCATGAATCAAAGGTCAATGAGTTTGACTCAAAAAACTATACAGTTGAATCCAAGTAGAATTTAAAAAAAATTAATTGGTCGAAAATTTTAGCATTGGTCGAAATTTTGACCATTGGACTAAAGATTTCGACAGGATTGCTATGCTTTCCACCAATGAAATGGTCAAAATTTCAACCACTGCCACGCTTCGTTTCTACCAAAGATTGGTCAAAATTTTGACCATTGGACTAAAGATTTCGACAGGATTGCTATGCTTTCCACCAATGAGATGGTCAAAATTTCGACCAATGCCACGCTTAGTTTCTACCAAAGATTGGTCAAAATTTCGACCATTGGACTAAAGATTTCGACGGGATTGCTATGCTTTCCACCAATGAGATGGTCGAAATTTCGACCAATTCCACGCTTCATTTCTACCAAAGATTGGTCAAAATGTCGACCATTGGACTAAAGATTTCGACGGGATTACTATACTTTCCACCAATGAGATGGTCGAAATTTTGACCATTGCATGGTCTCAATTTCGACCATTATAAAAAAAAACGATGGCGATTGTCGCCATATTAAACAAGAGCTATAGTCAAAATTTCGACCTCTATTTTGGTCGAAATTTCGACCAATAATAAACACGTCGAAAATTCGACAAAAAAAAAAACGACGAAAGTTTTGGTTGTGAATTCGACCAATTACTGTCAAAATTTCGACCAATTTTCGTCGAAATTTGAAGTCAAATTTACTAGTGGATGAAATGCCTTGAATGTTGAAAACTTGCTCTTAAGGACTTGAAATGTAGAATTGTAGTTGAGAGCTCCAATTGGCTTGAGGTTATTGTAAAATGAGTGAGGGTATCTTGCTTATATACCTCTCCCAACCATCACAAGGTGCTAAACTTGATGAATGCCAATACGAGTTTAAATTTACAGCTAACACAATATAATTGTTCAGCGATTTCAATTTGGGGCTAAAAATTAGGGAGCAAGTGCCCAGGGCATCCTGCTCCCTCCAATTTAGTCCAAAGGTCCTTATTAGAGAGAAGATGTAGGAATTAAATGTGCAATTGAGTTGGGGTAAGAGAAAATGAATGTGTGAGGCTATACGTGCTAAACTAGAGCCTAGCTAAGTGATAATTTGTATAGAGATGCAAAATTATAAAAGTACATTTATCACCCACTTTAGTGGGAGTATGGGCCTACACACATACTCATAGTGAAGTTGAAGAAAGAAAGAGATAAAGAGAGGGATGATCATGGACAATACTACAAAGAGATAAGAAATCGCCAAGTTCAATGGAACAAGCCCCCAAATAGAGGATCTTAACTTATACAACCACATGCAGGAGCACACAAAACCAAAAACAAAGGAAAATGCCAACAAAGAAAAAGACTCACAAAAAAGGGGTTAGTAATAAAAATAAAGGCTCCAAATCAACTAGTTGAAGATACCTCAATGGCCAAAATGTCTCATTTGCCAATATCACATTCAAAATGTTATTGGAAGAGCACAAGTGTTCGCGTGGAAAGAGTAAGAGCATGCATCAAAGATGAGACAAGACTTCATGGCCCAATCAACTAGCAAGGTGTGTTATGCTATGGATCATGGATGAGAAAGATAGAATCATAAATTACATAGTCTAGCAAGTTTTTTTATGCTAGGTGATCTGTGAAAGAGCAATAGTAGAAAATAGTCTAGCAAGTTGGGTTATTCTAGTCCCACTCATCCCAAGAGAGAGTTTGGTGCAAAGATGGAATTGATAGTCTAGCAAGTTGTACTATGCTAGTCAGTCCATCTCAAGGATAACCAAGGAAAGCATTTCCTCGAAACAAAGTTGTCAAAAATAGTGTAAAAATATTACCAAGGAAAGCATTGTCTCTAGGAAAATCCTCTAAAAATGATGCAAAAGGATTAACCAAGGGAAGCATTGTCTCCAGGGGAATTTGCAAAAATGGTGCAAAGGGATAACCAAGGACAACATTGTTTCCAAGGAAATCCACTAAAAATGGTGCGAAAGGATTAACAAAGGAAAGTATTGTTTCCAAGTAAATCTACTAAAAATAGTGCAAAATCATAACCAAGGAAGGCATTGTTTCCAAGGATATTCACCAATATAATACACAAGGAGGTCGCAAGTATTCCCCTTGCTTATGATGACAACATAGAGATATGGTGGAATCTTAAGTAAAATAATAATAAGGGTATGCACCTTCAACTCCAAGGAGATATCCTTTCGGCAACAATGTCCATACCAAGATAGGAAAATAGGAAAACAAATATTTTTGGTTGATGCAAGATTACCAAGATCCCAAGATGCTCCTACACCAGACACCCAAGGTTATTTGAAAAGTGAGCTTCTCACTTTGTTGGGGCCAAAGGAAAACCAAAATGCTCAGCCTCATCCTGAGAAATCCATGAAGAATCTTCTACTAGTTTGTCCTTCCATACTTCTTGTACTTCTACCAACTCGGCTATCCAAAATCTTCTCTATCTGATCCATCTGCTTCATTTGATACTATTGTTCCATATTTGATCCACCACTACTACTGGAATATGATTCATGATACTCATACAAAATTGCAACATTGAATACAGGTGATATATCCATGTCTTCTGGTAACTCTACTTTATATGTATTCCCTAAATCAAATCTCCTCAAGATCTTACAAGGGCCAAATTTCTTCATCATTAACTTATTGCAAGTACCAACAAGAAATATACCCTTTTGTAAGTACACCATAACTCAATCTCCTAACTGAAATTCCTTGTCTTTGTTTCATGTTTTCTCTCCTTTTGTAAGTCTAATTCATTTTTTCCAAATGTCGTCTCACTCCTTCATGCAATGACTTCATAACCTTAGCAAATTCTTATCCTTCACCACTCCTCTTAACATCATGACTAACATCCCTGAATTCTGCCACTCCCTTAGGATTAAAGCCAGTAACTATTTCAAGTGGTATCTTCCTCGTGCTCCTATATACTGAATTATTATAAGAAAACTCTACTTAAAGAAAAAACCAAATCCCAATTTCCTAGCTTGTCTCCGACTAAACATCTTAACAAATTCCCTAAACTCCTGTTCACAACCTCTATTTGTCCATAAGTCTATGGATGAAAAGTAGAACTGTACTTCAAATCAGCATTCATCTTCCTCCAAAGTGTTCCTCCAAGGATAACCAACAAACCTATTATCCCTGTATGAAATATTGCTTTTACGTAATCCATGTAATCTCACAATCTCCTTGAAAATTAGATCAGCTACATGCACTGCATTTGTAGTCTTCTTACAAGGAATGAAATGTGTCATTTTAGAAAATTTGTCTACAACCACAAAAATTGAATCATAGTCTCTTTGTGTCTTTGGAAAAGCAAGGACAAAATCCATGCTGACATCTTCCCAAGGTTTGAGCAGTACTCTCAAAGGTGTATATAATCCCACATTCTAACTACTTCACTTTGCATCTTGACACACTTTACAACCTTGAACAAAAAATTTCACATCCTTCTGAACATGTGGCCAAAAGTAGTTCTCACTTACCAAAGCTACTACCTTATCAATGCCAAAATTTCTTGCCAATCCTCCACTATGCTTCTCCTTAATGAGATTATCTGTCATAGAACTTCTGGGTATACACAACTGACTACCTTTGAATAGCATTCCATCCTGAATAAAATAATCTAACTACTTTCTCATGTCTACAATAATAGATTCTTTACAAGCTTTCCAAGGTTCGATGAAGTCTAGATCATCCTCATACAATGTTTTTAACTCGTCAAAACCCAATATTGCTATCTTCATTTCAGTCAAAAAATCTCTTCTCCTACTCAAGGCATCAACTAATCTATTTGACACACCACTCTTATGTTTTAACACAAATGTATAGCTATGTATGAACTCAACCCATCTCATATGTCTCTGATTTAACTTACCTTGGCTTCTCAAGTACTTCAATGCTTGATGGTTAGTATACAATACAAACTCCCTAGGTAACAAATGATGTCTCCATTTCTTCAATGCTTGGATTATTGCATAAAATTCCTAATCATACACCGAATACCTTCTTTTAGCATCATTCAACTTCTCACTGAAGTATGCAACAGGTCTCCCCTCTTGACTCAAGACCGCTGCAATTGCATTTCCACTAGCATCACAGTCTACTTGAAATACCTTATTAAAATATGGTAAAGCTAACACTAGTTGTTCAGTCACCTTTTGCTTCAACAATTCAAAACTCCTTTGTGCTCCATGTGTGCACTTAAATTCCTTCTTATCTCCTCTCATAGTTTCAGTCATCGGTCCATAGATTGAACTGAAGTTTATGATGAACTTTCGGTAAAAACTAGCCAACCCATGGAATGATCTTACCTCTCCAACATTCTTCAGTGTAGGCGACTCAAAAATGGCTTTCGCTTTCTCAAGATCCATCTTCAACCCTTCAGCATATATTACAAATCTCAAGTATACTAACTCTTCTTTCATGAAAGTACATTTTTTGATGTTGATTAGTAACTTCTCTTCTCTTAACTTCTACAATACTTGTCTAACATGCATCAAATTCTCATCTTTTCTCTTATTGAAAATCAAGATATCATTCAAATACACAATGACAAACTTACCTAAGAATTTCTTAAGAAATTCATTCATTAACCTCATGAAAGTACTAGGTGCATTAGACAATCCAAAGTGCATTACCAACCACTCATACAATCGTTCATTTGTCTTGAATGTGGTCTCCCACTCACCACCTTCTCTAATTCTAATATGATGATATCCACTCTTCAAATATATCTTGGCAAAATATCTGGCTCCACTCAAACAATCCATCAAAACATCCATCCTTAGCAAAAGAAATTGGTACTTGATTGTGATCCGATTGAATACTCTAAAATCAATACACATCCTCCATTGTCCATCTTTCTTAGGTGCTAAAACTACAGGAACTGCACACAGACTCAGACCTTCTCTGATCAATCCCTACTGTAATAAATCTTGTATTTGCCAATTGAGTTATGCATTCTCAGTTGGTGTCATCATGTAGGCTATTTTGTTAGGAAAACTAGCCCTTGGTATCAAATCCATACAATAGCTAATACTCCTCATAGGTGGTAATCCATCAGGGACATTATCTGATATGATGTATGCATACTCATTCAACAGTCCAGTGATTTCTTTTGGGTGTTCTTCTTTTGATACAATTTCCTTAGACTTCTTGGGTATTAAAGCAAAACACACATTATCATGCCTCATGCCATCCAAGAACTTTTTGCCATCCACTAAACAAATCCTTGCACTAGTACACACTTCATTGTTAAGGAGTTCCTCTAAAGGTAACAAAATTTGCTTCATTCCATTAGCAACAATGGTGTATACATTCTTCCTTCCATAGGCATAATATCACACAAACCCTCATCATAATACTTCTCAATCTTTGATTTAACTAGGCATTGTTCACTTACCAGTACCTTGTGTTCATCTTGTATCCATGCAATCTGATAAGGTTTAGGATGCTTCAACCTCTTCAACTTTAGTTTGTCAACCAATTCCTCTGAGGCAAGATTATCATATCTGCCATTGTCTATGACAACATTGTACACCTTGTTTTGTACCTTGCATATAGTTTTGAAAAAATTCTTCCTCTGTAAAGATTCCTTATCTTGTTCTCTACGATATAGGATTCTTCGAGTCATCAAGGTTGCTCCTTCCTCTGCTTTATTGTTGTTTATTGATGCAGTGGACTCCTCATCTACAAATTTTGTTCGCCTACTGTCTTATGCCTTCTTCTCAGAGTTGCCTTGCTTGCACTCAAAGGATCGGTGCCCTGCTTCACCACACTTGAAACAAGTGGCACTGAACTTCCTTCTGTCACCATACCTTGTCCTTCATCGTGATAGGAACTCTTGGCATTCCTCCTATAACAATCATTATCTTTAGTTTCTGACACATTCCTATCTTGATCTGCAGAAGATCTACTTCCTCCAGTATTAGTACTTGATCGACCTCTTTGAAATCTTCCTCCTCTACTTCTTTGCCTTTTCGCATGTCTTCAGTTCAACTTTTCTTCAGCCTTCAAAGCCCACTTGTAAGCTTCTTCCACACTCCTAATCTATATCAGTCTGATTTGATCTTGTATTGACACCCTTAAACCATTAAGGTAGCAAGCAACTTGTTCAACTTCATCATCTACATGACCAGATCTAATAGTCAACTTGTAAAACTCCTCAGTACAGCTCTTAACAATTGAGTCCTTCTGCTTCAAGTTTTGCAACATCTGAAATATACTTACTTGGTAATCTCCATTCAAAAACTTAGCTTTTAATTTACTCACCATCCTATCCCAAGATTTGATCTTATCTTTACCTCTTCTCTGTCGATTTGTTTGTAAATGTTCCCATCATAAGGATGGATGTCCTTTTAACTTATTGTAGGCATATTTTACCTTCTTCTCTTCACTAGTTCCTTCAAGTTCAAAGTACTTATCCATCTCTATGATCCAATATATCAATTCATCTTAATCAAGACTACTATGATAGTCAGGTGAATTAAAATGAGGTTTATTATTAACATTAGTCAAGGCTCTGATGAACCTCTCCTATTCTTGATTCAACTCCGGTTGTGCCTCATTGTTCTCTCCTTCTCTGACCTAATTCTGATTCTATTCATCTCCTTCATCACTTGCATCTTCTATATGTTATCCTCTCCTCTAAGAAGTTTCCACTGCTTCCAATCTAGTAGAAATTTGCTTCAATAAATACAAGACAACAAGGTTTGTATTCCTTGCTCCACCTCTAGCATTTCTCCTAGTCATCTTCACAATCTTCAACAGTTGTAGGTCAAATCCTTTCTTCCGCCACCCCACCAACAAAACCCTAGGTTGCAAAACCTTTCTATGATACCATTTGATGTAGTCAAGGATGGAGGGAACTCAAAGGGATCTGTCTGATCCTTGCAACATGAATTAAACAACATAAGCAACAAGCCAAAACAAGGAGAAATGAAAGATCAACCTTCTTCATAATCATCAGAAAATTATATACAATGGATCTCTGACATGCAGTCATACATGTCAGGCATACAGGCCTGATTACAATGAGAAACCCTTGCAAAATTCTTAGCTACAACCATAGAAAGATAATCTTATGAAAAATCTCTCCAAAAACTCTCTTTAGGATCAAATTCATAAGCTTATAAAGCCTTCGCAAACCTCAGGTCGGCCTAGAAAGTTCACATTTCCCAATAAGAAAGAAAACGTGTTACAACAATAGGTCAGGACCCAAATCACCAGGATCAACTTCCAATGAATGAAATATGAAACATGATCCCTCAAGTTGGTTGGCCACAAACGTAACAACATCGATAAATGAGTCGTTAAGCTTCGTCAATCAGGAAAACCTTCGTGAGATCGGAAAAACACGATGACTGACCAAAAACATGAAGAACAGAGCATTGTCGCCAAGAATGTACAAAATCTCAACCAAGACTGGTCAAACAAGAAAACATATATTTTTGGTTGATGCAAGATTGCCAAGATCCCAAGATGCTCCCACATCAATTATGTTGCTCACAATGTAGGATTGTATATGAAATCTTAGCACTACATAAAACAAAGAGCCCCCAATAAGGTAAGCTACTAAGGCTACATAGTGTGGAGTGACATAATAGCCAAATGAAGTTCTAGTGTAAGACATTCTCAATATTAATAAAAAATAAAAGTTCTCTTGTAACATGAATAAGACATCTATCAACCAAATCTTGAACAAATTGTCTAAATTGAATGCAATCAACAAGACAGTGAGTATTACAATAATGAAAAACACAATACACATTATCATTATTTGGTTTGTTATTCTTTAAAAAGATTAAAAATGAGAACTCAATGTTCTTGTCATATTTAAGTTTCCAAAAAATTCTTTTAAATATGGCAAAATGATCTTCAATAATATTCCTTTCTTTCGATAAGAGAGTTGGAAAGGAAGGTGGATGGTTAGGATTTGAAGTAAAAGGAGCAATATTTTCTTGATTTATATGTCCTATGCCATTTTTGAGTAACTTGCATAGGAGGATCAATAAGGACTTTTAGTCCTTTTTCTGTCATTCCAAGACCTTGCCCACCATATCCTTGTTTAGAAGAAATGTCATAATGTACCTTAAAATAGGCCTTTAGTCAAGAGGGTGGAAGGCTTTCATCTTGTGGTTTATGGAAAGGCATTGTATAAGGATGAGTAGGAGGATTAGCCTTTATAGGGAGACCTGTAATCCTATCACTATTAGCCACATCTATTTTATTAGGTTGGGAAGAAGAAGGCTCGTCTTCATCTTTACTTAATTTTATGTTAGGAGATAGATCATGGATGAAACACGTAACATCATCTTGATTTTATAATATTTTGATGGTAAAGATAAGATATAGGAGAATAGAGAGGTTTTAGAGATGTAGTGAAAGTAACATGCTTAGTCTCTTGGACCAAGGTACCTTTGTAAGGAAAGGATCTATTGCAAGATAATGTGGTAGGATTATTATTAATAGTCCAATATATACTCTATCCTTATTAACAAAACATAACCTAGGAGAGGTACTGATGTTCTTCACTTCAATACTATCTTGATGATTATCACTTTCTACAAAAGATCTTACGAGATCTACATATTCCATAATTTTCTTAAGAAAATAATGATGTAACAACATTTCATATGAACAAAAGCTTTGAGAAATGACCTATAAGTAGGAAATATCTTTGAAATTCTAATAATGTCATATGTAAGTGTACCATGATATTTCAAATAACATGTGTAGACACTTAAAAATGACCTATTGCTTTAACGCAACAACTTTCCTATTATTCCTCTAAAAATATTAAATAATCTTTATCATTTAATTAGTTTGTGTCCTACTATATTCTAAATTCAATTTCATCACTTCTCTTTAATTTTGTAATTAAGTGATTTTAATTAATTACCTAATTATTAAACGTCAAAACTATTTTCCATCAAATATTCTACTATAAAGTAATTAAATAATTAACAATATTTAATCATTCCCTCTCATTTAATTAATTAAATAAACACATTATATAATTATTATTCCCATTTTTGTTATTATTACACGTGTAATAATTACATTTAACAAATCAAAATCCCACTCAGAATTAAATATACGGTATTTATTTAATTAAACTAATTATTCCTCTAATAAATAAATAAGTTAAATTATTATTTATATTCCCCCATGTGCAAGTAAATATTTTATTTATTTATTTAATTGTATTTATTCTCTCACTTCTAACTAATACTAAGTTTCAGTTACTTTCTCAATCACCTTTCCTTGACTGATCAATCAATTTTGTTATCAAATCAATCTATTTAGTCTTCTAACCCATCTATTCAGTCTTCTGATTGATCAATCCAATTAACTAACTAATCTATCCAGTCAACTCTTCGATCAAATCACTTCACTCTCCAATCTTTTAGTTAACAAATTAATCTATCATATTGACTAGTCAATCAAGTGAGTTGAACTCTCAACGAGTCTGAGTTCACTCTTCAATCACAGATAATCAGTCCCACCAATCATGGAATCTTAATTGAAACCCCAAAATTCTTATAAATAGAGAGCTTATTCTCATATTTGGGAACCACAAATGCTTCAAACTCTTATGATGTCACATTGAGCACTCATTTTGAGAGCCCACATTGCATCAACAAGGAAAACAACAAAGGAGGCTTATTGGTTTGCTTGTTCATTTGTTTGAAAATGATTTTATATTATTGATTGTTCATGCTTTCTGTTTATCTTACTTCATCTTTTGATATTAGGGTACTAACTACTTAACGGATCTTCTTGTGGTTGAGATTTTGATGTTATTGCGGGTTTCTACTTATCTGAATGTACCCCGATTACAACATGAAGTGAAAGAAGCCATTATCTAACACATGATTTTGATAAATGTAACTAAGAAGCAATATAATCACATGTGAAACAACACCAATCCAATTTATTTAATTCCATTATTAAAATGAAATGCACCCAAATGAGATCTAAGAATGAAAAAAAAATATGACAGTATAAGGCACACCAGGTTCACCAAAATGGAAGGTGGGAATATAGAGTTCACTAGTTCGTATGAGAAAACTAGGAAGCTAGATCTATTTTCACTTACATTGGAAGGAAGATGATCCACTAGGCTCAAGATGGGTCAAGCACAAAATGGATTCAATGATCCTTTGCCATGGGGACTATGACTATGCAACTATAAATGAAGAATTCACAGTCTAGAGCCAACAAGGTCAAATGGTTATTTTCTGCATGCATAGAATGGTTGAGGGCTAACAGAAATATTCAAGAAGTATATTTGGCAAACAAAGACTATAATTGACCTGCAATTTGAATTTCAGGCTGAAGTAGAGGGATTGGGGCAACCAAGTCAACCTGCTCCCTAGATTTGGGCACCCTATTTGACTTGCTCTTGGCAATTTATGATCCAACAAATTGTAGACTATAGCTCTCCTAGTTTGACTCTATCTCTTTGCACACATCTATAACTTGTACATGCACACAAAAAATAAGGGAAATATTGTGTAGAAAGGGATTTACCTAAGTCGAACTTTGATAATGCAATGCTCTTAGAAGGTGATTACAAGTGTTGATGCAATAACATGAATCCACAATAACCTAAAAGGATATCATCAAAGACATGATCACGCGAAGGTCGTTGAAGCTTGCCACAATGAAGAATATGGTGGGACGAAATGCCTTGAATGCTAAAATCTTGATCTTAAGGACTTGAAATGTTAAATTGTAGTTGAGAACTCTAGAATTTACTTGAGATTATTGTAAAACGAGAGAGGGTAGCTTGTTTATATACCTCTCCCAACTATTTCAGGGTATTAAACTCAATAAATGCATATTCGAGTTTGAAATTCCTGCTAAAATAATATAATCGTTAAGCAGTTTTAATTTGGGCCTAAATATTGGGGAGGAGAGCATCCAAGTCAACCCACTCCCTCCAATGTGGTTCCAAATTGGGACTATAGGTCCTAATTGGAAAGATGTAGAAGTTACAAGCAGAATTGAGCTACGATCAACGAAACTAGATGTGGAGGCCACACATGCTAAAATAGTGCCTAGGTAAGTGAGAAATTGCATAGGGATGCAATTTATGACTATACAAAAGTCAATCAGTAGTGGGGTCAAACGCAACTACAAGTCTACCACCTTTACCAGTTCTAAGGTTAAATACAATGTCACCCCTTATGTCATAGGTGATTTTTCCAACAAAATTCCCACTAGTCGTGTCAAGCACAAATGACCAAACATGTCAACCTCTACCAAGATCACATACAATTACACAAACAAGTTTACCACTAATGGTGTCACAC
The DNA here is from genome assembly GCA_018584345.1 of Thuja plicata. NCBI lineage: Eukaryota > Viridiplantae > Streptophyta > Pinopsida > Cupressales > Cupressaceae > Thuja > Thuja plicata. The sequence goes on along the minus strand of MU226257.1, from coordinate 1,932,973 downwards.
ATTAGTGTACCTCCTCTTATGTCCTCGAATGCACCACCAAGGGTGTACCAAAAAAACACGAATGTAGTTACAAGTATGCCACCCTTTAGACATCAACTAAGCATGGAAAATGTATGAGTTGTGTCTTAAGTTCAATCAAAAAATGCCTTGTAGTATGCAAATGTCAAAGTGGTATCAAAAACAAAATCACCAAAATGGAAAAGACACCAACTTAAAATTCTCAAGAATTTTCTTGGAAAACTAGGTCATAGACAAGAAACTATTTGTAAACATAATAACAATAATTTACATGTGTCTTGCAATGGATCACTCCAAAAAAATCACACCAATAATACACCCACCACCCATCAAGAAATTGGCCCTCAATCAACTTTCATATCTCCCACCATTCCTTTGTCCCTAAAGCTTCACAAGATCAATCTACATCATCTCATTCAATTGATACATCCAATGATGAAACCTCACAAGGGCTATCCACAATCGATTTCCAAGCTAATCTGATTCACAATATAAACTCCTTTCATCATTTAGAAATTCTATATCCAATGTCACCATATGGTCCCACTTTAGAGAGTCTCAAATAAGTCCACCTCTCTCATGTCAAAACATTGATTCCCTCTCAAAGTCCCCCATACATATTCAAAATCATACTCTATGTCAAGAGGATGATCAAAAGAATGAAGAAACAAGTCTTGAAACAAATCAAGATCAAGATCCAAAACCTTTCCCATTCCATCCAATTATTGATGAAGACCCAATCTTCCCAGAATCTCAAGATGATCCCACCATCCCTGTCCATCTATCCAAGATGACCCCCTTCCATCTCAAGAAAAAAGTGTTACAAGTCCTTTCAACACTAATTTTCCTAAGAAAATTCCCTATGTTCTTCCTAATGATTCCATTCAAAATCAAGAGCTAAACACCCTTACAATAGAATCCATTGATCCAATTCCAAGTCAAGATCAAAGTATCCCTTCATCTTCATATCTACCACAAGATCCCATCATCCCTCTTGATCCTCCTCAAGATCCTACCATCCCTTCTCCATGTCCTAATCCTTCATGTCTCCCACAAGATCCTACCTTGCTAGATGATCTCGTTGTCCCTCCTATTCCACCTCAAGATCCCATTATTCTAAATAATCCCCCTCTTGGTCCAAATACCTTTGTGAAAGTTGTTCATGAACCCCTTACATATCAAGTTGAATCTCTCACCTTCATATGGTCTAGTCTACTTCGTGATCCTATCATTTCTTCCATACCATATCCTTTTCAAAATGGACTTGCATCTTATTTCAAAAGTAACAAATATCCCATTAGTATAAAAAAATGTCAAAGCATGCATTATCAAGGCAAAGGGTTAAGCGTACATGAATAAGGTATATTATAACCCCTGCATATCTAAGTGAATCCTAATGGTCATGGCCTTGGCTACATATCTTACTCTAAAGATATTGGTATCCCTACTGCATCTAAATCCAAATATGTGCCTTCCCCTTCACCCCTTCCATCCGGGTTAGGTCAATATACCCCTCTATCCACTAGCTCACAATCCACTTATCCTTTTATAAATCAAGATTGACAAAGGCACGCATATTTAAGAACCTTACACTCAAACCACCCATTGAAAAGACGTCCATTGAATTCATATCCATGCATGAATCATATTCCTCCTAGAAGCAATTTGCATGCCAAGCATAAAATCCATATGTCCAAAAATAGACATATATTCAAGGATCAAAATGTCTTATCTAATCAACATGTAAAAACAAAGGAAAATATGATCCAAAAAGAAAAATAAATATCCAAAAGGCAACAAAGATCCATTCTGCAAAAAGAAAAGTCAAAAACCATATGGATTTCTAAGTCACTTGTAGAAGAAATGCATTCTAAAGAACCACAAAAGAGTGAAAAATAGAAAACAATGTGGATTCCTAAGCAACTCATAGAAGCACAACATCCTAAAGTAAAATCAAATTTGACATCCAAAATTGATATTCTTCCATCTAAATGTCTCACATCTTTCAAATCCATTTTGGGTCCTTATGTCCCAAAGTCCACATCTACTCTACCACTAAAATCTCAAAATAAAAATAAAAAATCTTCTCCTCCATCACTCCAACACCCTTCAAGGTGTGTGCCAATTTTGCTCTTGCCTACATTCCCATCTACTCAAAGGAAAGTTTTCTTACGCTCCCTCTATTATCCAACACTAATTCTCCATCCACCCTATCAGATCTATGGCATAATTCATTACTCTTGTTGCATCCAATCATCCATCTCATCTCTCATCCATCACGCTACCAACATCTTTGAGCATAGCATCAACAACCATGGTCCATTATAGTACATATTTCAAGACTATTATCCAATGAACAAGATGCTTGATTCCTTCCTCCATCTCATATCATGCATCTATTATCTTCCAAAAATGTCAAAAAAAGCAAAAACAAAGAAGCAAAAAATTAAAAATATGAAAAAAAAAGTAAGGATTCTATATACACGTGCTTTTATCATGAAACTTATCGATTACGATGATGCTTGTTTATGTGATTGTATTAAATAAATGTTTGATTATGGTACTAACATGTATGCAGGATGCGATGATTTATGTTTTTCATGATACAGAAAAGCATGTGATGTGTTTACTTTGTTTGGAGGTGCAGTGAGTTGGATGATTAAAAGATAACCTACAATTGCATTATCCACCACCAAAGCAGAGTATATGGATGCTACACACACCTCTAAGGAGGCAATTTGGTTAAAGAGACATGGTAATGGTATTGGTTTTGATTGCAGGACAATGAGAATTGGATGTGACAGTCAGAGTGTCATATGTTTAGCCAAAAAATCTATGTATCATGCTCATAGTAAACATGTTTATGTTCAGTATCACTTTGTGCGAGAAATGGTTGAAAGTAGATAGGTCTTGATTGAAAAAGTTGACTCTTAGAATAATGTTGTGGATTCTCTCATGAAGCCAATAACCACAGATAAGTTCTCTTGGTGCAAGAAGCCTATGTGCCTTGATACTATACTTGATTCGTATTTTGTAACTCTATGGGGTAATTTACAATGTAAGATGTCAAGTGGGAGAATGTTAGGATTTAGGTGCCATAGACTTTGTAAATCATTAATTTCTTATTTTCCTAATATCTTTTGCAATTTACCCATAACAGGTTGAACCGTTTAACCAACGGTGGTGAAAGAGACCATGTAAAGGCAAAGTTACTTTTATTGTTTGTCATTTAGGGAAAAGACAAAATATATAGGTGTTCCCTCTCCAAATCCTCTATTTTGAGGTATTTGGATACTTGTAAGAGGTTGTAAGAGCATCTATGACAGTTATGACAATTGTCATAAGATTCTACGACAACACTTATGACGGTTTATGACAGATTCCTTACAGAGATGTGCATGCAGGAGAGATGCATTATGACAGTTGTAAGAGCATCTGTAAGAGGCTATTTTTTGGAGTGGGCGTGAGGTTTTTCCATATGGTTTTGTTTCTCGTTTTATGATACCACAATGGTATTCATCCTCACAAATTTCTATAAATTGGGGCCTTGAGCTAGAGTTATTCATTCAATCTTATGTAGTTTCCAAGGTAACGAAGCGTTGTCAAATTTTTGCATAGGTCTACAGAGAAGTGTATTGTTGTTGTATTCTTCATTGGATTAGTAATATACTTGTCTTTCTTTCAGTGGTGGATTTTTTTCTCGAAAGGGTTTCTCCGTGTAAATCTGGTTTTATGTGCAATAGTTTTCTAGTTCTTGTTTTTTACTCAGTAATCACTTTATTAGGGTTAATATTTGGTTTCAGATTTGCATAAATAATCAGTTTAAGTTTTTATTGCAAGCTTTCTTCACCTTGTTTTACAACACACATACACACACATATATATCACCATGTGCTCCCTTGATTCTCCTGGCCCTTGTCTTGTAGAGAGGATGATGCTCATCCTACTCTTGGTCTTGTCTATCCTAGCTTAGGTAGCATCAATGGTCTCGTCAAACCCCCACTGCTATGTGCCCTTTGGGAGTGTGTCCTACTGTGGGACCTACTATGTGGTCATACATCTAAATAGGGTGGTGCTCTGGTCTTGTGGAACTGCACTCTCATAGAGACCTCTCTAGTATCTCCTTTACTCTATTGTCTCTACTAGGGTCAATGATATCTCTCATACAATTGCATTTGCAATAGTCTCAATGAAATCCCTAACAACCTCCTCTGATCTTTGTGTAATGGATAAAGTTGTGTTTCGAGAGGTTATAAGTCCATACTGTAGCCCTCAAGGTAATTTGACCATACGCTACCTGCCTCTACAACCTTATAATCTGCTCTCTATGAGCTCATATTGTGACCCTCAAGGTATTGTAATTTGGGATCTCCTTTATAGCCTCCCCAATAGCTACATCCTACATCTTTTCATCCATAGGAACTTGTATATCCTCACCCATCTACTTAGGGATGTCACCATGATCTCCTCCATCCTCATCCTCATCCTCATATCTTCGTCATTCTTTTGATTAATTTCCTCTTCATCCTCCTCCTCTCTCTCCTCATCTCCAACCTCACCTCTCTCCTCTGCTCTATCCTCTGCCTCATCCTGCCCTCTCCTCTGTCTCATTTGTCGTGGTGTCTCCCTAGCAACTGGCCTCTTTGGACTTGTCAATGGTATAGGCCTATGTTCTGCAAACCACCTGACATGCTTTGTTGTGGTGCCCACATCTACACATTTGTTCTTGATCCCCACTCTCTTAATTGTAGTTGATCAAACTTTGTATATACAACCTTAGGTTTGATCATTGGCTCCCATGCTCCAACCTCTCTAGAAGAATGAGCAAAGTATGTTGTACTTTTCATAACATCTTGTTGCTCTCTTAACTATCATCATACCCTCTTTGGTATCTGAACCACTATAATCCTCTAGCTAGCTCTAGTGTGTCTAATCAGGTATCTCTCATGTCTGCAATATGGTAGGTATTATGCGTCATCATCCGAATCAAGGCAATCTTTGTATAGTCTCCCTATCAAGTTCCTAAACTTGTCTAACTCATCCCTCTAGTATAATGTGTGACCTAATGGTCCCTATGATAGTAGTAGACATATGACAAAGTCTAGAATCACCTATCTCTCTGGAATGGTCGACACACTTCTATGTACTGAAAGACCCAAACCTGTAATAATCTCATGCCACAACTCATGGATCTCTCTCATTTGTATGCTACATGATGTAAATGAAAGCATAACATGTCAAGTATGCAAGGTCCCCACGAGAACACGGTCCCCTCGAGTACCACTTTGCTAAAGTACTAGACCTCATTCAATCATAAATTTGTAGCCTTGCCTGTCTAGTGACAATAATCCTACAATGATTGCACTAATGACCACTGTCAATCCCTAATGGTGCGTCGTCATCGTCTCCCATTGGAACTTATATCCTGTAATGTCTATCTTAGCAGTGCCACACCCAAGCAATCAACTAAGAGCTCCCCGCCTTGTCGACAACTCGTACATAACTCATCATCATAGATTAGAATCTTGAGTATGCGCCACACCTCCTCCAAAGTAATTGAGGCCTCACCATTCACTAGGTGGAACACGCTAGTCTTCAAGTGTCACCGCTCAGCTAATGCAATGATGAAACCCCTATTAGCCTTGATCTTGGGCATGTAACAAATGTGGTGTAAGCCTAGGACTAAGAGAATGTCTCTCTCATAGTCATCTAACTGGTAGCGCAAAAATATGCATGTTGGTCTACTCTCTTGAGTCTGTAATGGTAGGAGAGGAACCTAAAATACAAAGGGGAAACTGAGTCAATGCCTAAGTTTGAAGGGGGTTTTTTCGTTTGTCGGCAATGAAATAAATGATGCCAAGAAAAATTAAGCATTCCTACATTTCTAACACTTGCAGCGTTTGAAGCCTGTTGCGGATCTTCTTGTTGCTGGGGGCTCTTCTCAGCGAAAACCTGCTGCTTCTAAGAAGTTCTCGGCTGCTGGAAAGCGTATTGCTGCCCCTTTCCCTCTCTCTAACTCTCTAATCCTCCCTCTGGATGGAGAGGTAGTGGAAGCCATTGATCATGCTTCTTCAGTTCTTGAGGATCAGGGTCTTATCTGCAGATTTAAGGGTCTCTGGCCGAGTCTTCCAGATTTGCATGCTTGGATTTCTCGGCATTGGGAACCAGTCATTTCTGAAACGGTTCACATTTTCCCAATGGAAAGGGGCTTTTTCATTGCCAAGTTTGAGAGGGCTGCTGATAGGAAAGTGATACTATGTGATCATTTTTTTAGCTGGAGTGATCGAAGTATGCTCATGATGAAGCCTTGGCATCCAAACTTTGACGCTTCTACTGAGTCTTTCTCCAAGGTTCCTACTTGGGTGAGGCTCCCTCATCTCTCTCTTCATTTCTGAGTTAACTCTCTTCTTGAGGCGGTGGGTGAGGCTCTTGGGGACTTCTTGATGGTTGATGAGGAATCAGACGATATTCTTCACTCAACTTATGCTAGGATCCTGGTTGATTTGGATACGTCCAAAGGTC
>MU226257.1:1914422-1925121 GCA_018584345.1 Thuja plicata | reverse complement strand
TATATATAAAGAGAAAAGAAAATTCCTAAAAAAATAGGGGATCCGAAAAAGTAGGGAATCCCAAAAAATAGGGAAAAGGTAAAAAGGGGGATTTTAAAATAAAAATAAAAATCATATTAGGTGTCATTTAATATTATGCATCTTGTATTTAATATTTATAGCAGAGTAGTTATATCTACTCTCTCCAAACTTTATCCCATTTTGGTGTTGATTCCAATCTCTTGGATGGTAAGTGCCCATATAAGCAAAGCATATGAGCAATTTAGAGAGCTCTATTTTTTAAGAAGTTGTAATGATCTCATATTGTGAGAGGTTGTAATGATCTCATATTGTAAGAAGTTGTAATGATCTCTTTCCCAAGAATTTGTAAAGATTTCATCCTCAACAATTTGAAAGCATTGTAATCATATTCCAAGTATTATCAATCCATGTTTTGTGAAGCATTTTTTATTCTCTCTTTCTCTCAATGTTGTTTTATCTTTGTTTATGAGTTGGTAAGGGTGGAGTGGCCCTTCATTAAGTGGTATCAAAGCATAAGTTCCAGAGTGTAAATAGATCGCCAAACGTGAGGCAATTTGCACCAAGACTATGGTTGTGGGTCTTAGAGATAAGTGAGGAAAACGCCTCCAAAAGGGAACAGAGGTGGAAGAATTTTTTATGTGACAGAAGAGGGTTTTAGAGCCATTCAGAGACAAGTACAAGCACTACAAAAGGAGTTGCGTAGAGGAGCTAACATTAGGGAAAGAGATGAAAGTGAGGACAAATTTGGAGGACGATTTGAAGAAGAGCAAAAAGTAGTCAAAAAATTCTGATGAGGCTAGGTTTTTAAGGGTCATTTCCAAGATTGGAAAGAGGCCAAAGATTGAAGTTTCTACATTTTTAGGGAACCTTAATTTGGAAGTGTTGATTGATTGGATCAATGATATAAATCAATATTTTGAGTATAAAGAAGTAGAAGATCCTAAGAGAGTTAGGTTTGCAAAGGCCAAGTTGAAAGGTCACGCTACAATTTTGTGGAAAGAAGTTCAATTGGAGAGAAATAGAAGAGGGAAGGAAATGATAACAAGATGAGATCAGATGGAGGAAAAAATGAAGAGACTATTCATTCCTCTTGATTATGAGCTTGATTTGTTGAAGAAAATATAAGGGTTGAAGCAAGTAGGAAAATCCATCCAAGAATATACTGAAGAGTTATATCGAGTCCTTATTAGAACAGATCATTTTGAAGCTAACAAGGAGAAGGTTGTCTGTTAGATACATGGGTTGAAGCCTAATATTCAAGAAGAATTGATAACGGTAATAATTTCTAGCATTGAAGATGCATATCAATTTGCTTTGAACGTGAAAGAGAAGCTAAACAAGAAGTTTGATAATAAACAAAATGGGAGAGGTCATGGTGAAAAGACTGGTGGACAATCTTATGGAGGTCAAAATGAATACCAAACGAGGAATGATGACTCTAGTAGCAGTCAGAATCAGAGGGAAAATAATTCTTATCATCCTCACTATCAAAATAATGGTGATCAAAGAGGAAGAGGAAGAGGACCAGGACCAGGAAGAGGAGATTTTTGTGGAACATGTTTCCAATACGAAGAAGAAGGGCATAGAGCCTATAAGTGTCCCCAACATCAAGGAAGAAATAATAGGAGACGTGTTAACAACACAACAAATTCCATGTTTTTCTTGCCACCTATAAGCGAGAATCAACTAACTATGCAAGGATGTGTGTTGAGTTGGACTTAATTCACCCATTACCAAAATGGTAAATACTTTTTAGGCTTAAATCACTAGGTTTCACATGGTTCCAACCACTGGTTATGAATGCAAATCATTCAAATTTTGACCATATTGTGCTCACAGATGTCTTGTGAGGAAACATCTTTTAACAATAAAAGATACATATCCAAAGTATTTATCAAAGGAAAACAAGGAAGGTTTCCAAAATCCGAATTTTTTTTTTTTTGATCAAAACTAAGTGGAAGAAAATGAGAGAATCAAGCAAGCATGTAGAAATTTAGGAGTAAATGAAAGGAAAAGAAACCAAGTAACAATGGGTAAACAAGCCACTAAAATCATAAACAAGGATATGGTGGAGAAACTTATGATTTCAAGGAATATATGAAGGTATGTTAAAGAAAATGTAGGCTAAGAGGCTTAAGGCAATGCTTTGGACTAGATTAGATGGTTGAGTTACAGGAAAGACAATAAGGAGGTAATTTAATTAAGGAAACAAAAGACTATTTCTCAATCTAGTAGTGGAAAAAGGGCACGTGATATCATACAAGCGAGTGTAGGAGAGATGATACAAATGCCAAAGTGTGGAGCATAATATCCATTTCTTTCTTATTGGGATAAATTAATAAAGATCTTTTCTTAAACTATTTCTGCACTTCTTTAAATAAAGATTATATGAGGAATTTTCTTATAAAAAAAAACTAGCATTTTTAAGTAGATTAATGGTAATGTAGTTTTTCTCATTGTGGAGAGGAATAAGAATTAGAAAATCATGCAATCACTCTAAGCAATTGTGGGGGATAATAAATCATATGGTTGTATTTAAGAATTTTTGTCATAAAAAGCAATCAAATGTTAACAAGACTAGATTACATAAAAGGGAAGATTTTATATTGATTGCCAAAAAATTTGAAAGTATTCTAACACATACTAGATTATATATGAGATTTTATGAATTAAGCATATCTTAATATGTATAAGGCAACAATGAATGGATAACCCCACAAAATATCTACCTTACAAGCAAAGACTGGCCATTAACTTTAGGTCATGAGGGGCATAGCGTGTCACTGAACAAAACTAGGACTATTCCAAGTTTATGGATTTGGCCTTTTCTAATAGCAAGAAAGTTGTGTATCATAGAGCACATTAGAGGTTGTTCCTTTGTGCTTAAAATTGTATCATATGTAGCTATAACAGAGAGATGTGCTCAAAATAATAATATAGCTTAATAGTGAATCTTGATTAACTAACATAGCCACCTTTCTCATCATCCTCTTAATGGTCTTCAAACTATAAGCTTTTGGGAAAAGGTATAGAGATTGATCTTAATGTTCTTCAAAATGTAAGCATTTGGGATAAGGTATATAGATCAATAAAAAGTTAATACAATTTTTTTATTTGTGTGTAATTCTAACTACCCTGGTACATGTATCAAAAGTTAAAGTGTACAAAAGGGGTATGGAAAATTTCATGAAATGCTACAATGAAATGTCAAACTATTTGGCAAAATGCAACAATGAAATATTACACACTCAAACAAATGCTAAAATAAAATGTGATCTCTAATAATGTCAACCCAAGATCATGTTCAAAATAGTGTTCTTGACAAAGACTTTCAATAAATCACTTTTATGAATTGATTTGTTGGGATACAATCATTCCCAAGTAATTTCCAAATCAAATCCATTATGCATTTTTCCAGAAGGCATTTTATTTTATTTTTTACCCTCGAAACCCTAAAAACTTTTTCCCAAACACAACCAACATTATTGCTATGAAACATTCTAAATATATCCCTCAATCATGAGACGAATCTTGGTATGAAACCATTAACAACTCTATTAGTCATTTCTTGAAGGTTGGCCCTATCACTTCCCACATGGATCACTCTACTTTTGCTTGTATTCTAAAGGACATTAATAACTCCAAGCATTTGTAAGAGGCTTGTATTTGATGGTGGGGAATAGACCTTGGGTTGAACTGCTTCAGTATGAAGGTCTCCCTTTCTCATGCAAATGATGCTTTATCCCCAACCACTTAACTAGTGATTGTCCACTCTTTTGATATGGGTGCAACATGGTAGATGAATGACTATGAACATTACTTGACTTTTCATATCTTTGATTCTCTGATTAATGGTTTATCTCAAGATGACATGTGATTAATGCGCCTCTGGCAAGTCCCACCCCCACTACTTCATCAACTCTCATTGACAACTCCCAAACTCCTACTTCAATTACTCAACCCTTTGTGCCTTCGACTTCAAATTTACCCAACTTGTCCATGTGGAGGTCATTCATTGTTTGGCTACTTCACCTCAACTTTCCATTATTCCTTTTGTACACTTAGTTGAGCCCTTTATGAACATGGATGATAATATTTATTAGATTGTTGTATAAGGGCAAAATAAAGATAATTATTCAATAGTTGTAAAGGTAATTATTAGATTGTTGTACAAGCGAGAAATGGAGATCTTGTAGATGTCCCTCAATCTCTTATTAAAGTGAAGAATGTGAAATTGAACAAGTTGTGTCTAGTGTTGTCTAGATTCCCAAGAACCTTGTTGAGTCCTAGTTTGTGGTTGTGTTATGCACCTTGGTTGTAATTACATCTCAACTTAATTTGTTTGATAGGTTGTGGATTATCACATATATCATGGTACTTATTTTGCTTCCTTGTTGGTTGCTCCATTATGCACAAGTCCAAGCCCTTTCATAACCATTTTGGTGATTATCAAAAAGAAAAAGGAAATTTCAAGGGAAAACCACCATTTCAAGTCTTGTAATCACAAATTGGAGCAAAAAGCAAAGAGGGAAAAGAAGAAACTTAAAACAAAAAATAAAAGGAACCTACAACAAAAGAGGTGTGATTCAACAACCACAAGGAGTTGATATCTCAAGGATCCATCTACTCATGCTTTTTCCAAGATAAGTTTCTAGAAGAAATATGCACAAACGTTATGCTCTTAGGACAAGGCAAATAGACTATGAAGTCTACAAATCCTATAGCAAGATTCAAATGAGCATTAAATTCTTTAAATCAAGAACAAGAATCAACGCAATGTTAAAATCTCTTTAAATGTGAATATCAACCTCAATTTCTTTGCACCAATTACATTCTCATACAACCTCACTTTATAGCTGATATTTCAAAGTTTTATAATGTCTAAAACTTTATATTTTACAATGATTTTAAATACTATTACAATTTAATATATTAATATTATTTATTTATATTATATTATTCAAATATTAATACTTTGATTTTTATTGTTTCTAATACATATATACCAAAATGCAATCAACCCTAGGAAAAAAATGTCATATAATACCACACCACACCCATTTAGCAAACATGTGTTAGCTCCCTCCTAGCTTGTGCCCACCTTTGCCTTTGTGGAATAAAATTCGAAGATTCATTGAGATCAATAAAAACATCGAACTTTATTTGATTAAGATGTATCTTCATTATTCAAAAGTTACACAAATAGTACAAGAGTTATAGTTTCTGATCTTTGTTGGATATGCACAAAGCCTGCTCTTGGAATGAACAATAATATTGCAGAAACATTACAAAGACTCTTGGCCAAGTTGTTGGCATGGAGCCTGCATGTTTTTACCACACTCACCCCAAGAAAAGGGTCTATGTCGAAATTGACCTCGCCTGGGAGCTTAGGGAAAACTATTGATATTCATATTGGTGGGTGTTGTTTTTCTTAGCGCGTCATGTATTTGAATTTGCCAAATACATGCTTTCATTGTCATTTTGCAAATCATATCATTAAGGATTGCCCTCTGGCGACAAATAAGCCTAGGCCTCCTCCTAAGGAGCCAATTGTTTCTCGAGGTAATGAGCCTTCAAAGGATGATGCCAAGCAACAATCAATTTCTCTGCCAAAACAATCTTCTTCGGCTTCAGTTGTCCCACCCCCAACTTCTGCAACTACCCAAATTCCTAGGGCCACTTCAAACCCTGCTTTGCAAGGGAAAGGTTCTTCGACCACCGAGGTTTCCACCGTTCCTCAGGGCGCCTCTGTGAATTCTAAGGGTTCTCCACCCGCTTCACTAGATAATGGAGGTGTATTGTGTCACCACTCTCGCAGTCCACCAAGACAAGATGAGATAGACGACGTGGCGTCGGGCAAACGTCAAACTTTCCTCGACGATCTTTACCCTACCTTCCATTCAGGTTCGGAGTTTTTGCACAATAGTTTCTCCTCTCTTAGGAACGAGGATACTATGAATGATGGTTTCTAATGCATTTCCTCTCTTGGAATGTAAGAGGTCTTACCCTCTCCAAAAAACATTCAGTACATGACTTTAGACAATGATTTCCCCATACGAATGTTCTTTGTCTTCAGGAAATAAAGATAGCTGGTTTTCTGCTTGCAACAACATGCCTTGTTATTTGGCCACACAGCTTGGTTTTTTCATTGTCCAATGAAGTTGATAGAGGAGGGGTGGTTACTTTGCTGGCGCCATGGTGGCAAAGTGCAATTATTGATCATGATGAGGACCCCATGCATACATTAGTTTGGGTTTAATGAATGTGAACAATCACCATTTTGGTTTTATTAATATTTATGCTCCCAATAATGCGGTGGAAAGACCTTACATGTGGCGGTAGATTGTTGATTCATTGCCAACAACCACTTGAGTTGTGTGGGGATTTTAATATGGTTGCGGTGGCTTCTGATAAGGATGACATTTCACCATTCTGGTGGACAGTTGGCGAGCGTGAAGCTTGGTTTTACATGCACAATAAATTGGGGCTTTATGATCCCAATATCAATCGCCGCCTCCCACATGCAGTTTGCCATAGCTGGAGTAATTTTAGAGTTGGATCTAATAGAGTTTTCAAAAGGCTTGATCATGCCATGATATCCTCTCAACCTTTTTTCTCCTTTCAGACAGAGCAAGCACAGCTAGTTTTACCTTATCTGATGTCACTTTATCATCACTTTCCTATTAAATTTTCTATAGAATGGTGTGCGCCTTTGCCACGTGCTCCTCAGCCTCAATTTATGCTTAACATGTCATTCCTTAAACACCCACCTACCCAGGCCCACATTAGGAATGTCTAGAATTTGCAGTCTAGGCCCACTACATCTTTAGGTTGGATTTTGTGGTGGAATGATGTCATTATTCACACTACCAAATTTCTCCGCTTTTATGGCAAGCAACTAGCACTTTTCCATCACCAGTCTTATGCTTATACCACCAAGGATTTGCGTGCTACTGTCCACAATTTGGCAGCTCATAATTTCTCAGTCGACTTTCAATTTCAAGTGGCAACTCTTTGTCATCAGAAATAGAGAGCTAATAGTTATGCAGCCAGAGAAGCTAAACTTAAGGCACGTTTGCTTTGGTTAAAAGTGGGAGACTATGCTAGCAAATATTTTTTCTCTTCTTTACGCCCCACACATTCCACTTCAAGTATTAAAAGGATCAGGGAGGGTACTTCAATTCTTACTGAGCTTCCTGATATTTTGCAAGCATTTGTTGCTCACTATCATAAGTTTTCACAGCTGAACCTCCTTCTCTTACCAGTCAACAAGCCTTAGAAGATTGTCTTGCTAATGTCCTTCCTTGTTTGTCACCTTCCCAATAGGCTTTCTGTGATCAGACTTTGTCTATTCAAGACCTTAGGGAGGCAGTTTTCTCCATGGCAAACGACATATCCCCAGGCTGAGAAGGTTTCCCGCGTGAATTTTACAAAGCCCTTTGGGATTGTTTAGGTTAAGATCTTCATCATGCTTATTTAGAAGCTTTACAAATAGGTACTCTAGGGTCCAAAATAAATAAAGGTAATATAAAATTCATACCTAAATCTGTAATTAGCGCCCAATCACCCTCCTCAATGTTTCCTATAAAATCATTGCCAAGGCTCTTTCTTTGAAAATTCACCATCTTCTGCCACAGATTATCCGCCCTTAGCAGACTCTATTTATTTAGTCCATATATATTCTTGATAATATAATAGCAGAATGGGAAGGTATGGAATGGGCTCGCCATTCTGGTCAAAATGCAATTTTCCTCAAAATTAATTTTGCCAAAGCATTTGATTGTATTGAATGGCCTTTCATTTTAGCCATGCTTTATGCCCTTCGCTTTGGACCCCGCTTTGTATCTTCTATTCAAATGCTTTTCTGTTGGCCGTGTTCGCGGTATTTCCCATCCTGGTTTTTTTGGCCAAGGTGTTAATGGTCATTTTGCTGATGACTCTTTTCTTACCTTGATTGAAGATAAAGACAATATTCAACATGCTTTACAATGCCTCCAGCCTTACTGCTTGGCTTCAGGTTCTACAATTCAAGGGCACAAGACCCTCTGCTACAGACAATCTTTTCTCCCACCTCCATAGTGGCTTCTACAATATGATTGGAAATGGATCCAACATGGTCAAGTATTCCATTTTTAGGGTATACCTTTTGCTTTTCATGGTTCAGCTTCAGAACTTTGGGATGTGGTGCTATCCAAAATTGAATCCAAGCTTGCCTATTGGTTGACCAAGCCACTATCTTTGGCTGGCAAGTTTCAAGTTTGCTCCAAAATTCTTGCAACCACACGTGTTTATTACTCCTCTTGTTGGTCTCCCTCAAAAGCCGCCTATGCCAAACTCGAGCGGCTTCTCTAAGATTTATTATGGGCCTCTGATACCCAAAAGCATGGCTCCCATCGTGTAGCTTGGGAGTATTGTTGTTTACCTTAGCATTCTGGTGGCCTTGATTTAATTTCTACACACAGGCAAGGTCAAGCTCTTTGTGTTAAATGGGTGGTTCGGAGTGTCTTTGGAAATGAGGCCTGGAAAGTTCTACTTTGGTGTTGCATCTCTTATGGATTTCCTACCCTTCATCCTACCTGGAGAGACATTGGGTTTCAAACCCTTCTAATTATGAGGGAACCAGTTCAAATCCAGAGTTCCTTTGTGGCTAAAAGTATCTGGTGTGCTTAGGAGGCAGCAAAACCTTGGCTTTGGTGGCATGGGTCTGGATTCCGAGAAGTATTATCCTTCAACCAACATAATCTCTAGTGGACTCCATTGATTCAAATGCAAGGGCTTCCTCTTGCTAGGATCCTGATTGTTCGAGCTCTGCACTTTCATAGGCATGGCATTACAACCCCAAGGGATCTCTTCTACGGATCTACCATGTCTCTCTGCACTTGGGCGGATGTACGAGTGCAATTTTGTTTGACCCCTCAAGATAGAGATACTTTTGAGTTGCTTGTTTCCCTTTTACCAAGAGAGCTTTTGCACAAGATTGGGATAACAAGTCTTACACCATGGTGGAAAGACTAGAGATGGTATCCAGAAACAACCTTTCAGCAATACAGACCATGTCAAGGTTATCAGTGACTCTCCTATCCCCTGCCGATGGTTGATGTTTTGAATCAACGTTGGCATTTGCAGTCTTCTCATTCAATCTGGAGATTTGTTTTATTACCATTTGGTCTAGTATTCAACAACCTAAAATTGTTCATTTTGCTTAGTGTGTTATGTTTCAAGGCTTACCTCTGGGTTCTCGCCTACGCCATTTGGCCATTGTTGATCCCCGGTGTACCTTTTGTCGCCAACCAAAGTCATTTCTCCATCTATTTTGGTTCTATCAAAGAGCTCAAAATTATTGGGTCTAGATCCATGATTATTTCTCCCCTTTTCGTCCCACCATGTTTACTTGGCAAATGGGTATGTTCAGAGATAATCCTTTGTTGCATTTTCCTTTCATTCAGCTTTGGTACACTTTCAAAATGAAGATTCTCTTTTCAATTTGGAAAGAGAGAAATGCAGTGGTCTTTTCTAATACCATTATTGATGCTAATGTTTCCATTTTCGCTAAAGCTTATATTTGTAATAATGTTATGCTTCAAATACAAGTTCAAGCAGACAAGGTTGCCCTTAAGGTGGCACATTTGCAGGAGCTTCTCCAACATTGGGGCAATGCCCCTTGCACTGTTGCTAGAGTTCCTCCAGAGGCTTCCACTTTCGTTGGTCATTCTACTCTGTGTGGGAGGCAGTGCGGGCATAGCTCTTCCAACAAACGGGCTAAATCTTGTTCTCAGCCACCTCGTCGATGTTCGCCTCGACGAGATTTTTCACCTAGAGATTCAACAAGGCCACCCCGCCATCGAGGCTCTTCCTCGGCTTGGGCTCTTGCTTCTGCCTCTCCTCGAGCTCCGCCAACAAATGATGGCTAGCCTCCTCAAGATCCTCCTCTGACTTGGCCTTCTTCAGATAAAGGTTTTCCCAGATTGGCATTAGCCATTTCTCCTCGCCGTGAAGACAAAGAAGATGAAATTGTAGATGGTTGGACTCTCGTGGACCCTGAACCAGCTCAAGAGTTGGGGTGGGGGAGGAATGACGAACCAGATCCGCCACCTCCTTCAGCTACAACATTGGTTGCTTAATTATGTTTCTCTCTAGGGCTAGGCCCTTTTATTTTGTTCTATTATGATTCTGGGCTCTGCCCATGCAACTTGTTCTTTGTTTCTGGGCTCTGCCCATGTGACTTGCGAGGAGACTGTTGATGTTTGTAGCTTCGATCAGATAAAATGAATGAGATATTAATATTATGAGAATAGATTAAATTATGCACATACATATACATACCACTATATATAATAGTAATAGATATTATTATTATACATATTGATATATATACATACGTTCATAATTGAGAAAATTTAATCTATTCTCATATTACTAATTTAATTAATTATTGAAATTGATTTGATTGAATAACATCAAATTATTCATCATTTAAATTATACCTAAATCGATCTTATTGTTATCGGTTTTATTCTAATCACCAATTAGAATCAGTATAAATCTGACATCGATGAGAATTATCGTTGATCGATATTGGTCAAATTAAGCAGCATTTACATATCGATTGGTATCTGTTTGAACTTAACATGCTTGCTAATTAGTATCAAGTTTATGAAAGGTAATGATATCACCTATT
>MU226257.1:1871984-1905057 GCA_018584345.1 Thuja plicata | reverse complement strand
GGTTATTATTCCCCCCCCCCCCCCACAATGTACAATCCCCACTCTTATATCGTTGAACAATTCTCATGTCTTCTTGTGAAATGAATTGATTGCTCCAAGAGAGGTGACACTATAATTAATGCTTTCTTTCTAGAAAGAGACACCCTTCCTTGAATACGTGCTTCTTTGTTAATGCTTGACCACGATCATAAAAAATTAATATATCTCTTTAATGAAAGCCGCTTTCAGGAATTTCACATAGACCCGTACACAGTCGGTCATAACTTTTGAACCCCACACTTTCTCTTCAATCACTCCGCTGAGCTTCTTCGCAATTTGTTTATCACCAACATATCCAAAATTCAGTAAAATCCAACGATGTATTTGTGAGATATGGTCCTTTTACTGAGATTGTATTTTTTGAAACAGTCACACATTCACCATCAACAAACTACTCTCTAACATTTGCAGTCTGGCTCTGATAGCATGTTAAGTTTTAGGATTGCTGTAAATGTAATAGCACTCTATGTTGTATGTGTTTTTCAAATGCAACAATCTCTCTTTCACTTGTATTGGGAATGAGGCTAGGAGAGACATGTCCCTTGTCTATTCATTGTTATTGAGAATAATATAATGACAATTGATTATGATTTAATCAATCTTATAATGTTTCATCAATCAATTATTAATTTAGAATAATATAATAGAATAATATTGAATATTAAATTTCATATGATTAATAACAATATAACATATATAATATATTATTATTAATCAACATATAGTATATGTGTTCTAAATGATCATACGACTAAAGCTACAAACATTAACATATGACAAGCATATCAAACTTATTGTGACGCAAAGGTGTAACGCTATTAATACCCCACTTCATATGGTACCTATGCTCTAAATCCCAAATGGTGGAAATTATGAACACCCTTTTCATTTGAGAACCAATGCTCTAAATTTCAAATGGTATACACCAAGGACTAGGAAAGTGTCTCCTAATGAATGATGAGATGAAAGAAGGGTTAGTGAAGGCACTTCAAAACATATTTCAATTGAGGCAACATTACTTCAAAGTTCAAACACGGTGGTTATTTGTTGTTAATCTTCATGGTTCACCATTCAACAAACTGAGCTATATTAGCTCAATCCAACCCTATTCGATGGTGGTCATGGCATAGTAAGTATGCATCAAAGTTGAGGATGTTTGCCACTCACCTCCTTTCACAAGTTGTTGATTCCTATGCTGAAAAAAGGAATTGATCCACATAAAACTTCATCTCCTCTGTCAAAAGGAACAAGATTACCTCTCAACAAGTAGAGAAGTTAGTGGTTGGGCATGGTGCCTTACAACTTCAAGATTGCAAACTCCAACTTTACAATGGGAAGTTGATTCCAAAGGCGCCACAAAGATTGATGAGGCACCAATTGTTGGATGTTTCATTGGATGAGGCAGCCCTTAATATTCAAAATGAAACAAAACTCAAATACTCTAACTTTGATTTAAGTAAGGTGAAGGCAAAGGTGTGGAAACAATAGATCTTAGATTGTCTATATCTTGTCATTTTGTACTTGTAGCATTTCAAACTTCTCATTTTGTTGTATTATATATATGCACATTGGTAATGAAAACTCAAATTAAAATGTCTATACATTAAAAGTTTGTTAATGTGTATGTCAACACATGTGAATTCTCAGTTTAGCTCTAGCATTCCATATTATGGTTATATAGTGAATATGGTGAAAGCATATGCCTTATCATGTAAATATTTGAAATTTTCTATACTTTTAAATTTCCCCTATTTTTATTTGTTGTCCCCTAAGAAAAGGTCTCTCATCCTCTACTGTCTTAGAAAACTGACCCCCCATTTCCTACCATCCTTGTCCCAAAACTTGGTGGCACATAGAGCTCTACCAATGGTTTTACAACTCGGAAAACAATTATTATGTGATAATGACATTCTACAAAAGAATGTAGTGCCTCGAAGTAAAAGAAAGTCAAGGCTTCATCACTACATGTGATTCTTAGACTTCATCAGGCTTCATGACAAGGCCGACTCAATTATAGCATAAACAAGGAATCCTATGCTTTAGTTCACGCACTTAAGTGGTGCACATGGATCACCAAACCCCTTTGATCTTGAACTCTCAATCTAAATTCACATATAATTGCATTAAATGGTCCTTCTATGTTCAATATTTTCATTTGATGATCAACAATAATCAAGCCATCACCACCATGGTGGATCTTCTTCGTACTAAGCAATTCTGATGTTGAATGTGCAACTTCTAAAAAATGGAATGATCTCTACCACTCAAATCCTTACTTTGGTCCAATCATGACACTTTGTACGGATCCACAATAATCAATTAGACAACTCTTGTTAACTACACTTTGTGAGATAGGTAGATCTACTACCTCAATCAACGTTGTGTGACAATCGTCCTTTCAAGCAAACTTTCTACTCAAGGGAGCTCATTCATGCTCCTATGGTAGGCATTTTGGCATGCAAAGGACCCTACAAAAGTTCCGCAACCAATTTTGTTGCCCTTTGATGGGTAAGCAAGTTGAGAATTTCATATGTTCATGATTTACAACCAATTTAAGCTTGTCGAATCATAAGTGTGGATGGCAACAACCATTATCACTATCTTCACAACCATGCGAATTTATTTCCACGAATTTCATTACTAGCCTACCCACAACTTAGCATTAGCATAATTATTAATAACATACTTATTGTGGTGTTTCAATCTTACAAGATAGCAATTTTTCAACCTTGCACCAAGACAATTGATACTCTAGAAGCCATTAACTTAGTATCCAAACATGCTTGAAGCAATTTCAAGCTACCACTCACCATATTCATGATCCAAACTCTTGTTTCTTAATCCAGTTTTAAAAATCATTGTTGAAGCTTCTCAGCTACTAGTTACTTACTCTCTCTACTCCTTATCGCATCAGAATTAATGGTCTAAAGTTTGTGCTAGCATTCAAGATATCCTGCATGCCCATGCCAAATTCAAGGCACAATATACCTACTATTAAGCATGTCATCCTTTTTGGTGATCACATTTGCCTTGGCTTGGATAAGTGGGAAGTTTCACAACCAATAACATCACAAGTTTAAGCCATCATTATTAGCCTTCCACAATTCTCCAAATTGTGCATCCCAACGTTTTCAATTGGATTTTTGGGTGCAACTTAGAAATGTTAGCTAGCTAACAAGCTTCAAGAGCCATCTCACTTGGGAGAGGATGATATTGTCACTCGTCCTAAAGGTATAATACTATATAATCCTAAAATTACATCGATAAATAGTTGATGATACTTTGCTCCATGCTTAATCTCACTGCGATTAAAAAAGCAAACCATACTTGCTTGATCACCGCAAAGGCACTTAATCAACACAAGCCAAGTGGTTCTTCAACCAATTTTGGAAGTATTTTTCTCATCATATTTAGATGTTTGTCACTACTTCTACTAAGCAATGAGGAAAAGGTGAGAAAATCTTACAATTAACTCTTCATAGATATCTCCACATTGTAATTTTACAAGTATTTGATTTTAATTTTTTAGTCCTATTTGGCAAAAGCAAAAACACAAACCAAAACCAAGACTTGCAGAATACACTTTGAAAATTAAACTCATTTTCTAAACAGTGATGCTTCCTAATATAGAGCCTAATCGAATTCTCATGATCATGCCTGAGTCATTCTATATTAAAATTCCCAAAAAATGAACCATAACAATCTCTGTCCAGATAAGAAATTCAAAGATATCCTAAGTCGATCCCATCAAATCATAATCCTACACATGGTATGTCAAATGAATGCTGTGGTTTGTTGATAAAATTTAACAGAGGACCCTACTTAAAGACATCACATTTTCACAGTCCATGATGTTGTATTTTTTGAATGCTTCTGAATTTGACTGCGTGAACTTTTTTCTGTCAGAGAATCCCCTGCTACCTGACAGAGATTTTACTCTTCGTGCACTTCACCGCAATGCAAAATATTGTACGAGCTAGGCAGAATAGAAGCCCCTCTTGCCTTGGCACCCAAACCCTGCTTCTATGTAGCCTAGCCCAGTAAAGGAGATGGCGCACGAAAAACAGGACAAAAAGATATTCTAGACATGAAAAAGCAAACAGGTAGAAAAAATAACCTCTCAAAATTCCCATGTGTAATGGCATAGGATTTCATTGAACTGGTTTACGATCTACAAACCACAACCAAGGCAACCCTTAGTTCAAATGTACAAAGAATAATACGGTAGCCCATAATGCAGATGATAACCAAGAGGCCATGAGGCCGCCAATAAACCAAAACATGCGACTTGAGGTTGCGGTACATTGAAAAAAATGCATATAAAATTGTGCCCCCTGTTTGTCCCCACAAATATTAAAAGATGGTCCATCGTCTTACTCCATACCACAATAACACAAAGCATTGCAAGTGAACAGCACACCCAGTGGAAACAGAAAACGGAAACGGAAACAAATATATGTAATATAAATACCTCAAAATCACTTAGAAATAGACTTCTCTGAGCGTTTTGGCGAAGGTGGGTTTTCTTCTTCAACGTCCTTGGGGTTCTCATGTGCATCATTCTCACCAAAAGCTATCATTTCACCAATTGAATCAGTTTCCTTGTCATACTCCTCTTCCTTGGAACTCTGAAAAACGAATATAAGAAACTTGTCAATGAAGTGCGAGAATACAGCAAGGCCGTTTCCCTTTTATCTAAATTCCATCCCAATGAAATAAAATTGCTCTGATCCAAAAGCTTTTAACATGCATGCCCACTTGAACTGAACCAAGACCCATAAACCAAAATGCCATTTCCTATGTTTCCTCTAATTCCTCCGCGTTTGACATCCCACATAGCATTCCTCCCTTTCTGGAAACCCTAATCCTAGACAATTATGACAGAGAGAACAGAAGAATGATTACCAAGTTGAGGGATTTGAACTTTTTAATCCCAAGAAGGCCTAAAAACTTATCAGAATCCCAGCCCAGAAGACCGCATATTGCGCGGCCATAACCCCGGTGAGCGGCCTTGCTCTTTGTATGCAGAACAGTCAGCGAATGCTGGATGAGCCCCGCGCAGTTTGGATAAATCCTCCACACCTTTCCATTTGTTGCAGCGCAAACTGCGCACTGGAAAAGGCCCCGCTTACAATTCTCCACATATAGTCTTCTGAGCTCTTCGTTCTCGTTCAGGGCACTCTCAAAATAGCTCCGAACCTCTTTTTCCCTGTCAACGAGGGCAGCGGAGCTTTCTCCTCCTCCTTGCTCTTCTTCTTCTTGATCCTCCTCTTCTTCAGAGTCACTGGAGAAGTGGCCGGATTCGTCCTCGCGACCTGCGAAAAAAACGAGTTTAAAGGCCCTGGCAGCGTCTAGCTGCAGCTGAAGCTCTTGCGTGAGAGGAGGCTTGAAAGTCTTGGCAGGATGTGCGCTCCATTCCGCCGGTCTTTTAGTGTCACGAACTGAGGTATCTTCCTCCTCCCATTTCCCATTGTTGTTGTTTGCCAGGTCTTTATCAAATTCTTCGACATCCCCATTTACAATTTGGGCTAGTTTTGAGGTTTCCGTGGCGGAGGAACAATAATTGTCAACACCCATCTCTCTGTTTTTTTTCTGCAACACATAAACTCCGGTTTTTTTTTCCGTTCTCAGACTTATACTTGGCCAGGGCGGGAAGGGTTTTGTTATTAATAATCGTGTTTAATTTACAATGTGGAAGGCCATGATTCGTGAGGCTTGAGGTGATGAAGTGAATCCTTGCAACGTACTGTGTACTCTTTCACTAAAAATAATTATTAATTGGAATTTTAAAGAATAAATTTAAAAATTAACAATTGGTATCACCACTCAAGATGTTATTATTATTATTATTATTATTTATGATTGGTTTAATTATTTGGTCTTATAGCACCTTTTTTTTGGGAGTTTCACCAATTTATTATTTGAAAAGTTTTTAACCATAGTTTGTAATATATAATTCATCTATCATTTAATTTATTTTGAAATTAGTTTTTAATTTATTTGGACAATAGATATAAATATTAATTGTTAATTAGTATCAGCAATCAAGATATTATATGAACAATGGATACAAATATTGATAATTTTATTGTAATTTGTTTTTTACATTAATTGGTGTTCAGATTTTATTATATATATTTTAAAAAAAGAAAGTGTTAAATGGATACAAGATTACTTTCTTCAAGTCTTAAATAGGTAGGTATTATCTTGAAAGCATATAACAACATATAAAATGTACCTTAAGCAACTCTAGTCAAAAGAGGTGGAGGATCTAGGTCATCCAATTTACCGCGTACATTAGTTAAATGACAAAATAGACCATCCCCATTTTCTTTATCTTTGGGTTTTGTTTGTTTATTTGTATTGTTAAAATAATAATTTAAGAGGTTTTTTATGATATGTCATAAATAATTGACTTCGAAGGTGAAGTAGTAGACTTCTCTTTACAAGAATCTATGTACATTTTCTAGCATATTTTACATAGATTTTTTCAAAGATAGTTATACTAGTTGTATCTACATTCGTAACATATAAAATGTTAATTCAATGCTCAATTATTTTGATGACTCAAACATTTACATTCATTAATAACAAAATAATAACTTTGCATAAGATAAAATTGAAAGTAAAGAATCATTTAATATTCATCAAAATGTGTCATACTTATAAAATCCCTAAATCAAGAGTTATTCATCATGGGCTCATTTAAATGACCTTGCCTATGTATTCATATAAGAGAATTAAAGGTCATGTAATCCATACATAAGTTTACAACACATATTACCAATAGTAAGTAAGCCAATATTATTGAAAAATCAATTCAAATTATTACACTTTATGATTAAAGAATGCCAACACAAGACTATGTCTTTTTATGTATGTTATTGTTTAACATGCCCTTACACGAAGTTATCTATGTCATGCAACGTATTTCCATACTTATTCAACATTCATATATTTATCTTCTAATTAACTTTAGTCTCATTTCCTCAACTTTACACTTGGAAAGTTGTTTTCCTTTTTCCATCTTTTCATATCAAACATTTTTAAGTAGTGGTAATATGTAGACACCCTAAATTCCACCTCGTAAATTTATCAATTCATGTCAACTAGTTGTTCTTCTAAATATTATAATTAATTGATTTTAATTTAATTAATTATGATTGCCCCTTAATATGATTTTTTAAATAGTTAATTATATTTTTCCTTTCTTCTAATGTTTAATTGATTGTAGTTAATTAAACATATTAGAGTCATCCCTCCTAAGGTTTTATTAATCTTAATTAATTAAATCTATCTCTTTGACTTAATATTTTATTTCTTCTAAAATTTCATTAACTAATTAATTTTGATTAATTACTTAATCATCGTCATTCCTAACTTCATTAGCCATTTCTTCTAATTTTAAATTTACCTCCTTACATGTGACTAATTTCTTCCAATAAAAATTCACCTTCCCCAAAAGTGACACGCACTTGTCACTTTCTTAGCCTCCTCTCTCTTTCCAACTCATATGTGACCAAATATTTTATTTGGTGCTCACATGTGGGAGTTGACACCTCATTATTACAAGCCACCGTACCACTTTCCTCCATTTGTCACCTTTCCTCTCTTACACCTCTTCCACTTTTCCATAGATATCTCCACTTGTAATAATCTCCTCCTCCCAAGGTGTGCTCACACATGTGAGCAACGCACACCTTGCCTTCCTCATGCTAACTAGTCTTCCCAAGACCTTGCCACTTGTCAAAATGCTTGGGCCCCAATCTAACCAATCTCTTCTACTTTAATCTCAACCCTCCATAAACTTTGAATCTCAACCATCCATTTTCACCCTTCCAACTCTATAAATTTGAATTTTCTCCCTTCATAAATCATTCACAATCATTGTAGCCATATTATGGCAATATCATTCCAAGCTTATTGCCACTATATCCTCGTTATCCCAAAATCATTTGAGAACTATATCCTTGTTGTGTTGATCAATTGAGAGCATTCCACATAATAGCTAATCAAAGAGAAAATCAAGTGAAGTTTGGGTGCACTCATTTTGGCTTGTCCATGAAGGCTTGAAGGCATACTTTGGTAATTAGCATTTATTTTATGTTTAATACATTTTTTTCAAGCTCGATTTTAATCCCTCACATTTTGTCACACCCAGTGGGACCCATACCCTAAAGAAACTAACAAAAATTCATGAGTTTTTGTGTGTTTTTCACATCTAGGTTGTAGAGTAGCACCATCAACTGTGTTTTAGTGCATGCACTTTTCAATGCCTCTACCTAAGACTATTGAATATGTTTTTGTATTGTAGGTTTTTTAATTAGTTTTCATATCCACTTCTAACCTATCACTATTTTATTTGGCATATATTTTTTAGAGTTCTAATTTGCATAATTTAAGATCTA
Source organism: Thuja plicata (assembly GCA_018584345.1). Classification (NCBI taxonomy): domain Eukaryota; kingdom Viridiplantae; phylum Streptophyta; class Pinopsida; order Cupressales; family Cupressaceae; genus Thuja; species Thuja plicata. Next base: position 1,896,610 of record MU226257.1, on the reverse strand, counting down.
ATAATTATTTGTAGGTGACTAACTAGTAGTTTTGCGAGCTTTTTATGTTTTAGTGTCTCAGGTTGCAGAATAGTATGTGCACTTTTCAATGCATATGCCTAGTTTTTGGTGCCTCTGTTTGTGTATCACTAATAGTTCTATTTTGCAAATTAATTAATTTTGCAAGAACTATGTTTTAGTGCCTCTGACTACAGATTAGTGTGTATGTTATTTAACACCTACACCTAGTTTTTAGCGCTTTTTCTTCCCTGACTTTTTCCTTCTCTATTTTGATTTTTGCAATTTTGTTTAATCTCAAATATACCTAAAAAGTATAAAATATAGAAAAAGCTAGAGTAGTATTGGGATGGGTGACCTCTCGGGAAGTACTAGGATGCAATGAGTGCCAAGTGTTCCAATTCATTCTCATGAGAGATGGGTTCTTGTGAACCACTACTCATGAAACATGGGTCAATGAGTTTGATTCAAAAACTACATAGTTAAATCCTAATAGTATTATCACAATACAAAAAATATTTCAATTAGTTTATGATTTCTTAGTTTTTATTATGCTTTGGTAATTGTTTTATGTTTCCCTGCCTTTTAGCACCCACACTCAGAGTTTTGGAGCACGTGCATGCAAAGACTTTGCAAGTCTATTTGTGAGTCTAACTAATTTATGCAATTATTTTCGACCATCCAAGACAAAACATCAAACTACTAACCTGTATTTTTGCAGATTTTGATTTCATTTCATTGTCTTGTACTATTGTCCTCCTTAGAGTAGTTGCACTAAAGTAGTTAGAAGGGAAATAATCTAGTTTATTGCATGTTTAGATGATTTTGCAAGAGATCCTTTCCTTAAAAAAATCTTTTTTCTATTTACTTTAGGTAGTACCCAAAAGGTAACACAAGAGTATCCTCTCCCCTCACATGCTCATGTGAACTTGGGTATAAGGTAAATTGTGTTATTTTTTCTAGGAGAAACTTCTTTTGGGATTTCATCACCCCTTAGTTTGTCTTCAAGTGGTTTTTCCTCCAGGTCACTTTATAAAATGTGGATAGGTGAAAGCCTTGGTCAACCTATGAATGCTATGTTAATAGTGTCAATATAAATGAGGAGGTACTCGCTTTTATGTGAAGTATTTAAGACCCGTAACAAGGTTGATTCAAGCTTTAAGTGGCTTGCTACCAAATGTATAGGCATGTGGGAACCCCAAATTGCAACTAACCATGCACCTTTGAACCTTGGTTCAATGGTCTTAGTGTAAAGGGATTGTAGCATCATTTCAAGTTACTCACCATGTGTATTTCCTTCAGTTGAGATAGAAATTTTTGGCTATGCATAAGCTATTTATAGCTTTATAGAAAGAGGGTTATTGGGTCATGCCTCCAACCTTGGGCCCGCCAAGCTATCCTTCTCTCACAAAGATTTGATTATATCACATATTCTCTTAAATACAAAGGTATGTAGTATAAGGATCAAATAAATACCAAGGTGTGGGCATACTTTACATTGCATTGTAATCCAATTTGAGCTTAGGTAGAAAGGCAAGTGTTTGGTGATTGTGTTAGATCCATGTAAATCGAGCTTTGAGGAGATATTAAACACAAACATTTATGATTTTATATTTTTCTATTTGGATTATTTTATTTCCACAATATATGCCAAAAACTTAGCCAAAATAGTCAAACTTTAGTCAAAATTTGCCATAAAACAAGTCAAATAGTCCAAACTCAAGTTTTAGTGTTGGGGCCTGCACTTTAGCCCCTGCTTTGTTAGACCAAAAAACATCTCAAACTATTTTTAGATAATTTTGGGTATCAAACCTTATATTTGACCTACATGTGACCTGCATGACCTGACACATCAACCTTCAAACCCTCATTCCCAAAACATTAGGACTTACCATTACAATCAATCCATCATCCATCAACCCTAACCTTTACAAGTACCTTTAGGTCATCCTTTAACCACATCAATTTTCCTCATCTCCATATTCAAGTCTACATTCTCTTTCATCTTTCATCCAAAAATCTCTTCATATATTCCATAATTCATCCTTGATTCATCTATTAATCATTGACCAAATCATTATCCAACCTTCACTTTGGACCATGGAACATAAATTAGTCAAATTTCAATCAAGCAACCTTATAGACTAACCATTATCAATCATCTAATCTTATCCAATCAACCATTCTAATCATTTATCTAATCAACCAAACCAATCAATCACTCCTAATTCCAAAGGTCAAGATTTTCAAAGTTTGGGTTAGAAACCTCTGTCCTTATATTAATCTCTAGTTGAACATAGTGATTAAGAACTTGCTTATCTTGACTATTGTTTTTAGTTAGCCTTTTCAGTTTTTGGATTAATTAGCTTAGGAATTGGTTTTTCCTAAGTTAGTGATCTCAAAATCATATCATCCTATCTTGCTTGCAGAGAACTTATCTTATCTCATGTAAGAGAAGATAAATCCTCCTAAATCCTTAAAATATAAAAGGATGTAAGTCTTATAAGGTTATTTTGGCCTTTTATATCCAAATCCAAAAGTTAAAAAAAAAATCCAATCCAACCAAATACTCATCCAAAACAAAACCCAATTTTCAAAAAACCAATCCAACAAAATCCCCAAATCAAATCAAAATCAAATCCTACCACATATTTTTGCTCATATTCCAAAGTTCATCCATAAGTTCACATTTGTCATCCATTAAACTCCCTTCTTCCATCATCATCCCTTTAACAAACCAAGTATTCATCCAAAATCACCACCTTTAGACATCCTTAATCAAATTTTACCAACCACCATCAACCTTCATGCACCTCATTCAATTACACATGCCTCATAAGGTCACACTTGTATGATCCACACTTGATCACAACTCAAGAGAATGATGGCTTTTGTTTGAACACCAATGCCAACAATAGTGATTAAGAGCATAATTTTGGGATGCCTAACATGAATGTCTAAGACGTCACCAACCAAAAGGGGATTAATAATTAGTAGGCCAAGATGACATGTCCCCTTTCTTGGATATCTTCCTAAGGGATCCATATAATATGAAAATGATGAATAAATCTATCAAACCCTACAAAGAAAATATCCTCATGAACCTCCTTTATAATGGATCAGAGCTTACACATGGTTATAATTCATTACAACTCATCCAAAATACCACCAACACATCATCCATAAACAATCCTTCTAATCAAGTAGCCTCACAACTTCTTCAACTTTCACAAGACGTCAACCAACAAATTCTCAACCTCATACCTAACAATATAACACATACTCTAACTGATGCTACCACCAATACCGTGGACAACTCTATGTTTAATGTCAGCCAAACACAATCTCACTCCACTCCTTTCTCTACCATACCCACTTCATCACTCTTTGCACCACCTACATTTGGCCGTAACATATCCACTATCCACATGTCACATGCTTATCAATATGTTCATCCACCACCTCCACTAATGTTTAGCTTAGTTACATGTGTCATTGACATGCATCACACCTATAATCAACTCAATGCGTTCAATGCACCAGACCTTGCTTGAAAAGTTCAAGACTTGAGGAATATCATCTTAAACATGCAAAATTCGGGAAAAAACAAGGAGAAGACATATATCCCTACCCTTTTGATAAAATTTTCACAATACAACCATTCACTCCAAACATTGAGATGCCTAGATTTGATAAATATACGGGAAAAGCTTGACTTATCTAAAATCTCAAGTATTTCTATGTAGCGTACCAAGAAGTCTCTTACAATGAAAATTACTTAAAGATACTATTTTATAGAAGTTTAGTTGGCTCTTCCCTTAAATGGTTCACGAGTCTCCCTCAAGGGCCCATCTCCACATTTTTCAATCTAGCTGACAATTTTGTTGATTCCTACAATATTGAACATAAGGCATCATTGCCCAATTTGTGTAACACCAAACAAAGAAATAGAGAGACCTTTTCAAACCTTCTGCAACATTGGAGACACTAGGCTAGTAGATTCCATTGGACCATACCCTAACAACACTTGGTGAGTATATTTATCCAACCATTATCTTTTCAATTACAAATGGAATGCCTCGAGGACTTCAAGACAAACACTAAAAAGGGGATACCCATTGAACAAGGTCTTCTTCAATAAGTAACTATCAAATAATATAGTAAAGAAGACCATACTTCGTCTTCAAACAATAAACCCAAATTTTGGGCCAAAAACAAGCATTTTGTTAACGATGGTGTGACTAATTCCAAACATGTCCAAAATATTCAAGAATCATATAATTGATGTAATTGACCCAATCAATCATTACATCATCAACAACTACCCCAAATTGATTGTAATCAATAAAATAATTTCATTATTTTATGTCGCAACAACAAAAACAACAACACCAACACCAAAAATTGACCACATCACCAATACACACCCCTTGCGGAACCCCTTAATTTATGTTTTACCACCTCATCCAAAAAAACATGATGGTCTATCCTGTCACCAAGCCTTATGATGAGAAACAACCTAAGCTCGCTTGGTATAATGACAATGAGTATTATGAGTGCCATCAAATAAAAGGACATGATACCAATAAATGTATGAGCCTTAAAAACTTCATTCAATACCTTATTGATACAAGCCAAATTGAAGTATAGGGCCACATGCCACAATCCACCAACACTTGGCTTAATATATAAAATTTCCCCTTCCTACAACATAGGAAGGACAAAGCGTCAACATCTTATACTGTTGTATGTGAATATGCAAATGCCCTATCCACATTTGATTCCCTTGTTAGTCGTATAAAAGAATCAAATTCTCAAGTTAATACCATCACAATTAAAAACACTGACTATAATGTCACCACCTGCAAAGGAATATTTACCGTCCAAGGGACACCCTCCTCTTCTTCTCCATCCACATTTGTTAGTACTACACAATAATACAGACTTATTGATCACCTTGGGGAGACTCCCACACAAATTTCTATCCTTGAGCTTCTCAAAACATCAACCATTCATCAGGATATCCTTGAAAAAAGCATCCTTGAATATCATGTACCTGACAACATTAACGCCTCATAATTCAAAGCCATAATTGGGAAACTTGCTACATAAAATCATCTTGTATTTACTGATAAAGATGCTCGCACTCGTAATCAAAACCATATTAAACCCCTACACATTAAAAATCTTATTCACTGCCATAAAATCAAGAGAGTCCTCATAGATGGTTGATTTGGCTTAAATCTTTACACATTGAGACTCTTTAAATAAGTGAGATACCCCTAACGATCCCATTGATCCATTGAATAATATCACCAAAAAGGCTTACAATGATAGAGAAAGAGAATCCAAAGGCATCATTACATCGCCCCTTCAAGCATGTCCTGCTCTGGTTGAAACCACATGCTAGGTTCTATACCTTGAAACTCCAATATAAAATTTTCCTTGGTCACCCATGGATTCATATCGTGCAAGTCATTCCATCCACCTTTCACCAATGCCTAAAATCCCCTTACAATGGTAGACAGATCACTATTCTTGGTGATCCTAAACCCTTCTAGTTATGAAAACTTCTTGAAGGGAAGCACACTAACTATTGTCCATTTAATGATCTTGTCATGCCACACGTTGAACCTTCCACTAATGCCTCATCATCCAAATCCACCAAATTTGACACCAAAGCTAAAATTATTGACAAAGGTTGTGGAGAGTATAATTGTTGTCATGAGAGATTGCACCTAGATTCTTGATAGTCCCATAAAACATGGAATGATCTTCAAGCTTGTAGGTTGCCTATTGTGAAGATTGATCTTCAAATTAAATAGGGTTGTTTCCCTCTTTATCACCTAAAATAACTGCTTGACTGGGAAAAGGGGAGAAGGATGCTTTTAAAAAGAAACTCTATTTTCCCTACAGGTGATGCACCAAATTTGAAACCTATTTGTTATCCTAAACTCATGATGAGATTTAATGGAAGAAACTTTGTAGACCCACAAGAAGGTTTCGTTTCAATGTTTGATTGGAGGAAATCTAAATTTCTCAACTTCAAAACACTTTCAACAAATTAACATAACTTATAAGATCATCAACATGAAATTTTTAGCCTTTTGACTACATAAATATGACATATTCAAAGGTTTCTCAAAGAAAAAATATAGGAAATATACCAAAATTCAAACACAATGATGAACATCACAACAATCTGATAAGGAACAAGTGCTTCTTTATAATTGTATCATCCTAAAAATAAAGCACTTGATTTGTGCTCAATTTAGGATCATTTGGACCCTCTTTAGTGTGGTTCTTATGATTGGGCTTCATATCGCACTTAAATGTACACTTTATTAACTTATGGGTCCTTGTTTCTTTCAAAGTCCTCCCTAACTTATGCAAAATCGAGATAAGATCTCATTTCTAAGAATCCTCCCCTATTTTCATCCAATTGAAAAATCCCCCCTTCCTTTTATAATCTTGGACTTCTCTCCCGATATCAGAATCAACTGACCTTCTAAATCTTGCAAACATTATAGGCCATGCCCTCCAATCACAAGCAAGAAAATTTCTGGAGGGGTGCAATCAAAGTTCAACTACACCCCCTAGGTGTGTAGTCAAAGTTTGACTTTACCCCTAGGTTTTTTATCCAAGATTGGGGCCTATGTCCTATCGGGCACATTCATCAGGGTTCTGCATCCATGGTTAGCCTGTGTAATTTTGTTTCTGGATGCACTATAAAAGGATCTCCCTCTTCCTTCATTTTAGAGAGATGCGTCATCATTATGAGCATGCAAAATTATTGTAAATCAACCATTGAGCAAGAAATCAAGAAAAATATTGAGCATCCAAGTGTAATTTCAAGTGATATTCTAGCATTCAAGTCTTCAAGTATTCAAGGTGTCTTCCATAGATCAAGCTTAGTTCCCCATTAAGGACAAGAAAATGAGTTCCTTGAAAGGACATTAGCATCATTTCTTCATTCATTGGCAATTTACAAAACATCTTCATAAGGTTTTGTCTTGCATGATTTCCTTTTGGTTTTTGTGTGGAGTCAAAGCTATTGCATCAACATTCTTGATCACATTCAAAGAGGTAAGAGTATCTGCATTACATGATACACTTCATTTCAAATCTAATCTTTGTTACATGTCATCTTTCCTTACTTCATTTCAATTCAAGGTTAATCCCTACACCGAGGCTTGACCAAGGTAAGCCCCCCCTTCCACAAATAATTTCCATTTTTCTGTGTGTAGGAACATGTTTTGGGATCTACGGAATTAAATTCAGGCATTTTTGGGGTTATCTCAGAGATCAGAATCAGAAAGTACACAATCGCAAACAAAGGGGTATAGTTGAATCTTGACTTGTACCTGAAAAGTCAAATTGTTCCTAGAAGCCTCATATTTTCACAGTCAAAAGTTACAGGTGTCAGGGTCCCAGACACATAACAGTTTCAGTCTACGACATCTCTGTGCCTAGAAATTGCAGTTTCAAGACATGGAAACTCCTAATTAATTTCAAGGTGTACAAATCATTCTCCAATCTTGCATTTTATTTCAGACCTATCATTGCATTAGTCATTTTCCAGATCCATAGTCAATCATGTTAGAGTAAAAAGGTATTTTCACTTATTAATTAAATCATTATTGATTTAATTATTAAGACACCTTATTCACTTATTAATTAAATCATTATTGATTTAATTATTAAGTCACCTTTTTATCTCTAGTTTACTTAAGCTAAACTTTAGGCATGTCATAATTAATTCTTTTATTAATTATTCATGCAACCTAGGTTTCTCCACCTTTTGGTGTTCGATCTCCTTTATAAGGATTGATCTCTTTATATTTTGAAATTCCATTTCATTTTTATTGAATCAATTGAGGATGTTTCCTCTTTCACAGATCTACTATTTTTGGCCTCCATAGCTTTTTCTTCTCTCTTTTTGTGACAGGTGTTTGCATGCAAGTGATTCTTGGGAGCTATGGGGTTGAGTTTTTCATCAACTCCAATATGGTATCAGAGCTCCAGATCTTCATGCCCATGTTCTCTTCATGAGATATTTGGCCTTTTCATCAGATTTGTATTTTTCAAGAGTTTTTTTGTCTCATATTTTTGTGGATTTATTTTTTGGAGCACTTTGGGCAAAAACTGACATCACGGTTCATTTCGGAAGGTCCAAAAATCCCCATTTCCATATAAGGCACATCCAATTTGGACACGGTTGAAATTTGGGCCCTCTTTTTTGCATGCACAACCTTGGCATGCTTTTCAAGGCAAAATGTCTTGGTTTTCATGTCGCCTTTGTTTCTGTACTGCCTCGATATTCATGCTACCATTTTTTTTGCATGAAAAAATTAGGGGTTTCTTGGGCTCTTCGTGTTTTGGAGCAGTCTTTGGTTTTTTCTTGTATCTTGAGCAAACGAAGGTTTTTTTCACCATGAGATATCATCAGAAAGTTGTTTCCGAGCCCGACCTGATTTTTAAGGTTTGGTTTCCTGAATTTTCTATCTTTCAAATGTTTTTGCTAGTCAAAGTCGGGGTTCTTTTTTGCACTCTGGGAGCCATATCTTGCTCATCTAGATTCTATTTTTTGACTACCGCATGGCATTGGAAATTTGATTTAGTGCTCTATATTATTTCATGGGTCTCACACCTAGATTCTACTCCAGGTATTTTTTATTCAATTTTTTGCATTTTTGCAATCTGGTGGATATCTTGGATGTTTCAAGTCCTGGGATCATTTTTTGTGCATGGGATGACTTATTTTGAGTTGTTATTCATGTTTCTACATCTTTCTGTCATTTCTGGATATTGTAGACATCTATTTTTGTCACATTTCTTTTTTTGCAAATGTACTAAGATAAAGTGTCATCTCATGCATGCTTGGGATCTTGGACTTTTTTGTGTCTGTTTGTACTCGCACTACATTATAAAATGTCATGGGGGGTTTATTTTACCTTTTTCAAGTGAGTGTTCCTTCCATGACATTAGCCTCATGATGTGTGTCAAGAGAGTGATCCTTCCATGACACCATCCTTTATAATTGTTTGTACTTTCTATTGCACTTTCTATGTTCTTGGTTCTTCATCATGCAGTTATTCTTGACAATCTGCTCCAGTTTACCTGTCATGCCTCTCCCTTCTCTGCATTATGGTGAGTTATCTCTTGTTGCTTCTAATGCTTCCTTGGTTCGATGGAGTGTTCTATGTATTTAGTATTTTTTCCTATGTACTAGGTGAATGCAGTGGCTGGGTACCTATGCATTTCAGTGAGATGGATCATTTACCATATGTACACTCTTTCATTCTTGTTTTAGAGGCATCCTTCTATCTTTGAATGATTAGCTCTTCAGGCTTTGTTTATAGTCTTCTCTACCTGATCATGTTCTATTATAGTGGAGATTCCAACAGTTATTCTTCAACAATGTTTGCATCTTCATGCTTCAGAGGTGTTCAACATGTTCTTCCTTTGTTCCTATTCTTCTGGGACATTCTCTAGTTGGAGGCTTCTCCACTCCTTCACTAGTCTTCATCTCTTTTAGGAGAGGGTTTTTTATCACTGGGTTTTCTCCTTTTCTCCTCTTTACAGAGATTTTTGTACTTGGGTACTTGATCAGACCTTGTTACCGGGACCCATTTCCTACTTTCAGTAGTTGTTTCTAGATTTTTAGCTTCTCCCTAAGTTTATCTTAAGGGGGGGTGTTAGAGTAAAAAGGTGTTTTCACTTATTAATTAAATAATTATTGATCTAATTATTAAGACACCTTATTCACTTATTAATTAAATCATTATTTATTTAATTATTAAGTCACCTTTTTATCTCTAGTTTACTTAAGCTAAACTTTAGGCATGTTATAATTAATTCTTTTATTAATTATTCATGCAACCTAGGTTTCTCCACCTTTTGGTGTTCAATCTCCTTTATAATAATTAATCTCTTTTTATTTTGAAATTCAATTCCATTATTACTGAATTAATTGAGCATGTTTCCTCTTCCACAAATCTGTTGTTTCTGGCCTCCATAGCTTTTGCTTCTCTCTTTCTGTGAAAGGTGTTTGCATGCAGGTGATTCTTGGGAGCTGAGGGGTTGTGTTTTTCATCAACTCCAATAAATCCCATAATCAATATCCTTCAAAAGGAATACCAAATTCCCATTTTATTCAAGCTATGCATTAGCACCCTTCATCCATTTGGTTGTGCTAATCAAAATTGAACTCGAGGATTGGATTTGTGTTCCTAATGTATACCATAGGATCTTGGTGAGTGATCTCTACTCTTAGCATTGCTCACCATTTTCCCCTATACATTTTTTGTGACCCCGACTGATAATATTTCCTCTTTTGATTTTGGTGGTTATATATCCTTTGTATGCATGTTGTGCTTCTAGATCTACTTTGTATGCATTGTGTTAATCACTATTATAGACCATTGAATTATTGCATGTCTTTTTCATTCTTGCATGTTTCAAAAAAATAAAAATCCAAAAATATTTTCTTTTCCTACATTGTTAATTCATTTTATGTTTTGTTTCATAATATTAGCTTGTTTCATTACGAGATGTCTGATTACTTTGACCAAAACTTTACTATTTTTGATGATCCATTTAGTAGTGAAGATTTTGATATGTTAGATGAAGCCCTTGATGAACTCATCTCTAATAAAATTTACTCCAAACCTAAACTCTCATTTTACCAAAAGTTAATTAATGTGATACAAGGATTTAGGGTTTACAATAATCTCCTTTATGAACCAATCAGTGATCCTTCTCCCAAATATTCTCTTCATCATGATGAAATATTGATGCAAGAACCTACTTTTAAGCCTTCTCTCAGTGACATCCCTCTTTGGGATGAACCATTAGAGAATGATGTTTATTATTCTCTTGATATGTACCTCCCCCATGAGACTACCTTTGTGCGAGAGAATTATTTGGTGATGAAAAAGGGTGACATGATTGACAATTCCCATAATTGCACTTCTCCTCTCTATTCCACTCATCTTCCCTCTAGAGATGAAGAAAAAATAAGTTATGATTTTTCCTCTTATAAAACTACCTTAGAAGTAGGGGATGATATTCTTGATTCTCTCCCTTTTCCAAATGAATCTTTCAAGAACAAATAACTTAATCAAGTCAATACCATTCAAGATACCCCTCAAAACAAACCAGTGATTGTTGTAAAAGGTGTTATGCAACCTTAATATCATGCAATACCATACACATATACTAAAGATGATAATACCCTTGATGTATTTCCTTCTACAAATCCAACTTTAGAATATAAGGATCCTAATCAAATCAACACTAGTCAATCTCCATTTCCTTCTTCAAATCTTTCTCCAATACAAATAGGAGGTCCATCAACTCTTCAAGATGATGATTGTGGAACCTTATACTTCACACCAACATTTTGTAGCAAGCAAAAGACCTTTGACTTTGAGAATCAAACAACTCTATCTAGAGAATTTGTGGATATTGATTGGTCCTCCTTAAATTTCAATCCACTTCCACCTAAAGGATCATCTTATCTTATTGATACATAAAATCTTCCTAATGAGAAAAGTTTTTCAAAAGAAACTTTTGGTTTCCAACCTTCATCTTTACCCAATCAATCTATACATTCTCCTCCCACTTTCTCCTCACAACATGACTCTATTTTGTTTTATCTTCTTAAGGCCAACTTAATTACTCTTACTTTGAAGAATAAGCAAAAAATAACAAACAAAATAAAAATAGTTCTTCCATTTGTATGTTTCATCAAATTCATGGCCATAAGACTAGTGAATGTTATGATTTGAAGATTAAAATTCAATAATTCATTGACTGTGGTATTATTCAAATGACTTGCAATGATGAATGGAACATTTTTCATGATCATTCTACCTAATATATTTAAATCTGTATTGTGTTGCTCCTCATTATGCGACATTTCTATCCTATCCTTTATAGACTCATTATCATACTTTGTGAGCTCAACATAATAGTATTTTTTCCTTGTCTCCTCACTTGGGGGGAAAGGGTTCTATTTCACTCTCCAATTTATATCAAACGATTTATTTTCTCTCTTTGATGACTTGTTTCTTTTATAAGATGACATTCTTTCTTGCATGGATTTGTTTTTTTACACAAGGATGTTCTCTTTTTCAGGATATTTACATCATGGGTTACAACTTTATGCTTTCTTTGAAGAACATGTCTATTATAAATAGAAACCACTTAAGGGGACTAATGTGTCCTTCCTCTTCTTTCTCTTCTCATTAAATGCATTCAATATCCCTTATGTACTTGCATATTTTATAGTGTCATATTATTTCTTGTATGGATTTGTTGTTTTACACAAGGATCTTCTCTTTTTCAGGAGATTTATATTATGAGTTGCAACCTTATGTTTGCTTGAAATCACATGTTTATTATAAAATATCTAACCCATAGGGAATATATTGGATTTATTTCTATCTCTCCTTCAAAGGATCCATTATCTCTTTTGGGTTCATCTCTTTTATACTACGATGTCCTTCCACGTATGGACTTGCTTGTTCATGGATCTTTCTCCATCACGAGATTAGTATCCTCTTACAATATATTCCTTACTCGGGAGTGTATATCTTGTATGATTTATTTGATCACTAAGTATATATAAGGTGGCATTATTCCCTCTCTCATTTTCTTTCTTGGAATTGTTATTATTCTATGATAATGCATTCTTTTTGCATGATCTCTTTGTTTCATGCAAGATGCTAACATATTTTCTTAAATACCTATTGTGTGTCTTAAAGAGGGAGTGTATATCATTTAATGATCATATTCCTTTCCTTCCTTTGTGATTTTCTTCATTTTCATATCTTTTCTAGCTTAAATATGTCTAACTTACAATACATGTGCAACTTATTTTACTTGGAATTTCATTTCTTAAGGCTATCATTAAGGGCGTATTATATTCTATATTGCCTTCATACTTGGTGGGAAATATTGTTTACATTCTTCTCTCTTTTTCTCAGGATAGATTTTCCTCAGTACAATGAAATTTGTTTATCATGTGACATTATTTTCTTACAAAGAATTAATTGTTTTGATTCGAGATTCTCTCTTATATAAAAGAGGCGTGCATCATTGATCACTACCTCTTCTTTATTTGCAAAACCATCTTCTTTATAAACATATTTTCTTACTTTGTGATTAAAATTTTTCTATTCTTCGTCAATAATCCCTATTTCACCTAGCGATAGGGGGTTAAATGGGAGCATTCTTGTTCGCCTGCTCCTCTTCGTTCGGAAGACATTATTTTTGTTCAAGTACTCCTCTTGAGGGTAGATGTCTTGCTAACAATATATCTTCCTTTCAAAGGGTCTCTTCCCACAAGTGACATATCCTTTCATAATTATCTATTTTCCTTAGCTCACGAGAGTCATCACTCTTGGCTAAGTTTATGGAATACATTATTTCTAAGGATATCTCCTTGTTGATGGAAGTAAGTATCCTTGTTTCTCTTTCCTTACAATGACATTTATGTTACCACTATAAGGATGGGGTATATGCACGTCCATCTTTGTATATTAGCACATGTTCCCTAAAATGACCACACACACATGCACATATAGATCCTTGTGGAAGACAATGGTTTTCCACATGCCTGATCTCCTTTCATATCCTTATGGAAGATAATATTTTTCCACATGCCTGATATCCTTTTGATCTATGTGGAAGATAATGCTTTTCCACATGCCTGATCTCCTTTCAGATCCTTGTGGAAGACAATGCATTTCCACATGTCTAATTTCCTTTTGATCCTTGAGGAAGATAATGTTTTTCCACATGCTTGATCTCATTTTTATCCTTGTAGAAGACAATGCTTTTCCACATGCTCGATCTCCATTTTTATCCTTGTGGAACACAATGCTTTTCTACATGCATGATCTCATTTTTTTATCATTATGGAAGAATGCTTTTCCACATGCCTGATCTCATAAGACACCCCTAAGTGCAATCTTTCTCAAATCTGCCTTCGTGCGCATCTCTCTCTCTCTCTCTCTCTCTCTCTCTCTCTATAATGGTTTTTCCAGTAGGCTAGATCATGGAGTTGGCATCATCTTTGTCATCACTTTCTCCCTTTTTATTGTGATTGCTTATGTTTATGCAATAGATTCCTAGATATGATATTAGTGGACGGGATATAATCTATCAAGGTCTCTTCACTAATTGATTTGGGGTCTTTTAGTGCTAAACCTCTTTTTTCTTTCTTGTGTGTGTCTATTGTCTTTGTTTTTTTTTTGTTTTTTTTATTATCCTTATGCATATATGTTGAGTTGAGATCCTTTGTTTGGGGAATTGAGTTCCTTAAGCTTAGTGATGTTTCATCTTTCTTATTCACCGTGATCATCATCTCTCTTGTCTTTGTCTCTCTTTTATCTCTTCCTTTACCATGAGTATGAGCTTGCCTCATACTCTCGCTAAAGTGGGGGCTAAATGTATCGCCCTAAAAAGTAAGAACTTTATTTTTTCTCAATTTAGGATGATTTGGGGCCCTCTTTAGTACGGTTCCTTTTATTGGGCTTCACATTGCACTTAAATGTACACTTTATTAACATATGAGGCCTTGTTTCTTCACTAATCCTCCCTAATTTGTGAAAAAATGAGGTAGGATCTTATTTATAAGCATCCTCCCCTATTTTCATCCAATTTCAAAATTACCCCTTCCTTTTATGATCTTGGAATTCACTTTCGATATCAAAATCAACTGACCTTCCGGATCCTGCAAACATTATAGGTCATACCCACCAATCACAAGCAAGCAACTTTCTGGAGGGGTGCAGTCAAAGTTTGACTACACCCCAGGGTTGTAGTCAAATTTTGACTTTACCCCTAGGTTTTTGATCCAAGATTGGGCCATGTGTTCTATTTGGAACATTCATCACGGCTTTAGATCCATGGTCGGCCTGTATAATTCTGGTTCCGGATGCACTTTAAAAGAATATCCCTCTTCCTTCATTTTAGAGACACGCCATAATTATGATCATGCAACCATTATTTTCAAGCAACCATTTACAAATCAATCAAGAAAAGTATTGAGCATCCAAGTGAAATTTCAAGTGGCATTTTAGCATTCAAGTCTTTAAGTATTCATGGTGTCTTCCATAGATCAAGATTATTTCCCCATTGAGGCCAAGAAAAGGAGTTTCTTGGAAGGACATTGGCATCATTTCTTTAGTCCTCAATCATTCATTGGTGATTTACAAAACATCTTCATAATGTTTTGTATTGCATGATTTCATTTTGGTTTTTGTGTGGATTCAAATCTATTGCATCAACATTCTTGATCACATTCAAAGAGGTAAGAGTATCTACATTGCATGATACACTTCATCTCATATCTAATCTCGGTTACATGTCAGCATTCCTTACTTCATTTCAATTCAAGTTTAATCCATAAACTGGGGCTTGACCAAGGCAAGCGCCCCTTCCAAAAATAATTTCCCTTTTTTTGTGTGTGTGAAGGAACATTTTTTGGGAATTGCAGAATCAAATTCATGCATTTTTGGGGTTATCTCAGAGATCAGAATCAGAAAGTACACAATCACAAATAGTGGGATGTAGTCAAATCTTGACTTGTACTTGAAAATTTAACTTGTTCTTAGAAGCCTTAGATTTTCACAGTCGAGAGTTACAGGTGCTAGGGTCTCAGATCCAGAACAATTTCATTCTACGACATATCTATGACTGGAAATTACAGTTTCAAGGCATATAAACTGTTAATTAATTTCAAAGTGCACAAATTCTTCTCCAATCTTGAATTTTATTATAGATCTATCATTGCATCAGTCATTTTCCAGATCCATAATCAATCCCGCAATCAATATCCTTCAAAAGGAATACTGAATTCCCCTTTTGTTTGAGCTATGCATTAACACCCTTCATCGATTTGGTTGTGCTAATCAAACTTGAACTTAAGGGTTGGATTTTTGTTCCTAATGTATACCATAGGATCTTGGTGAGTGATCTCTACTCTTAGCATTGCTTGCCATTTTCACCTATACAATACTATTGAAGGAATTGAAACATTACAATTTGAATATTTCATGAAAATGAGTTCAATAGAAATTTTTGCCTTTTTCTGATGCAAAAAACATCAAAAAGAAAGAACTAGGAAAGTAAAGCGAGATGCAATTGCCTTTTAGAAAACTCTTCCACCAAATCCAAAGAGAATTGAAGAAGAAACTAGGCTCTAACTGAATGCAACTCCTTAAAATATGCGTGAACTAAATGTCTCTCTCCTTCAAGATGAAAAAATATTTTTCTTAGGTTGTAAATGAATGAAAATGATGCAAAAAAGGTCTTTAAAGTTCCCCTAATTGAGTGTTTGTGGGCCCAAAACTTTCCTTGACCCATGTATAACTCATGTGGGGTCTCAAACTGAGTCCAATTGCTATATCTACATGATAAACTTCTATGTTCATCACTTGAACTATTCTTGATCTTCTCTCTTGAGATTATTTGATACTATCCTTATATATTTAATACATTGTTCTTTTGCTTTATGGCATTAATGTCTTTCTTTTCTCTTCGACATGACTGTTATATAGCATATTTTTTAACCATTGTCTTCATGATCTTGATGCACTAATATTTGTCTTTTTCGTCCCCGTACTTTAATGTCATGGTCACAATAAAAAATATTATTTTTAGATTCTTTATACATGTAACCATTTTAATCTTTGTTTCTTTGTGCTCATGCCCTCTCAAATCATTGCCATACATTTGAAGTATACACCTTTATTATGACTACTCTCTAGCTTTCATTTGATGATAATGGCTTCTTCATTTCATGTTGACAGTGATATGATCTGATTCTTTAGACAGTGATGCATCTTTTAAGCTCCTCGTGATTGTACTTGGCATTATACTTTCACTACTACTTATAATAGTTTTCACAATGTTCTTTTCTATCCATAATAAACAATATCACTATTTATGATCTCTTTCTTGAACTCTTATTCATTTTAAAGGTTGTCTTTAATATTGTTGTCCTTGACATGGTTCATTTCTCTCTCTTTACATTAACAATACACTGTCTTGTTGACATTTCTTGATGCTCATAACTGTACTTTTTAATCACCATTGCTCTTTGGACAACTTTGTGCCTCCTTTCAATGTAAATTACTTTGAATATTTGCCACTATTACTATATTCATACTTTGACATTTGACATTGTTCTTAACGTGACAATAACTTCTATGACGATAGTTTCTTGAAATAACTATCTCTTTGTTATTTATAATAGTCATGATCACTGTTATGACCTTTTTAAATATAGAAAATGTCTTTGTATCCTCTATGTCTTTGTATCATGTAGCTATCTCAAATTTCCCTTATTGTGATAGTGTTTGGCTCTATTTTAAATATACCTTGTGTACAATGGGAAATGGGGAAAACAATGCAACATACAGTAAACTAAGTGAATTACTTCCCCATTCCATGAATTGCACATTAGGAAGGAAGAATATATAGGCTCAAGAGGTGACTCAAGAACTAATTGTAAATGTGGTCTGGCCTTGAATAAATATGTAATGAAATGAAATGGGATTAATTATGTGATTAAATAGATCTAATAGAAAGGACACTGAAAAGATGATTAAAATGGACTGATAAAAACTGATATAGAGTTGAAACTGATGGAAATAGAAATCAAAAGATAGAACTAACCTTCACTAGAAATTTTAGTAAAAAATAGGAGGAACAGAGTGTTTAGTCAATCTATACCCAGGAACATAGCAGGTAGTCAACCTGTACATGGCACTTTCAGATGAATTTTTCATGGGATGTACAACTATTCCTGTACTACTTAAAAAAGTTTCATGACTCTGTAACCTATTCTTGTACATAGAAAATGGGAAAAAAGGTTGGGAAAATGGGTTTGCCTTGGTCAAACCCCTGTTTAGGAATCAACCTTGAAATATAATAGATATTGTATAAAGGAAATAATGTAAAATGTAAATTGTTGATTTACCTTTCAGAAACCCTCATGAATGGATGTAGAAATTTCTCAAATCCATGAAGATGATTGAATGTGCTTGGAATCCAAAGAGTTGACCTTGGAATGTAATGTAGAAACAAGGGCTCCCTCACAACTACATAGATCTATGATTGTCACTCCAATATCTATAATGTAGATATGCTTGATAACCACATGCAAAGAAGAAGGGAGAGAAAGATGAATGAATCTTCTTGCTTGATTGAAAATTCCTCTACTTGGCCATCATGGGAGAGAAACTTGAATCAATTGGAGAATATTGTCTTTTCTTTTATGGATCTTGAAGAAATAGATAGTTAGAGATCTTGAATTGGATGCTTGCCTTTAAATCTTCAATTCAAAATCCTCAATCACTCAACTTGAATGCTTGATTGCTCGATAAATGACTTGCCCTTGACAACAATAGCTCGCACTTGATCAACTTATGCCAAATGAGGATGGAGGAGTTCCTTTTATACTAAATGCATAAGTTCAAAATTCAAATTTGATCCAAGATGACCATAATTGAAAATCTCAGGAGAAGACCCCGACATCATGCTCTAGATAAAATCGAGGTCCAAAACCCTAGGAATAGATCTCCATTGGCAATGTGTTTTAGGAAAAAGTAGCTCAAATGTCACTATAACATTAGAGATGGTAAATAGGCACAGGAATAGAATAACCAAGTCATATGGGTCAAGAATAATGGGCATTCAAACCTTGAAATCACCAAAACTGGGCCTAATAAGTCCTAATGACATCCAATTATGGGTGCTAACTTTTTCAGACTATACACCTTGGTATTGTGTTTTTATTTCTTACTTGTATCTCATTTCATTGTGGTTGTTGCTTTTACAGTGGCACTATTTTAATCTTCATGCATTTCCCTTTTGACTGTGATATTCTAATTTGTTTACTATTTTCTTAGGGATTATATTTCCTAGGCCCTTCAATGCAATCTAACAATCAACATGCCTCATAGAAAAGTGGATAAATCTTTAAAAACAATCTGTGAACTTTTAATAAACAATCTCTTAATAAAGTAAAAATATAATGAGACTGAATGGTCTCTTTAAGAACACAATGACAAAACTATTGGAAACAAACACCTTCCCTTAATAAAGCAAATCATAGATATGTTGTTGCATATATGATATAGTACTTCAAGTTATAAACCCTTCTATATCTATTACAGGGTTTAGTTAAAGGAAAGGCATGATTGTCTTTTATCTCATAACAACAAACTCTTGTCTTTGTTAGGGCTTGTAACCTTCATGGTTGTATGATATTATTCTTTGTTTACTTCGATTGAGAATATTGTACCACTGCATCTTCAAGGCCACTGCTTTATCATTGTCTACGACAACCTTGTCTCTGTTTCCCCTCATATGCCTCTTCACATTATTACACATTACCTTTTATCATCTTATGACCATGCTCATCTCATATAATTTCCTTATAGAAAGCTCCTCCACCAACTCCAAAGAGAACTAAAGAAGAAATGAGCTCTAACTGAATGCAACTCCTTAAAATATGTATGAATTGAATGTCTCTCTCCTTCAAGATGCAAAAATATCTTCCTTGGGTCATAAATGAATGAAAATTATGCAAAAAAAGGTCTTGAAAGTGCTCCTTACTGACTATTTGTGGGTCTAAGACTTGCCTTGACCCGTGTATAACTCATGTGGGGTCTCAAATAGATGTCCAACTATTGTATCTGCATGGAAAACTCCTTTGTTCATCACTTAAACTGTTCTTGATATGCTCTCTTGAGATTTTTTATAATGTCCTTATATATTTAATACATTTTTCCTTTTCTTTATGCCATTAATGTCTTTCTTTTCTTTTCTATGTGACTACTATATAGCATATTTTCTAACCATTGTCTTCATGATCTTGATGCACTGTTATTTGTCTTTGTTGTCCCTAGACTTTAATGTAATTTTCATAGTGAAAATCATTGTTTTCAGAATCTGTATACATGTTACTATTTTCATCTTTGTTTCTCTCTTCTCATGCCCTCTCAAATAATTTCCATACATTTGAAATTTGTACCTTGCTTTTGAATACTCTCTAGATTCCCTTTGATGATAACAACTTATTCATTTCATGTTGATAGTGATATAATCTTATCCTTTAGACAATGATGCATCTTATAAGCTCCTCATGAATTTACTTGGTGTTATCCTTTCACTGCTACTTTAATAGTTTTCACAATGTGCTTTTCTAGCCACATTAAACAATACCGTTATTTATGATCTCTTTCTTGAACTCTTATTCATTGTAAAGGTTGTATTTAATATCTCTGTCCTTGGCATGGTTTATTTCTCTTTCTTTACATTGAACAATACACTGTCTTGGTGGCATTACTTGATGCTCATAATTGTATCTTTTAATCATCATTTCTCTTTGGACATCTTTGTGTCTCCTTTCAATGTCAATTATTTTTAAAATTTACCACTTTTATAGTGTTCATCCTTTGACATTTGACATTGTTATTAACATGACAATAACTTATATGACTACCTTTGATTGGAATAATTGTCTCTTTGTTGTTTATAACATTCATGATCATAGTCATGATCTCTTTCAATATAGAAAACCATTGTCCTTGTATCCTTTGTGTCTTTTTATCCCGTAGTTGTCTCAACTTGTTCTTACTGTGATATTGTTTGGCTTTGTTTTAAATATACCTTGGTACTATGTTTTCATTGCTTACTTACATGTCCTTTCACTGTGGTTGCTGCTTAGACAGTGTCACTGTGTTATCTTCATGGATTGCCCTTTTGACTGTGATATTCTAATTTGTTCACTCTTTTCTTAAGGATTGTATTTCCTAGGCCCTTCAATGCAATCTAACAATCAACACACCTAATAGAAAAGTGGATAAATATTTGAAAACAATCTATGAACTTTTTATAAACAATATCTTAATGAACTGAAAAGAGAATTAGATTGAATGATCTCTTCAATAACATAGTGACAAAACTCTTGGAAACAAACACCTTCCCTCAATAAAACAAAACATAGATATGTTGTTACATATATGATACAAGGATTTGCTTTAAACCCTTCTATATCCCTTACAGGGTTTGGTTAAATGAAAGGCATGACTGTATTTTATCTCATAACAACAAACTCTTGTCTTTGTTAGGGCTTGTAACCTTCATGGTTGTATGATATAATTATTTGTTTGCTTTTATTGATAATATATTGTGCCACTGCATCTTTGAGGTCACTTCTCTATCATTGTTTGTGACAACCTTGTCTCTTATTCCCCTCATATGCCTCTTCATAATGTTACACATTACCTTTTGTCATCTCATGACCATGCTCATTGCTTTTGTTATGATTTCTCTCAGGTCTTTTGGGGAAAACTCTAAAGATAATAACAATGACAAAAACGCTTCTTCTATATTGTTATTATTATCCTTTCACTATATGAATTATTTGAAAGGTGAAGAAAGATAACTCCTACAATGCATTCCAATGATCCTTCTTTATTTCAAAACAAAACAAGAGAGTTTGAAAAAGATACAAACCTCACGATTTGTTGTTCATGTATGTTGCTCGCTGCTTTTTATTTTGAAACTTAATTTTTTTCTCCATAGAATTTTTGTCTCCATGAAGAAACCCCATTTATCTTGTTAAGATATGATGTTATTGGCATCCACGATTGTTTCTCCTCATTTATTTTGTTAACCAACTTGTTGTCCTCATGAAACTTGAGCTTTCTCCATTAAATCTGCTTTTTGACCTCTTCAAGATATATGCAAATCATTTAATTCATCTATTGACCATTAATCAAAACTTGATGCCCTCCTACATGTATTTTTTGTTATTTCTTTTAACAAATACATTGCACTATTTTAAAGATATTTTATTCATGTATTTGGATTGCCCCTTCTCATAGAGAACTCATTGTTTGTTGATTAATAATATGATGTTATTGCACATATACAAAAATCGGCTGCCATTTTTACCTTTGTACACTGTGAATCTCTTACATCCTCGATCCATGATAATGTTAGGGCAACCTTTCCTTAACTTCACTTTGAACACGAGTTCAACTAACTATTTATGAGTTAGAAATTGAATAGAGATGAAAGCATCCAAAACAAATAAAATTTAACCTTTTATTTTCCCTCCAACATCAAAAATGATTTTTTTTGACCCAATGCAACCCCATACCACACGGAAAATACAATTTTAACACAAGGTTGGGATTTTAGAGTACTCTTAAGCTTTTCTTTCTTTTAAAGAAAAAGGGATGGATTTCAATTTATTTTCACGCCTTAAATTTTTTAAATCCCTTTAAAATATTTCACTCTTTCAAAGCCATCTAAAACCTACATGAAAAGCCCATGACTCTTGATAAGGTTATTTTTTGTGCCCGAAAGCAAAAAATAGGTAGCATTTTAGTAACCTCTCGAGGGTGTTTCCCTACTAAACATATAAGACCAGTAGCCTTGTTCGTCCATTGGGTATGGAGTCAATAAATGACTCAAAAAAGACTCAGATCATACCTTTGCAATGTTGTTAGAAACATTGAACAACAACAACTTATAAACCAAAATAAAAACAAGCAACCAACACTTAGGGGAGGGGGGAAGAAATTGAAAACAAAACAAAAATATCTACTACACCACTTAGAGGTATGACACAAATACAAATAATGTGCATCAACACTTGGAGAACAAGGAAATCTAACTATGTACAAAGGTAGATTATCATCTCAATAGTAAATCTTGAGATGAATCCCATTGACTGGGATTAGTAGCTCTTCTCCATTTGTGTGTGTGATAAATGTGGTCTTCTATTAGTAATAACTCAGAGGGGGGGGGGGTGAATCAGTGGCCTTAGAATTTTATCTCTTTTAAGCTTTAATCCACCAATCAGTACTTCACTAATTATTAAGTCCCTACAAGATGCATGCCTTTGAAATACTTGAAACAAATAACTGTTTGTCAGTTTACCTTGTCTGTCCTTATTCTCCTTGATAACTGATAAGCAGTAAACTATATTTACCGATACTTAATAAATATGCAGAGTATACCAGTCAATCCATAAATGCATATGTATAATGTTAAACAATAAAGTAATAAATCATACACACATAACACAAGGATTTTAACGTGGAAACCCTGTTAAGGGAAAAACCACTGGGACCGGTACCCCAAATTTTCACTCTTATGAAGTGAGCCCTGTTAGGGGCCAACCCTGTTAAAGGTTACAAACACACTCTTAAGTGTGACCTTGTTAGAGGATTTTCAATACATAGGTTGTCACTAAGTATCTGGCATCTACGCTACCATCCTTGAATCAGTCTCATGACTGTCAATAGGCTTTATGCAAATCTTACTACCATCCTTGAATCAACCTCCTTCTTGGACTATTAATAGGCTTTAGGTAAGACCGGTGCTACTATCATGAGTCAACTGTCTGGTAATATGTTAGGATATACCTCTGTTACAAAAGACTGTTAAGTCCTGCTCTGTTAAGAGACTTCATGCTTCAATGGTTAAACTGAAACAAAATGACCTATTTCTAATGCAACTGAATTGCAGATTTTCAGATCTATTTACTTACAATATCTTTCTGATCAATGTATCAATACAATTCCTTTGTAATTAACTCTTTCTGCTCTGTGATGCTGTGCTTCTCTGTCCGTCGGTGTCTACAAAATTCTTTAGCTCTCCCTTAGCTTGATTGATCAGGACTGCATGAAGTTAATCCTTCATCAGTTTCTTCTTCAACATCTTCTATCAGTTCACTCCCTCATGTATCTTATTGCTTGCTCGTCCACACTAAGAGTGAATTATGCTTGTCTCTTATATAGACATGATTTTCCTTAATTCTAGGTTCTTGATTCTTGATTCTTGGCGTAAAAAACAATCCAGCCAAATTGATTTATGGCTTTAACTCCTGATTTATCTCATAGTTCTCTTCTTACCAACTATACAAATCATTTACTTAACTGTGGTCGAATAAAACAAATAAAAAAACTAGTTAAGTCTATCCTTTAGCTCTGCCAGCTAGATATTTTGTCATTTTCTGATCTCTCTGTTCTATCGGTCAATTCTGCAGTTCGTCGCCAGTGACAACTGCTAGTTCCATCGGTGTGACTTCAGTTAGCTTCAGGATCTCTGTCTGTCGGGCATCATTGGATCTTGCTCGTCGGGCAACACTATTTTTATCTCATCGGGCATCCTTTGATTCTGCTTCGTCGGGCAACACTGTCTTCTACTCGTCAGGCATCACTGTGACATTATCTCTATCTTTACTGATGGTGTGCACTCCACTAGTGTATTCTATCACTTAGTGAATACTTGACTTTTATGCATTGCTGAAAGCATAACCTTTATTCCATTGATTCTCTGAAGTTTTTGGCATTATGTGTATGACCATACAGATGATATCAAGTTGACATCAATGACAATACAAACCATTAACTGATTTAATGTCTTGCATTATCTTCAACTTAATATATTCAATCATTTAATCTGTTATATGTCATCAATCTCTCCCTTTGGCATTGATGGCAACATACTATATTATCACACTATACTATTTCTAATACAATATGAAATACAATTGTTGAGATTCATCAAATTACCAAATAGTTTGTTTT
>MU226257.1:1809008-1840833 GCA_018584345.1 Thuja plicata | reverse complement strand
GACTTAACTGGTTGTTTTATTTGTTTTATTCGACCACAGTTAAGTAATTGATTTAAAGAAGATTTATACAGTTGGCAAGAAGATAACTACAAGATAAATCAGGAGTTAAAGCCATAAATCAATTTGGCTGGATTTCTTTTATGCCAAGAATCAAGAATCAAGAATCAAGAATCAAGAATCAAGGAATATCATGTATATATAAGATACAAGCATAATCAGATACATAGAAGGGGAGTGAATAGAAAGAAGATGCTGAAGAGAAACTGGTGAAGGATAAACTTCATACAGTCCTGATCAATCAAGCTGAGGGAGAGCTAAAGAATTCTGCAGACACTGACGAACAGTGAAGCACAACATCACAGAGAAGAAAGTGTGGAGCAAAAGGAATTGAATTGATACATTGATCAGAGAGGTATTGTAATTAAATAGATTTGAAAATATGCAATTCAAGTTGCATTAGAAATAGGTCATTGTGTTTCAATTTAACCATTGAAGCATTAAGTCTCTTAACAGAGCAGGACTTAACCATCTTCTATAATTGAGGTATATCCTAATAGATTTCCAAAAAGGTTGATTCATGAAAGTAGCATTGAATTTGCATAAAGCCTATTGACAGCCTAAGAAGAAGGTTGATTCAAGGATGGTAGTAAGATTTTCCTAAAGCCTATTGATAGTCTAAGAAGGAGGCTAATTCAAGGATGGTAGCAAGATAGATGCCAGATACTAAGTGACAACCTATATGTATAAAGTCCTCTAAAAAAGTCATACTTAACAGTGTGTTTGTAACCTTTAACAGGGTTGGCTCCTAACAGGGCTCATTTCAGAAGAGTGAAAATTTGGGGTACCGGTCCCAGTGGTTTTTTTCCCTTAATAGGGTTTCCACGTTAAAATCCATGTGTTATGTGTATATGGTTTATTAATTTATTGTTCTACATTTCACATATGCATTTCTATATTGATTGGTATACTCTACATATTTATTGAGTATCGATAAATAAGTTTTACTACTTATCAGTAATCAAGGAGAATAAGGACATACAAGGTAAACCGACAGATGGTTAATTATTTCAAAGTATTTCAAGGCATGCATCTTGTAGGGACTTAATAATCTAAGGTGTATTTATTGGTGGATTAAAGTTTAAAGGATAAATAATTGAGGCCACTGATTCACCCCCCCCTCTCAGTTATTACTAACAGTTATGACCTTTTTCAATATAGAAAATCATTGTCCTTGTATCCTCTATGACTTTGTATCATTTTGTCTCAACTTTTCCTTATTGTGATAGTATTTGGATCTATTTTAAATATACCTTGGTATTTTGTTTTTATTTCTTACTTGTATCTCCTTTCATTGTGGTTGTTTCTTTGTCACTGATGTTGTGTTAATCTTCATGCATTACCCTTTTGAATGTGATATTATAATTTGTTCACTATTTTCTTAGGGATTGTATTTCCTAGGCCCTTTAATGAAATCTAATCCTCATATAAAAGTGGATAAATCTTTGAAAATAATCTATGAAATTTTAATAAACAATCTCTTAATGAACTTAAAAAAGAATGAGACTGAATGGTCTCTTCAAGAATACAATGACAAAACTCTTGGACACAGACACCTTCCCTCAATAAAACAAATCATATATATGTTGGTACATATATGACATAGGGCTTTGCTCTAAATCCTTATAGATCCCTTATAGGGTGTGTTTAAATCAAAGGCATGCTTGTCTTTTATCTCATAACAATAAACTCTTATCTTTGTTAGGGTTTGTAACCTTCATGGTTGTATGATATTATTCTTTTTTTTCCTTGACTGAGAATATATTGTACCACTGCATCTTTGAGATCATTTCTCTATCATTTTTTGTGACATCCTTGTCTCTATTACCCCTCGTATGCCTCTTCACACTATTACACATGACCTTTTGTCATCTCATGACCATGTTCATTGGTTATGTTATGTTTGCTCCTAGGTCTTTTGGGTAAAACTCTCAAGATCATAAAAACAACAAAAAATGCTTATTCTATATTGTTATTGTTATCCTTTCAATATACAAATTATTCAAAAGGTGAAGAAAGAGAACACCTACAATTCATGCCAATTATTCTTCTTTATTTCAAAACAAAACAAGAGAGTTTGAAAAAGATACAAACCTCACAATTTTTGTTCATGCATGTTGTTTGTTGCTCTCTGTTTTGAAACTTAATGTTTTCCTCCATAAAACCCGCTATCCCCATTAAGAAACCCCCTTTATCTTGTTAAGATATAATATTATTTCCACCCATGACTGTTATTCCTCATTTATTTCATTAACCAACTCGTTGTCCTCATGAAACTTAAGCTTTCTCCATTAAACATGTCTTTTTACCTCTTTAAGATATACACAAATCATTCAATTTATCTTTTGTCCATTAATCAAAACCCGTTTGCCCCTACATGTATTTGTTGCTATTTATTTTAAAAAATAGACTGCTCTATTTTAAAGATTTGTTGTCACCTTCTCATAGAAATTTTTTGATAAATAATATTATGTTATTACACAGATTTGGACATTGGCTGTCATTTTTCCTTTGTTATGTTGTAAATCTCTTGCTTCCTCAATCCATGATAATGTTAGTGCAACCTTACCTTAACTTCACTTTGACCATGAGTTCCAACTAACTCATTATGAATTAGAAATCAAATAGAGATGAAAGCATCTAAAACAAAGAAAATTTAACCTTTTATTTTCCCTCCAACTTAAAAAATATTTTTTTTTGACCCAATGCAACCCCCCACCACAAAGAAAATACAATTTTAACACAATGTTGGGATTTTAGAGGACTCTCAAGATTTTCTTTCTTTCAAAGCACAAGGGATGGATTTGAATTTCCATTTTCATACCTTGAATTTTTTTAATTCCTTTCAAACCTTTCACTCTTTCAAACCCCTCTAAAGCTTACATGCATAACCCATGACTCTTGATAATGTTATTTTTTGGGCCTGAAAGAAAAAATAGGTAACAATAACATATAGAATTCTATTTATGTGGTCTAACTCCTACCCTCTTCTAAATATTATGTTCAACCTAATCCATTGATCCCCAAGGATAAAATTGTCATCCGTTGTCATCACACTAAATTTGAACAATAGGGACCGCTTGATGAGGAGAAGTTTGAAGAAGATGTTACCTCCTAGTTGTACAAATAAGAAGATGAAGAGCATATCAATATCCCTAAAGAAAAAGATCCTTAGGCATATACTATATTAGAATGAATGGGATATCATGGAACAAGCATAAGAGCACAATAAGAAGGCATTCATGAAGCTATCAACCCAAGAGCATATTATAAGAATAAAGGCCTTAGACACCACCCAAAGAATGAGGTAATCACTACGAGGGTTCTACTAGAATATTCTGACTTTGATAACACCAAGGAGGAATTATATGAAGTGTCTTTCAAATACCTCAATGACCTTTTCATATTCACTTGCATTTTCAGTATAACCGTCACATACCTTACCACACACAACCTCCCTATTATACATCTTGAACTCATTGATTAGTACCAACAAGGATCGCCACCTTTGGACATATGTGAGAAAACCGATGTTATCCTAGCATTTCTTTAACTCAAACACCCTCATGAGTATGAACATCAAATTAGATATAACAATTGAGCATACTTTGGGGAACAAGTCAACTCTCTTAGTCGTAAAAATGAAAAATCAAATAAAAATGATGAGTCCCCTAGTGAAAACATTCATGAGGCACTTTTAGACCAATAAAGACTAAAACTAAAGGATGCATCCTCTAGTGAGAACTACTCCAATACTCTAGAGAAGGGAGAAGTTTTTTTTCCCCTAATAGTACCTCCTCATGGGAAATATATCATTCTTAATGAATACACCATAGAGGTCAATTAAAGCACGCCAAAAAATATGAAGATCACATTTATTTTTGTTCATTGATTAAATAAGAGAATAAAGATGCGACTTCCTTCCCCTAAAAGGATCGATACAATTTTGCATGTTCATACACTGATATGCCAGACATATATCTGGAACTTGTGGTGCATCATATTGTAGTCTATCATGATGTTAAACAAGTAAAACAAAATATTAGAAAAATGCATCCACAAATAGCCCTCTTGGTCAAAGAAGAACTTCCTAAAATGTTAGATGTGGGTTTTATCAGACCAATAGACTATCCAAAGTGGGTCACAAACATTGTATAAGTTGGAAACCCCATTAGGGGCATTCATATTTGTACAAATTTTAGAGAACTTAACAAGACATGCCCTAAGAATGAATTTCCACTTCCCAACATAAACATCATAGTGGACCTTACCACTAGAGATAAAATGTTATCCTTGATGGATGAATTTTTTGAGTATAACTAAATTAAAATTGCAATAAAAGACCAACATTAGACTACTTTTACTACACCTTGGGGCACATTTTTCTACCAATCCACACCCTTTGGCTTGAAGAATGCCAAAGTAACCTACCAATGTGCAATGATATCTATCTTTCATGGCCCCCTTCATGATATCGTGGAAGATTATGTAGATGATCTCTTGGTAAATTTCAAGACCAAAGATGAACACATACTCTTACTAACCAAAATTTTGGAGAGACTTAAAAAATAAAATGTGCGACTAAATCCTAAGATATATATCTTTGGAATTATATTTGGAAAGTATTAGGATTTATTGTGTCCCATAGAGGTATATGTGGACCAAAATAAAGTAAACACAATCCTTGATATGTCATTGGACCCTCTACATATCTTCCCTAGATACCATATTTGGTTGCTATTGTGGCCTTAATCATATTCTAATATTTTCTCTTTGTACTTATGTTGTCACATGTCCCTGTGCTGCTTCATATACTTGTGGTGTCTTAGGTGGTTGTACCCACACCCATAATCCTCCCCTCCTAGATCTACCTTTACCACCCTATCCTCCATCTCCTCCATCCCCTTCATCACTCTCCTCCTCCTCATAATCATCCATATCCTATCACATCACCTATGGTACATCACCCATGGATAATGTTGTTGCCTCATGTACCTCTATAACCCCTAGTATAATTAAGCATGTTGGAACCTTTTGTGCCCAAACTACTCCATATATAACCATAACCCCTACATCCTCTAAATTTAGTTGAGGATCCCATTGTACTGGCTCCATAGATGTCAAGATTTCTACAACCCACACTGGATCCATCACTACCCTCTATGCCCTAGCCTTCCAAATCACATGTGTATAGATCCCTACCTGTGTAACCATATCCTATGTCAATTAAAATTGTCTGACCGCTCATTTTGGTTGGTACTACTTGAGAACGTGAATATTCCTTCTGATAAGCTGACATGGTGTATGGGTATATGGTAGATGATGTACATCATCTTCCCACATCTCACATCCTTTGAATGATCTCCATGTGAACTCATCGATATCCCTTCACCAATATCCTATAACCCCACCCGTGTATAGTGTAGTTATCCACCATACCTCATGATATATGGTTCCTCCTTGTGATGATCCCTATATCCAATCGGTTTACATACAACAATATGATTAAAAATCCAAACATGCAACAAAATGACATATGTGTTGAGTTTCTTCTGACATTTGTATCTGCATAAGTGCACATCCTTATATATTTAACCTAAGATACAGTAACTCCATGTGTATTTTATCACCTCTAGTATCCTAAAGATGAATCTCCCCTAGCCTAATGAACATCCATTACCTCCCAAATCTGAACATACCCAATATCTAATCAAACCCGCTATGTAAAGGGGCAATATTTCAAACCTCTACTACATCACTATCTCTAGTTGTATACATCTCCCCATTAGTAGTAGCCTCCACCCAAGAAATGTGCACCTAATGAAATATTCCTCCATCCTAAGGGAATAGTCCACACCTTCTCCCCAGATAGATACCTATAGAATCTTTTGGACATCCACCAACATGATAAACACCTTGCATGTTAGTAGGTGGAAGGTTGATGTCTCAATGTCCCACTACCACATCAACACTATCATCATCAATGTATGTGCCTGCACATAGAGCCACTTCTCTAACCACTCCATTCTTGTTACCTCCATGAACCCATACTCTATCTGCATTAGTTTTACCTATATTTACATAGTTGGAGTCTTATGTTTCTCAAATATAATCAATTGTAGATACTCTTGCATATCTAGTAAACCCCTTATCATTCTTCTATTTTTCTTAGCGTAGGTACTAATTTACAGTATGTTGTGCATGTGCTAAAATGTACATGCGCCAATCCTACCATCATATGCACTTTCTAAGTGCATTTATATCCTTATTTCACCCCTCCCATTAAGGCATACACATGCACTAAATACTAGTGCACACATGTTGAATATTAAGTGCAGAATTGATTGTTGGATTTGTGCCTCCACCTTCAAACCTCTAAACCTATCCTAAAAACATTATAAATTTGACCCAAAGCACAAAAAACAAGGATAGACCACTTACTAGTTTCCCTCACGTTGGTGGTTGTTGGTATATCCTAACCCGCTTTGTATGATGCAATTCCCTTGACACATTCACCATTTTCTCTCCTTTTCTTCACCCAAAGCTCCAAAAATTTTAACTAAGAGAGTGCGAATGAGCCCTAATAGCCCCCCCATAACCTATCTATCCTCCCACTTCCCCTTGCTCCCTTCCCCTATGACATTATCACTCCCATTCTCCCTTTTATCATCCTTTTTTCACCCATTTTCCACCAACCTACCGAGTCTTTCAACATATTCATCTCCTCCTCTTATTGTTTTCAAGAAATTTCCCCAAATCTTTAAATTTTGTGTCAATTTTCCAAGAGGTCATACACCTTCCACTGTCGCCACTTCATTGTAACCTCACTGACTCCCATCCTTCCCACATTGGGACATATTTTCTTTTCTTTGGCATCAGTCCATTTTAGACACTGCATCAAGGAGGGGAAAAATGTAGACACCCTAAATTTGAGCTTGATAAAAAATTAATTCATGTTATCTACTTGTTCTTCTAAACCTTATAATTCATTTAATTTAATTTAATTAATTTTTGTCATCTCTTAATATAATTAATTTTTTAAAATCAATTATATTTCTCCTTTCTTCTAATGTTTATTTATTTTTAATTAATTAAAAATATTATAGCCATCCCTCATAAGGTTCAATTAATCTTAATCTAACCCTTTGACTTAATAACTTGTTTCTTTTAAAATTTGATTTATTAATTAATCCATGATTAATTATTTAATCACCATCATTCCTAACTTCATTAGCAATTTCTTCTATTTTTAAATTCCCCTCCCCACACACGATTATTTTCTTCAAGATAAAAATTAACCTTTCCCAAAAGTGACATGTACATGCCACATTTTTAGCCTCCTCTCTCTTTCCAACTCACATGCAACCAAATATTTTATTTGGTGCTAACATGTGGGAGTTGACACCTCATCGTTACAAGCCACCCTACCAATTTCCTCTATTTGTCACCTTTCCTCTATGAAACCTCTTCCACTTTTCCATAGATGTCTCCACTTTTCATAATCTCATCCTCCCAAGGTTTCTCACACATGTGTGATCATACCTTTCCCTCTTCCCCATTCCAAGTGGTCTTCCCAAGACCTTGCCACTTGTCTCAAGACTAAGGCCTCAATCCATTTAATCTTTTCTCCTTCAATCTCAACCCTCCATCAACTTTGAATCTCAATTGTCCATTTCCATGCTTCCAACTCTATAAATTGGAGCCTTCTCCCTTCATAATCATTGTAACTATATTATGCCCAAATCATTCAAATTTAATTGTCATCATACCCTCATTATTTCAAAATCATATGAGAAATATATCCTTGTTGTGTTGATCAATTGAGAACATTCCACATAATATCTAATCAAAGAGAAAATCATGTGAATTTCAGATGAGGTTACTTTAGCTCATCCATGGAGGCTTGAAGGTATACTTTGCTATTTCATTTTATGTTTAATATTTTTTTTCAAGTTTGTTTTCAATCCCTCATAAGAAATACTCACCATCTTTCTTTACACGAGATATAGCCACAAATATCAAACTTGTTCTTCCTTTTGGTCCTATGCCAATTACACCTTTTGAAAAGTTAGAGTTCTTGTGATTTGCATAATCTTAACACCCAAACTAACGATACAAATAGTTGGTGTGCATCCCTTTTTGTATTAGTATAAAATTGAAATTATATGAAGAAGTTTACTTCAAATAACATCCTTAACTATAAAACTCAACCATGTCAAATCTCTATGGTATTGGTGGAGCATTCAAGGTTTGTATATTATATTTTAAATATACCATAGAACTTCACTTACTAAGACTGCTTATATCAAAATGTTGGAGCTTAACATGACCCTTGTATCATTTCCAATTAATAACTCTATGTAAAGTTCACCACTTGACCTCCTTTTAATGCATTAGAATTATCTAATTTGGTTGCAATGCTACATGCAACAAGTCATTTCAAATAATATATTTTTCTTATATTATGATTTTGCACCTTATAATATATACCATTATCAAAATCTTTAACAATGGCTTTATGTAATCCAATATTAGTTCTTGTCATCAATAATTGTTAATTATAAATCATTCTATTTGCATATCTCATATATGTGAGAAGTTAACAAAATATGTGTTGGTCCTCGACACCTCACTTTCTCCTTATTGTGTGATGTTTGTGTTGTTGTCTGATTACCTTCATTGTTCAAGTAGCTCAACTTGCATTTCCTGGCTTGGTTTCTAATTGAATTATCTTCCTTGAAGGTTCCACAGAATCAATGAATTAGATAATCATATAGTTGTGCAATTAAATTGAACATGCTCGATGGTCTAACAACCCAATAACATCAATTAACAAGGAAAAGGAAATTATCTCCTTGATCATCAAACAAAGATCAGTGGTTGAGATTGTTGCATAACTGAACAAATGATAAAAATGCCCACTCAAGTTAAGCCCACAAATCTGTCAAGTCTATGGTCACGGTGCATAGACAATCCAGATTCATTCCAATACATGATGAATTGAGGGAAATTAGCTTGTTCTTAATGTTGTTGTGACCCATCTAGTGCTCAACTCATCAGGGGATTAACCAATGAGATGTGATCACATGAACCCAATCAACATATATGTTTGGTGGTGGGCTAGTTGACCCTAATTTCATTTAGCAGTGAGGAAAAGATAAATTTTGATCACTAAAATGAGATTGACAATGGAGATCATCATGTGATTACATGACTAACCAAATCTAAAGAGTTGCTTGAATCCCTAGTCACTCTGGTCAAGTGGTTATCATTTCTTACCAAGCATGGACATATAATGCCCAATCTACAGTAAGGATTAACACATCATTGCATGAGTAACTAAATATGCTTGATTGTGATCTACCTGGTGTTGCATAGGATGATCTTCCAAACATCATATTTTCCCCCAAAGTAACTAAGGAGACATGTTTCTTTCTCTTTGGGTATCAATATCAACAACTAAATATCTATTGTATGCTCAAATTTCAAATTTGAAAGTTAACGGCTATTTGGTGCCAACAAAGATATTACATCCAGACATTTATGGATCCCTCCACCTTGTTAAAAAATGAATTCTTGTTATTTCAATCTCACCTACATTTGAAAATTATCTCTTTGCTCTTATGTATGCAAAATTGTCTGCTCTGAATTCTGAATTATCAAATTAGGGTTTTTTTCTCAAGCATTTGGGGTTTCTATTCTACAAGTTAACACAATTGGTTCCAATTCCATTTAGGCACTCTCTTTGATTCAATTTACTATTTTAAGATTTTAATATTGTATTTAAATTTATTCAAGTGCATCTAGGGTAATATTCTTTAAAAGTTTCTAAAGCCATCAAAATCTAGACCAATACCCTGTTAATCTCCTAAATTGTAATCCCAATATGAACAATGGTTGAGTCTTCCTCTTCCCAATTTAAGAGGAAATTTAATTAAGAAATAATTGAACAATTCCTAGGCTAAAAAAATTCACAAAAAAGAGCCAAGGTAGGCAGTGATCATATGGACTTCATTTAGGACTACTATGCTAGTTGAAGGGATTCATCCATACTAGTATGAAGTTTCTAATTATGGAGGAGGATATAATAAGAGAATATCCATGTCATAAACATATGAGACCTTAATTTGGCTAGAATTTTGGTTCCCAATGTCTTCATTAATGTAGATATAATTAGAGTCATTGATAGAAGATATAACCCTGACACCAAAGGTATTTTGGCCAAATATGAAGGTAGATTGGCTATAATAAAAAAGAATACAATTGAGACTACTTTCATGTTGAATACAAACACCAATTGGGAGCTAGATGAGAATTCAATAGCAAGGGAATTCACTTCTCATAAGGGTTTATACAGAAGCAAGCTTTCTACTTTTAGGACTCATCATTGGAAGAAATATCAGAGGGACCTTTCTCCTAATGATCATCCTCCATATAGCTTTGACATGTTTTCTAGTTATTTAAGGATACATACTTTTATCTTTATCGGGTCTTTAGATTGGATTATGAGTTATTCATCCCAAATTTTATGCTAGTGTTATGTGTGTATGCTCAGAGCAGGGATCAAAATATACCTTTTGATTAAGGCATTGTGCTTGCAGAGAAATTATATGTAGCTTTTTAAGATCTTGAAGGGGGATAGTCACAATATTTAGTTCAGATACTATTCCATCCTAATGCACATATTGATATATAATTATCTCAAAGTATGAGATAAAGTTCTTAGGGTTGTCCCTATGACTCAAAAAAATGATTTTCATGGACCTAGGGGTGGACTTCTATTTGGGAAGTGCACCTTTCTAAATAAAATTATGTGATTTTTGAATTTTTTTTTGTTAGGAAGATGTTTTCTTGGCTTGGATGACCTATGTATTAGGGATTAACAAAGAAGGAAAATAATTTTCTAAGGCTAAAAGACCTTGCTCCTGAGTTGAAGATTGGCCATAATTGGGGGTCATAGTTCTACTATAAGGAACACACTATTATTAGTGTTTTTGGCTCTCATGTTGTACCAAAGATTTGACCCATCATGATATCATATAGGGTTGATTTTCAGAAATCCTATATTGGTTGTATAAATCTGAGAATGATTTCATTGAAATTGCTCATAAAAGAGGATCATTTCTACCATCACAAATCATAGTTGCAAAATTCCACATCCTAAAAAAAAATCCTTGGATTTACTATAAAGTAATTTGAAAATTGTAATTTTTCTTTTATTAAATATAGATATTATGATCTTGAGATGGTTTATCTATAATATAACTAAGGGTAAGTCTCCTCATCATGAAATGAATTTTGAGGAGCATGTTATTAGAAATTATTTAGATTATTATAATAATTGTAAGTAGATGGAAATGTGGTATAAAATATAATATTACGAGAATAAGAAGAGAAAATAGGATAACTCATATGTGCCTTTTTACGAATCAGTTAAGATCCCAGAAGTGAGATTGAGCTCAATATGGAGTTCTTACATTCATGTGGATAAGATACCTTTGCCTATTATTAAATTTTTCCAAGGACCACGTCAGCCTCCACCCCAACCTCAAGCATCTCAATCTCCCCCACCTCAATTAGAACCACCTTCTCCTCCACATCCTACTAGTCCCTTGCATGTTCAAACTCCTCATATGCCATCATCTAATTGTTTTCCATATCCTCCTCCATTAGGCCTTGCACCATATTTTGCTCCTACTCCTCTTGCAATATCTAAACCTCCTTGTAAGGTTACACTCCCACCTACAAGATAATTTTTTCCCTCATCCTTAAAGCAACCCATGCCATTTCCATCATCATTAGGTTCTTGAACCTTGATAGTACCAGAGAGCCCTAGGGTTGTGACTGATGAACTATAACTGATTGAATGTTTGAGGTTGATAAGTTAATGATCACCGAGCTGCAAAAAGTAAATGAAAGACATTAAATCAGTTAATGTATTGTGTTGTCATTGATGTCAACTTAATATGTTATGATTGCTCATACACATATTGTAACAACACTTGAAGATCTGAAGAGACAAAGTCTATGTTGATGGTAATACAAAAAAGATCATTATACATTGAGTGATAGTAAACACCGACGGATAGAGAACCCTGAGAAGTTCACAGTGTATACCGAGAAGGACAGTTCACAGTGTATACCGAGAAGGACAGTTCACAGCATTACCCAACGGATGAACAACACCGATGAACAATGTTACCCAAGAGATACAGTAGTACCTGAGCAAGTGTCACCGAGAAAACTAAGAGTTGATCACCGATCAGAATTGAAGTTAAGAAATGACAAAACACTTAGCTGCTAGGAGCTATATTTAGAGTTAACTGATTGATTGCTTTGTTTTCATCAACCAGTTGAACTGAAGATTTAAAACTAGTTTTATTCACAGTTGTCAAGGAGAAATCTAAGGAATAAAACTAAAGCAAAGCTTTAAAGATTAAAGCAATGCATGGTGAGAATTGTGGATCAAGAAAGTAATCTACATCAAGAAAAAGAAAGACAAGGACATTAAATGGTGAAATCATGTCTATATAAAGAGACAAGTAATTCATTATGGAGAGAGGAATGCTGAGTATAATTTTGGTGAAGATAGAAGTCTTCATGCAGAACTGATCATACAGGTTGAAGAATGGAGCCAAGAATTTTGTAGATATCAAGCAATAAAGAAATAACAACATTCACAGAGAAAAAAGAAGAAATAAGGGGAGCAAAGGAATTGAAGAGAACGTTGATCAGAGAGGTATTATGGACTTAAAATAGATCTGAAAATCTGCAAGTTTAGTTATATTATTGAACAGATCATTTACTATTTCAGTTTAACCATTGATTCATAAAATCTCTTAACCGAGTGGGATTTAACAGTCCTTAATGTATTGAGATACTCAAGAGTATCAAAAGGTTTTTCTTGTTGACAACATAGTGAATGCCTAAGTTCAAAAGACTAACCAATGGTTTTAAATCCTCTAACAAGGTCGCACTTAATAGTGTTTTTGTAACCTTTAACAGGGTTGGCTCTTCACCGAGCTCACTTTAGAAGAGTGAAAATTTTGGGTTACCGGTCCCGAGTGGTTTTTCCTTTAAT
This sequence comes from Thuja plicata, assembly GCA_018584345.1. Lineage (NCBI taxonomy): Eukaryota > Viridiplantae > Streptophyta > Pinopsida > Cupressales > Cupressaceae > Thuja > Thuja plicata. The sequence continues at coordinate 1,827,695 of MU226257.1, read as the reverse complement.
AGGGTTTCCACGTTAAAAATATATGTGTCAAATGTGTATATGGTTCATTTCTTTGATGTTTTTCTTTACACATTACTAAAATAAGATTGATCTGAAGACATATTTTTGCCATTAGTATGAAAGGAAAAACAATTTTGAAACCGTCGGTAACACCAACACTGAAAGTCAGGTTTTGAGCAAACCCAACAGACAAGTTTTCAAGCAAACCCAACGACACAGTGCAACCCAAAAATGCTACAAGGGAACCCAAAAGAGAAACCCGACAGAGAAATCCAATAGAGGAACCCGAAAAGCAGAGTATAGTGCAAACCCGACAGATTAGATGATAGAGGAACCCAACAAACCAAAGAGCAACCCGAGCACCAGTCTACCAAGAGATAGTTAGAATTCTGAGAAATGTGGATCTGACTTCCACGTCAGATAAAACACTTGTGTTTTATATTTATCTTTTCTTTTAGCTTTAAATCCATTTCCTGAGGGACAAGAAATGTAATTGTAATTGTTTTAATCAGTCCAACTGATTAGAAACATGCAAACTAGGAGATGAAGGTTAAGTTGTAAAAATTCGATCATAGAGTTATCATTGTAATACGTGAAACTCATTTAGGTCAAAATCATATATATATATATATATATATATATATATATATATATATATATATGTTATCAATCAGAACATATGTGTGATGATGATTGTAGCCGAGAAGCATATCTAAACATCAGACTAAGAGTTTTATGTAGAAGAACAACCAAATATGAAATCAATTTTCAAGAACAAGAACCAAGGCTATTGCACAGAACAGGGGTATTAATCAATCACAATAGGTGATAATTATACATGTAATCTTTATTGGATATGTAATCAGCAATTGTAGATTGCACATACTCAGGTCAATGAATATTTTTGACTACATTCTAACAGGTGTAGCAAATAGAAGAAATCCTTGAGAAAGGTGGATTTAACAATCCTTTGTAAATCTCTTAACCGAGTGCACACTAAATAGTATTGCTAAATCTCTTAACATAGTAGACCTTAACCATTCTCTACATGATACTCCTGACAGGGTAGATCATCAGATGTGATCAAAATTGTAAGTCTTAACCGACCCCTTCCATTCTAGAGATAGTGAAGTTTTGTGGGTTTCATCCCCACCGCAGTTTTTACCTTCTAACAAGGGTTTTCTACATTACGAAATATTGTGTCATGTGTCTATACATTTCATGAATGTTTCTATGAATGTTTTACATGTTAATTGAATTATGATTTGATATAACATACACAAAGATAAGATAGCATAAATGGTTGGTAAATACAATTGATTACAAAAAGGATAAAGGTTAAGTGATAAAATTTTTGAGGGTACTGATTCACCCCTCCCCTCTCAGTACACACCTTCCATTATTTCCAACATGATTGGTAAAAACTAATTTTATTTACTGCATTTTGGTAAAACTTAGAAAAAGGATAAACAATATATTCACTGAGCAACATATATATGTTAGAACTGCATAAGGCATACATCTTGTAGGACTTAAGATAACTGAAGGTTTTATATTTGTGATATAAAGTTTTGGTTGGATTATTGGATTAATTTTTGAGGCCATTGATTCACCCCCTCCTCTCAGTTATTATAACAATTGTTATCAAAGCTTTTTGGTGCTTAGAAGGAAGGTTTAAAGACCTAATCTAAAAATCACAAGATGAGTAAAAGGGATGTACCTAAGTTGAACAAGGAAAACTTTGCATCATGGAAAAGAAGGATAAGACTCCATCTATCAGGTATTGGAAATGATGTTACACAATACTTGGATACTGAATTTATTTTACGAACATTACCTCCGACTGTTGATCAATTGAGAGAGAAACATGAACACAATTATATGATGATAGAACTTTCTTCCTCACTCTCTGATGCTAAATTTGAAGATGTCAAATCATGCACCACTGCAAAGAAAATGTGGGACAAACTCAAGCTAGTACATGTAGGAGATTAAAATGTGCTGAGAGCTAAAGCTGAAAGCCTAAGAGGAAAGTTTGATGACCTAAGAATGAAAGAAGGAGAGAGCATCACTTAGTACAGTAGCAGAATCAAAAAGGTTGTTAATCCTATTCGAGGAGTAGGAGGAATACTTAAGGAAGAAATAGTGGTAAGTAAAATTTTGAGAACCGTACTATCTGTTTATAGTATTAGAGTATCTACAATTCAAGAAATGAGAGCAGTAGCAAATAACAATGTTACTCTTGATAGTTTTATTGGTAGAATTATTTAATTTGAGATGAACAACTATGACAACAATGTCTTACCAACTATTGAGTTTGCACTCAAATCTTCTTTGAAAATAAGTAAATCAAGTCATAAACACACTATGAGAAATGATAGTGAAAGTGATAGTGATGAATAAGAACTTGATGAAATTGAAGCACTAATGGCTAGAAGATTGCAAAGAGGCAAAGGTAGATACAAAGTTAAATTACCATTGGTCTATTTTAATTGTAAATAAATTGGACATTTTACTGCTAGATGCCCTAACAAGAGAAAAGATGAAAGAAAAAAAGTCATTTCTTATGAAAATAAGTTTGACAGAAGTGATAACCAAGACTACCGAAGCAACTGACAATCTAACAGAAGAGATAACCGAGACTACAAGGATAAAGGAAAGAAGGCTTATTACCTGGTTGAGAAAAAAGCTGAAAATATTGACACCAAGTTTGATGAAGATGTTGAGGTAGTATTTGTTTCTATGAAGGATGATTTAGACGAAGAAGAAAGGTATGTAGAAACTGCACTCATATCTAAGGTTAGCAAAAATGATGTCTGGATTATTGATAGTGGTTGCACTCACCACATGACTGGTGATAAAGAAAATTTTAAAACTTTTGAATATCATAATGGTGGATTAGTTAGAATGGGTAATGACTCACCTTCTCAAGTTGAAGGAAAAGGACCCATCATGTTGAATAATCTGATTAGATGTGAAAATGCATATTGGGTTAAAGGACTTAACTATAATATATTGAGTGTTTCACAAATGAACAACACAAGACATAGAGTTGCATTTGAGAACAAAAAGGGAAAGATCTATAATGGAATAGGAAGGTTGATCAGTACTGGTAAACAAACAAAAGGTAACCTATTCTATCTTGATAAGATTGGGACCACTTGTTTATTTGCTAGAAATGAAGACATTTGGTTGTGGCATAAAAGGTTATGTCATGTGAATTTTGACAACATGGTTAGGATAAGCAAGAAAAGAAAAGTAAGAGGCTTACCGAGTATGTCAAAGCCCAACCATGTCATGTGTAAGAATTGTCAAAAAGGAAAAATGACAAAGTATAGTTTCAAGAGCAAAAACTACACATCTAATGCTATACTAGAGTTATTCCATACTGACCTATGTGGACCAATGAGAACAAAGAGCTACTATGGTGATAGATACTTCATTCTATTTGTTGATGACTATTCTAGGATGATGACTGTCATGTTCTTAAAAGAGAAATTAGAAGCATTTAAGATGTTTAAATAGTATAAGGCTATAGTTGAAAAACAAAGTGGAAAAGATCTGAAATGTCTAAGATCAGATAGAGGAGGATAATTTATTTCTAATGAATTCACTAACTTTTTTAATGAGCACGAAATTACAAGACATGTTTCAGCACCAAGAACACCACAACAAAATGGGATTGCTGAAAGAAGGAATAGATCAATTGTTGATTGTGCCAGAACATTGATGATTGAAAAAGGCATCACACAAAAATTCTGGAGAGAATCTGTAAGTACTTTTGTCTATACATTGAACCGAGTTCAATTGAAGAAAGACACCAATAAGACACCTTATGAGCTATGGTATGAATACACACCAAATGTAAGTTACTTTAGAATTTTTGGAAGTCAATGTTATATATTGAAAGATGATAGAAATGGAAAGCTTGAATCCAAAAGTGATGAAAGAATATTTATAGGATATTCTACCAAAAGCAAAGCTTATAAATGTCTTAACAAATCCTCTAACAAAATCATTGAAAGTGCAAATGTCAAAGTGGATGAATTTGCTAAGAAAAATGATGAGGAAAGTGAGAAGGGACCAGAAGATTACAATAGATTTGTCTACATTGATGAACCTGACACCTTGTCTGAGAAACAATGTAACGCTACTAAGTGAAAGAACAATGCAACCAAGCAACAGGCTGCACACACCAAGAATCAGGAAAATGATCACAATGCTGACCCGAGTGATGACGATCATAATGAAGATCAAAATGATGAACAAAGATCTGAACCTATACTTTCTAAGTATGTCAAAAGACACCATCCATAGGACCAAATCATTGGAGACAAAAGATTTGGAATGAGAACAAGAAGTAAGTCACTAAACACTAGATGTTTGATTTGTGATTTAGGGCCTAAATCTGTCAATACTGCACTTGAGAATCAAGAATGGGTTAGTGAAATGAATGAAGAGATTGAACAGAATGAGAAGAACAAGACATGGACATTAGTACCTAGACCGAGCGACAAAAATGTCATTGGTACCAAGTGGATATTCATAAACAAATTGAATTTGAATGGAGAAGTCACAAGGAGTAAAGAAAGACTGGTATGCAAGGGGTATGCACAAGAAGAAGGTATTGATTATGGAGAAACCTTTGCACCCATTGCTAGGCTAAAATGAGTAATAATTCTACTTGCTTATGCTGGTTTCAAAGGATTCAAAGTATACCCAATGGATGTAAAATCTGCATTTTTGAATGGGATACTAGAAGAGGAGGTATACATTGAACAACCTGAAGGGTTTGTTGATCCTAAAAAGAGAAACATGGTATGTAGACTACACAAATCCTTGTATGGATTAAAACAAGAACCGAGAGCATGGTATGGAAGACTTGAATCTTATCTCATTAGTATTGGATTTGTAAGAACAAGTGATAATAGTAATCTATATACAAAAGGAGAAATTGATGACAAGATTTTGATTGCTGAGATATTTGTTGATGATATCATATTTGGAGGTAATGATATGTTATGCAAATCATTTGTTGATGAAATGAGAAAAGAGTTTGAGATGTCAATGTTTGGAGAGATCAGATTTTTCTTGGTCTACAGATTATACAACAGGATGCAGGCATCTACATCACACAATCCAAGTGCATCAAAGAAGTTCTGAAGATATTCAAAATGGAGGACTCCAAACTAGTTGGAACACCTATGGAAACCAGATGAAAATTGACAAAGGAAGACAAGAATACTGAGGTAAATCAGACCTTATATAGAACTATGATTGGAAAACTAATGTATGTTGTACATACTAGACCAGATATAACACATGCATTTGGTATAGTTGCAAGATTCTCCACTAATCCTAAGGAATCACACATGACTTCTGTCAAAAGAATTCTAAGATATCTGAAGAATACCAAAGACTATGGTTTGTGGTATAATAAAGAAGGTAACTTTGAGCTACAAGTTTATACCAATGCTTATTTGGAAGGAAACATAGATGACAGGAAGAGCACTACTAGAGGAGCATTCTTTATGGGTAATAGACTTGTGACATGGATAAGTAAAAAACAAGGATGCATCTCTCAATCTACCGTAGAAGCATAATATGTGGCTGCTGCTGCAAATTGCTCTAACATTGCATGGATCAAACAATTGTCGAAAGATATGAATATGAAGATTCTTGAACCAATAGTTATCTATTGTGATAATACAAGTGCTATAAACATCTCAAAGAACTCTGTGATGCATGCTAAGACAAAGCATATAGCTATTAAGTATCATTACTTGAGGGAACAAGTACAAGAGAAAGAAGTGATACTGGAATATGTGCAATACAAAGAATAGTTAGCAGACATATTCACAAAGCCATTGCCAAAAGATACATTTGAGTACCTAAGGAAGAGACTAATGGTCCGACCCTTGTCTACTGGTCACTAAGCTGACTTGAAGGCTACATCAGCCCACACATTATTATAAGATCATTCATGTTGACACAAGTTGAGATATGGACCAAAATGACATATCAATCCACCAAAGGGATATAAAGCTTCAAAGGGAAAAGGGAGAAAAAGATTGTTGGCTACTACAGAGCTGCATTGCTGATGGAAAGAGATATTCATGATATAATTATGTTTGGCATTGCTATCAAAGGGAGAGAAATATATCGATATGAAATATCCATACAAAGGGAGAGAAATTAAATGAAATATCCATCAGGGAGAAGAACATCAGTCAAAGGGAGAGAAAAGATAAAAAAAAGAAGTTTCAACAAAGGGAGAGAAAGGTTCAAATAAATATCCATATAAGGGAGAGAATTGGAAAGAGTTAACACTGGATGTCTATCCAGAAAAGGGAGAAGATATTATACAAGAAAGGGAGATACAGAATCAGAAGTTGCTACGTCTATCTAGTGAAGGGAATGAAGAAAGGGACAATACTCTACAAGAATCAAATCTAAGCTAGAAGAGGTTATCGAGAGTTAGATATTCAAATTAGTTATAGAACAATAAGTTTGGTATGTTATGGCATGTTTCATTACATATTTCATATTGTGTTGATAGTATGTTTCCATGAATGCAAAAGGGAGAGATTGATGAACTATAACTGATTAAATGTTTGAAGTTGACAATTTGATGATCACCGAGCTGCAGAAAGTAAATGCAAGACATTAAATCAGTTAATGTATTGTATTTTCATTGATTTCAATTTAATATGTTATGATTGATCATACACATATTGTAACAACACTTGAAGATCTAAAGAGATAAAGTCTATGTTGACAGTAATACATAAAAGATGAGTATACAACGAGTGACAGTAACACTGATGGACAGTGCACATCGACAGATGAAGAACCTTGAGCAGTTCACAATGTATACCGACCAGGAAAATTCATAGTATTACCTGATGGAAAGACAACACCAATGTACACTATTACCTAAGAGACATAGTAGTACTCAAGCAAGTGTCACCGAGCAAACTAAGAATTGATCACCGATCAGAATTGAAGATAGGAAATGACAAAACACTTAGCTAGAAGGAGCTATATTTAGAGTTAACTAATTGATTTCTTTGTTTTCATCCACCAGTTGAACTGAAGATTTAAAGCTAGTTTTATTCACAGTTGTCAAGGATAAATCTAAGGAATAAAACTAAAGAAAAGCTTTAAATATTAAAGCAATGCATGGTGAGAATTGTGGATCAAGAAATAAATCTACGTCAAGAACAAGAAAGACAAGGAAATTAAATGGTGAAATCATGTTTATATAAAGAGATAAGTAATTAATTATGAAGAGATGAATGTTTAGTATAATTCTGGTGAAGATAGAAGTCTTCATGCATATCTGATCATACAGGCTAAAGAACAGAGCCAAGAATTCTGCAGACATTGAGCAACATAGAAACAACAACATTCACCGAGTAGAAAGAAGAAAGAATGGGAGAAAAGGAATTGAAGAGAAAATTGATTAGAGAGGTATTATTGAATTACAATAGATCTAAAAATCTGCAAGTTTAGTTCTATTATTGAACAAATCATTTATTGTTTCAGTTTCAGTTTAACCATTGCTTCAAAAAATCTCTTAACTGGGTGGGATTTAACAGTCCTTAATGTATTGAGATACTCAAGAGTATCAAAAGTTTTTTCTTGTTGAAAACATAGTGAATTCTTAAGGTCAAAAGACTATCAATGGTTTTAAATCCTATAACAAGGTCGCACTTAACAGTGTGTTTGTAACCTTTAACAGGGTTGGCTCTTCACCAAGCTCACTTTAGAAGAGTGAAAATTTTGGGTTATCGGTCCCAAGTGGGTTTTCCCTTAACATGGTTTCCACGTTAAAAATCCATGTGTCAAATGTGTATATGGTTCATTTATTTTATGTTTTTCTTTACACATTACTAAAATAGGATTGATCGGTAAACACTAAGTTTATTTACTGCATTATGATAAAACTTAGAAAAAGGATAAATAATATATTCACTGAGCAACATATATATGTTAGAACTGCATAAGGAATACATCTTGTAGGACTGAAGATAAATAAAGGTTTTATATTTGTGATATAAAGTTTTGGTTGGATTATTGGATTAATTTTTGAGGCCATTGATTCATCCCCTTCTCAATTATTCTAATAGTGACACCTTTTCATACTTTGTCCCTTGCCTGAGATATACCATATCGTTCATATGTAGGATTTGAAGTTGAAATTGAACCACCTCTATATCCCCATGAATTTGATACTCCCTTAGGTGTGCATATAATAGAGGTGCCTCTTGTAAGAGATTTAATTTTATTTAGACTAAAAGGAAACCTAGTGGAAGACATAAGGGAGGTTGTTTATGAAGAATTCACTATTGACCAAAAATTATTGAGTTAATAGAATTTAGGCAATCCTTATACAGGGTCACTAGTTATCATTTATGTAGAGAGATGGATTTGCATAGAGAAAATCTTGATCCTTAACAATCAAATAAGCTAAAGGAAAATTGAAAGAAAAGATGAATGAAAAAAATAAATAGATAACTCCTAGATTAGGAAAAGATATAGTGAGAAATAGTGTCATATTTTTATTATAGGGACGAGAAGTCTCTTTTTCTATTGCATTAGATAATTTAAGAAGAAGACAAAACATAGATTCCAATGGAAATATTGAGTAAGAAAAGGATCTATATTTTGGTTTTGCCTTTGATGGAAAGCATGACATGCTTTCCATGTGTTCTCTATATATTTACACCCAAAAACATGCTTTTATTGAAGAACATAATGAATTGTATGCTCAACTACTTATAAGAAGACCATCTGATACCATAGTTGCGCAAGTATTAATATTGACAATTCACATTGTTAAGTTCGTGTTAACGTTACATAGACATTAGTTGTAAAGCAAGATGTCACATTTCAAACTTTGACTAAGAGGATTATTAAACTAGAGGAAGTTGGATATTTAGAGCACACTCTCCTACTTAGAGGAATTGAAGATAAGATATCAGTAGAGAACATCAATTGAAAGAAGAGATTGACAAGTTGTACAAAGATCTCAGAGGAGATGAGGTTAAAGATAATTTAGAGATAATAGATAATTTTTTGGCATCTAGATTTGAAATCATATTAAGCCATAGATATGAAACATGGGAAGAAAAAAAGGAAATGTTGAGTGCGTATAAGACTCATCTAAATTGGCAAAAGTTCCCAGCATGGTCTATATCTTTTCCGCAAAGACTTATAAAAGGTCAAAAATTCTATTTCAAGGATCAAATGGATGAAACATTGGGAGTGATATAGGATATGAGCATAAAATTGAATATTTTGATCCACTTGTTCATTACTCACAGATTGTACATAAATATGATAAAGGTAGAGCTCACAAGTTTCCAAAGTAACACAAGTTGCCACATGCCACCATTTTTTGATGAGAAGAAGAATTTGATAGTGAAATCTGAGTGGAGATGGGAGATAAGGAAAATAATGGAACCAATGTTAATTGATATCCACTTATCAGAAACAAGTATGACATACAATTGGATTCATACATTAGCTGCTTTATCTAAGTTTGAATCAGGGTTGACAAGAATGGAGGCCTCCGAACTCATAATAGTTGATAAGGACTACAAGAGGCATCTCCAACTCATTTATATATTCAAGGATGAGGGTTTTGATTCCCTCTAATATGTTTATTTTCATTTTTTTCTTTCTCCTAGGATCTCTGAGCCAATTTTCAAATTTTGAACCAAGAACTAGCCATTGTTTCCCACTAGTTTTTGATTTTTTTTTGTAAATTTTTCTCTTTTGTCTTAAAAGGGACTAAATTTAATCTAATCTTGTTTCTAAGATCATTCCATTTCATGTCAAATAATGAGAAGTTATTGCATATTTTTTGAAGAGATACAACAAGTAACTCTATCTGTCAAGGTGATTAATATGTCTGCAAGCTTATCAAATCTTTTCCTAGTATGATATGCAAACTTATGGAGATGAGATTTCTTCATGATTATCAACACCATTGAAAACTTGTGGATACTAGAGGAAATTTTTTAATGTTAGATTCTCTCAAAAAAATTATTTGTCTTCTAGCGTGTCAGGCGATCACCTACTACCACTAGCAAATTGTAAATGGCCTAAAGCTTGTTTTCTCCCCTAGTTTATAAAAGGGAAATCAAAGACATATTTAATAGAATAAAATAGAAGAGTATGTAGAAAACTATCAATAGGTTATAGTTTTCTAAGTCAATAAACAATATTTTATAAGTCTCTATTTTTAATAGTATGTTTATGTAACAAAACATCAATCAATATAGTAGAAGCTTATTGTGATATCAAAGCAATTTATAATCAATGTTTATGATTTTGAAGTTGTCTCCAATATTTGTACATGGAATTTCATGAAATAAATGATCAAGGATCTACCGGTTTTGTCTTTGCAACTTATTGCTTATGCGTGTTTGGGTTTATGATTCCTTTATAGTAGAGGACTAAATTCTTAAATCTAAACAAATAAATTTTTGTGATGAAAAATGGATGTTTAAGCATAACTTGTAACTTGTTGTTAAAGGTTGATTGATTTAAGTAATTAATCCAATAGAAGCTATTGCTTCTGAGACAATATCATAGTTTCTTCCCTATTTTCACTTTGCTTTTGACTCCATAAGCCCTAGGAAAAAGCACCGACTATACTACTCTATTTTACAACCTCAAAAAACACTTAATTATCAGAAGAAGATTCACTTTTCATCTATGTTAAGTTTTATGTTTTAGTTTTAGGGTTATAATTATCTGCCCTCAAGTTCTTTGTGTCTAAGATCAAGGGATAAAGCCAAATATACTTTTACCCAGACATCCAATTGATTTTCATATATTAAGAGCTCATAGGTTAACAATTTATTCTTTAAAAGGAATGAAGATCACATGGATACTGAAAGAGGTACACCCACCTAGGTCTAACAAATCCTAAAGTGAAAAGGATTTTGGTCAAAGTGGTTCATTGATCAGATCCTGTCAAGTTTGCCACTGACCCAAGAGCTTTTCGATTGAAATTGGCATATTCATAGACCTAAATTGGATAATCGTTGGAACAACCAACATATTTTATAAAATATTTTTACCAATGAATCCCATTCATCAATCAATTTTACACTCCAACATTAAATGGTGTATCTCCTAGTGGTGCAAATAATAGAAGTGGAGAACAACTAAAAAATGTTATATCTTTAAAATCTTGATGAATGACAATAAGTAGATATGTTTTTCTTATTTTTGTTGTTCCGTCAATTATCACATGCATAAAGCTAAAATATTTTGATCTTGACTATAATTTATCATAATTATATCAAGTGACCATTTTTACTTAGCACCCAAGATCTTATAGTTCAAATTTAGTGCTATTATTGGGAAAACACATGCGTTGTACACCTTGCATAATGTTATAATGTAAAATTAGAATTATTTTTGGTGCACATAGTGGATCTTGGCACGTGTGCATCACATGGGTTTGACATTATTGAGGTAACTTTATGTGATGTATGGACCATTGGAACAAATATGTAATTTGGGTTCACCCATTGAGAAAATATTTAATATTGAAAAAACTCAGTACCAAAAAGTAAATAAAGGATAAAGTGGTTTTGTAAGATCATTGTATTAGTCATGTGGTTTATGTAATACCAATTGGTATTTTGTGCAATTTTATTTCTATAAAAGCAAGCATATGAGTAATTGTTTAGGTTGATTGTTTTGGCTAAGGCTATGGTGAGGTTGACATATCTTGTAGGTTGCACATGCGAGTAAAGGAAACATGGATTTAGATGTATGGTTACATGATTATTATTTTATTATTCACCTAGAGTGCTTACATAAAGCTTGATGATTCAAAGGTATTCATATAAAATCTATAGATATATTACACAATCTTGATTCATGATACAATACATTGAGGATGGATGCTTTTAAGGGCTAGGTTTTTCCCACTTGGAGCTTTTCAAAGCGTATATCTTATGTCATCATTTGATGGTATGTTTGTTTATTCTTTTGCATCTAGACTTTGAATATTTGTTGCATGAATTTATCTCATTGAGCTATGTAGAAATAGTACTATATGGCTATAAAGTTCTGTAAGCTATATAATCATTTGCATGACAGTACTATTGTCATTTATGGCACTTATGAATTTCATTTCTTTATGTGTATTTTACCCTTGATATATTTATTATTCTACCTTGCTTGACTATCAATATATTTTCTTCCCAACCTATCTATGTCAGCCGCTTCTATAATATGGTAATACCATGGCCTAGATATGATTTATCACTTATGTTTTCTTTTTTTCTTTTTCTTTTTTTAAAAATAAATTATTATTATTATTTAATAATTTACTTTGGATTTAAAATTTTATTTAAATAAAATGAAAAAGAAATGCTTAAAAAGGATAGGTTAGAAATCCTACTATGAAATTTGTCAAAATTAACGCATAAATTAGTAGTATGAAATCAAATAATTATACTAAGGTTCACCAAACATTATCACAACTACAAAAAAACAAAGTAGACTTCATTAAAAAATATTATAGATTATAAAATAATAACACAAAATTCCCAAGGAATGACATAATTTTATGACATCTTTCATAATAAGAATAGATATTTAAGGTTACCTTACATTTTTAAAAGTTTGGATAACTCGAACAAGGATTCAAACATGCCAATTACTACAATGCTAAACAAACTCCACTATGTCAAACAAAACCATGAAGTGAACTAAGAAATAAAAATTATTTAGTAGTAGTCCCATTATTATTAACAATTTTCAATCCCTTAAAATGACTAATCAATGACACTTTTATAGAGTTTGGGTGCCAAAAATTAGTTAGAAATTGATGGTTTAGATTGAATCAAAATTAGGGTTGAAATTCAAAAATAGAGTATATTTATCTCTAAGGGTGTATTCTATCATCGTGGCATATTTATGAGGCACATCCTTTTGGCATCCGACAGTGTGGCATGATCGTACAAGATAAGTACATACATCAAGTTATAATAACATAAAATAAATCTAGCAGTATGAGCGGGGATATGAAGAGAGGAGTATTTTTTAATTCTAATGGTGTAAAGGGGGAAGATGCTGACGATGATAACGAAGGTCTGGGTGGTGCTGAGTGGGTTTGGAAGGTGCTAAAGTCCCTAGTTGTCTCTACAAGGCCTTTGTTTGCGGGCTTTAGTTGGGTGATCCTTGTTGGGATTTCTTCTCCTATGGTCATTACTTCTTCTATCCCAAGTTGCATTTTGGTCATTTTTGTAAGGGAATTCATATATTTGCATGATGAGATCCTTGGCTCTACGTCGACATTCATCTATGCTGCACTTGTGTGGAAGCCAACTCTCCCTTTAGAGGTTTGGATGATTTTGGGTGGACTGGGTCTTTTATTTTCTTTCCAATGTATGTGCATTTCTCCTCTATGGTTTTGATTTTAGTTTATGCCTCTTTTGGTATATCCATGGTGTATGATGTTGGGGTCTGTGGTTCTCGTGTTCTTTGTCGGGGCTATTTTTGAGTTTCTTTTGGTATTTTTTGCAGAGGTGCTTTAGTTCTTTATGGGGCTTCTCTCTACAGAAGGGTACCCATGTCTTGGGATTTTTATTATGCTTTCTTGGTTATTGGGCATGGGCATGTTGCCTTGGCTTGTAAACAATTCTTTTTTCCTTGTTATGAGATACAATTTGGCTTTGGTGAATGCTAATGGAAAGACACCTATTTTGGCTTTGAATATAGATTTCAATGTGACCTGGTTGGAAATTTTTTTGAGCCCTAGTATGTTAGTTCCATGCATTTTAGATAAAATCTAGAGTGGGGTTAGTGTTTTGTTGGACCCAACTGGGTGGTAAGATACCTTGTACATGTAGCTTTGACATGTTATTTCCCTGTCTACAATCAATATTCTCTTGTTCCCTGCTATGGGTTGGAGAGTAGTGTTGGCATACACTAATGATAACAAGCTTGATTTCCTGTGTGGAAAATATGTGAATGGAGCCTTGGGTCCTTTTGGAATGCATGTAAAAACTACAAGATACTTGTAGCCTAAGTGTGCACTCAACCCTCAATCTGTGGAGGTTACGTTGGTCTTCTACAATAATACTCTATGGTTAAGCCTTGACACCAAATAAGATTTGTTGATAGTGTTTGTACCATCCTAAATTATAAGAACTTGTGTGCTCTACAATTTAACTATTTTTTAACACCTACCTTACTGTATTTACATTATACATTTACATTCTAGGACTTCATAATTGCAGTTAATGCATACCTAATTCAAATATGGGTCCCCTTATCCCTCTAACTTGTGCAAAATTGAGGTAGGATCTAATTTCTGAACATCTTCCTCTATTTTACTCCAATCACAAAATTCATTCTATCTCCTAGGCCTTATTTCACTTTCTTTTGGCCTTGGAATTCAATCCCATCATCAGAATCAACTATAGTTCTAGATCTCACACTATTGAATTGTGAGTGACCCATCTCTCGGGATTCACCAAGGTCCTTGGGGAATAGGCCGAGTAGGTCGGCCTTGTCCTGGAAAAGGTCATCTAGGTTGACCTTGTCCTAGGAGCCTAAGCCCAGATTTAGGGTCTGGGTCTGCTCCGATGGATTGGAAAGGATCCTAGATCTGTAGTCGGCTACTCAATTTCGACTCCCAAAATCACTATAAAAGCAACCTATTTGCTTCATTTTGACATATTTGATTCAAGTGCAAGGTGAAAGCCCCAATTTGACAACAAGCAATTGTAAGGTGGAAGACCTAGTTTGATGAAATTCATTGAAGTAAGGGTTTTCTATTGATGGCTTCATCCACTTCAAGCATCTACATTTTCAATAAAGTATTTCAAGACATCAATTGATATATTATCATGGAGTTTTAAATGAATTCTGAGGATGACTAGGAATAATTTTGTCCTCTAGGGCTTGGTATGGTTTCCCTATTATTTTTCAGATTTCTGCATTGATACTTCATGCTTTCATACTTTCATTTACATGCAGTCAATCAAACATTATTTGCATTTACATGCTAGGGTTTCACTCTATCACACATAGGGTTAGATCTAGGCATTTTGTTATGCATTTCAACTCATTAGCATTCTTGATATACTCTAGATTCATGAGCACAACACATTTTACATATTCTAACGACTATCCATGGAGGTGGGAATCACCAAAATGGGGGGTTGACTAAGGAAAAACCCTATATAGCCACACACACACACACTATTTCAGATTTGTAGGTTATAGAAGCACAGATTTAGTTGCAGATCCAGGAACTAGATTTGGAGGCCCACACAATGAATTTCTAGAATTCTATCGAGAAGCCCTCACAACTAGGTCGTCCAAGTCGACATTTTCCTAAATAAGGCCATCCAAGTCATCCTTGTCCTCTTCTAGATAAAAAATTTCCAGAATAGTCAGACACAGATTCCAGGTTTCCATATCTAAAATTTAGTCGAATGTGGGACTATGACAATCAGGAAAATCAGGTTTAGAGTGCAATCTTTTAGTTCCTTTTTCAGGTGCACACATTCTTATCTCTATTTCCCTACATTTAATTTCATAGATCAGATTTATCTTTCACATTTACATATCACTCATAATTTATATTGGAATCGATCAAGTCCAACCCTATAAAGCATAGATCCCAAGTTGGTACCCCAACTCACTTGGTTGTGCTTATTAGATCTATCTTGTAGGCAAATGTTTTTGATTCCAAAGTATAAGAATACCCCCATGATTTGGTGAGTGATCTATATTCTATCATTGTTCATTACTCACCATTTCCTATTATACATTTTGGTGAACCTAAACCTTTCATGCATTATACCTTTTGTATTGGTTAGTTAGATCTTGCATGCATTTAACATCTCAAAAAGAACAAAAATATTGTCATTTTAGTATTTCAATTTACTTTTCACGCATTATCATTAGCTTAGATCTTATTTTTTATGTTTTCATTATCTTATTTGTTGCATCTTAAAATCCTAAAAAGGGAATAAATTGTTGTCTTTTCATTTCTTGCATTTCATTTACATTTTGAAAAATACAAAAATATTTGTATTTCATTAGTATTTTAGCTTGTTTCCAACATGTATGATTTCTTTATTTATGAGTATTTGATGATTACTTTAGTAGTCATGATGTTAAGAATCCTTATGAACCATCTAGTAGTGAAGATTTTATTATGACAAGTGAATCCTTTGATGACTTCATCTCTACTAAATCTTCCTCTACATCTCCTCAACCAACCCTTTACCAAAACTTGCTTATGTTGCTTACTTTGCGTAACTCATTTTTTAACATTGAAACACCAAAGGTAGTTTTCTATGCTCAACCTATGATAACCAATAAGCCCATGATAACTGTCAAAGGATGGACTCAATCAAATTCTTTCCAAACACATAACAAACCTGTGATTACTATTAAGGGTTATCCTTCACAAAATTCTCCACAAAGTTTCACTACACTTGTGATTACAATTAAAGGATATAATAAAAAAACATTCTTTTCAAAATCTGAACAAGCCTATTATAATTGTGAAAGGAAAATCTAGAATTCCTTTGGAGTTTATTAAGGATTACCATGTGGTGGTTCACACCTATCATACATGAAACAATCCTCAACCTTATAATCCAGTTGTTCCTACTTATTTATAACCTTCTCAACCTGTGCTTCCTCCAACACCACTCTTATCTCCCAATCTTGGAAAGGAGTACAATTTGGTAGAATAATTATGCACTGCTCTTACTAATATTTCCCTTTGGAAACTTCTTCAAACTTCTCCTACATATCATGAAGCCTTTTAAAAATATTTAACCACTCTTCCTACTTCACCACATAATCAGGATAACATCAATTCCTTTTTGGAATGTATTCATGCTACTCTTGTCCCGACTCAGATTGTCTTTACTCAGGATGATTTACCTTTTAAAGAAATTAAAGATCAAGATTATGCTCTTATGATAGCTCTCCTTATCAATGATAATATCATTCATAGGAAAATAATTGATAATGGTTCTAGATTAAATATTTATAGTATGGACATGTTGAAAGAGATTAAAGCTGATATGTCTACTATTAAATCTGATTTCATTCCTATTCGTGGTTTTGACAATATTGCTAAGAAAACATTAGGCATTATCACCTTACTCGTTAAGGTAGGTCCAATTATTCTAGACACTCCTATTCATGTGATTCCATGAACTCTTTAAATTATAACCTTCTTTTGGGTAGACCTCGGTTACATACTATGCATTTTTTCCTTCAACTCTTCATTGAAAAGTCAAGTTTATCTACAATGATGTACATAATTCTTGCAAACGATAGACTGAATAGTTGTTTTCATACGGAATCAGACAATAAACCTGTGTCTATTGAAGAAAAAAAAGATAAAAAATATAAGGATGATCGTCCTTCTACTAGTGTCCTTTTGGATGAGGATTGGGGATCCTTTGATTTCACACCAACTTATATTGGAGAGTACAAAGTCAAAACATTTGAACTAGAACAATCTAAACCTAACAAAAAATTTAAAATAAAAACTCCTCTTTCTAACAAGCTAAGCAACAAATTTGTTGCTCTTTTTTGATCCTACCAAAACTTTGGAAACTATTAAACCTGATTGTTATGACATAGTGACTTACGAGGCTCCATTAACTCTTTTGAATATGGATTCTCATTATGGTTCTGGTTACCATCTATTAGCGAAACATTGATTCAATGAGAATGGATGTGGAAAACATGAACAAGGAATTAAAGTGACCTTAGGAAATGAGGGGCATGAACATTCTTATGGATTAGGATTTGATCCTTATAAGTGTTGGAATAATGGAATGGTGTGTAATGAGAGGGGAGGGGTGAATCAGTACCCTTAAAACCTTTTATCAAATAACCTTAGTAATCTTTTCTTGCATTACCGACCATTGTTGCTTTACTACCTTATGCATGTAATGTTATAACATAAATGTAAATTCATGTAAACAATCATATAAACATTCATGAAACTTAGTTACACATGACACAAGAATTGGTAACGTAGAAAAACCCTATTTGAAGGTAAAAACTGTGGTGGGGATGAAACCCACAAAGCTTCACTATCTGCAGAATGGAAGGTGCCAGTTAAGGCTACAAGTTGTGATCACTTCTGATGATCTTACCCTATTAGGAGTAACATGTTAGACTTGTTAAGTCTACTCGGTTAAGAGATTTTAGCAACATAATGTATGTGTGTACTCAGTTAACAGATTTACAATAAGACTATTAATTCCACATTCTTAAAGGATTTCTTCTATTTGCTACAATTGTGAGAGAGTAGACAAAAATAATTATGACCTGATAGCTTTCAATCTTGAATTGTTGATTATAGATCCTTTAAGATCACAAAATAATATCACCTTATTGTGATGAATAATACCTTTGTTCTGCTCGGTAGCCTTGAATCCAGTTCTTTATAACTGAATTCTTCCTTTTCTGTCCTTCTACATGAAACTCTCTGTCTCATAAATAGATGTCTTTGTGCAGCTACAATCATCATGTTCTTGATTTATTATACATCTATATATACAAAGGTTTTGACCTAATTAGGTTTCACACTTTACAAGAAACTCTCTCTCTCTCTCTCTCTCTCTCTCTCTCTCTCTCTCTCTCTCTCTCTCTCTCTCTCTC
>MU226257.1:1737899-1752536 GCA_018584345.1 Thuja plicata | reverse complement strand
AATTCTTAATAAAAAAGAATTCAATTATCTCACATGTTGAAAACAATTAATAAATAAATGAATTAAATACTCATTTATCTTCAAAGAGATAACTCCAATTACATCACATGGGTTACTCCACCCATCTCTCTAGTCCACATGGGTAACTTCACCCACCTCTTCAGTTCAAAAAGGTAACTCATAAATAGCTCTTCAGTTAACCAAACCCTATCTCCTCTTTACCAAATGAAGAGGTGGAGTTTACTGAGGACCTCTCCTGTTCCTTTTGATCTGAACCGTTCATCTCCCCATCTCTGGGATTGATCTCAACCATTCATTTCATCACCAATTCCTATATAATAAACCCTTCATAACCATTTGAAGGATCCAAGATTTCAAGCTCTCGTGCACCATTACTCCTTCAGTTTGGTTCTAGCATTCAAGCCATCTTGCGATCACACACACACATTTCAATTATCAAATTCTCGATGCTTCTCAAGTCATAGACGCTGCCCTGCCAATACTGAGCATCAAGAACAACATTTCGGAAGGAGTAGAGAGAAACAATAGAAGCTTCAAGCATCATGGGTTTTGCATTTATTTGTCTCCTTTCTCTTGCTTGTACATTTTATTGCTCACGTTTCTGTTATTTGTTTAGTAGTCATTGTATACTTGATTTGTATTCATTTGTGAACCTTTGCTACTAACCCTCGCCTTTGGAAAGTTGTGGGAACCAGAGAGAGGCGTACAGTAACTAGGGATCTTTCCCTCATTTGTTTCTCTATGTGCAAGGCATATGTCCATCTTTCTGATATTTTGTCATTGATCTCTTGTGGAATATTCTTGTTGAATTGTATAGGTACATACTTGTATGAAACTATTTCCTTAATTACGACCTCTTCTATCTTATTCTGATTCTTGGGAGACAAGATTAGCCACTGTCTAATCTTGTGATGTGATATGCTGCCTATGTTGATGATTGACTCTGCAACTTCATCAATTATTTTAAGTATTTTTGCCTTTTCTTATAGGAGTCTTTGTTCTCTTTCATCCTTGGAAGTATCATCCTTGTATTATTTTCCTCTTATATATCTCCTTCTTTGCCTCGGTGCTAATTGCCCTATTTGAGGCTTTATTTTCTGATAAGTTCTCACCATTCCTTTCTTCAAGGGTGGTGAGTCTACCTCTTTTGTAGTCTTACTCTTGGTTCTTGATGCAACTGTTACATTAGTAACCTTTGATCTCTCGGTAGGTGGTGCATCTAATTTAGTAGACTCTAAATCACTTATCTCTTTACATTCACCGATGAGTGACTGTCCCTCGGTGACATCTTGTTCCAACTCTTCATCATTTATCAAAAGTTTCTTTTGAAGAGTATTTATTATTTTTGTGTTCTTTCAGTCTATCTTCTTCACTACTAAGCCAGTCTTGATTCTAGACTTGGCTTCATCATATGTGCCAAATATGCTCAATGATTTTTCCATTGGTTCATTCAGTAAGGCCTCAATAGCCTTTGTAGCATGATCAATGTTGATCTCATAGTCCAATGGCTATAACCATGCTATTCTTGGTACAACTAGTTTGATAAGTGTTGTATCGGTGTGTACTATGAAACATATGTCATCTTTGTATTGTTCAACCGACTGTGCAATGATTCTCATTCTCTTCTGCATTCTATCCTTGAAAGTGGTGAAGTATGCATCCATTATAGATGTGAAGTTATCCCCTAGCAACTTAATGAATTCACTAATCTATGAAGTTATTGGTCGGGTTGTGTCCCAAGTGAAATTACCGACAGAAGGGAAGAAATTCTAAAAATAGAAGAATGTGCACATGAGGAGAGAACCAAAATTACATGTGTGTCATCTTAAAATGGAAGCACTTCCATTTTGGTAGGTTTAGCACACTCGTTTAGTACACTTGCATATTAGATTTGCATTTATAATGCATATGCACTTGATTCTGCATTTCTAGGTGAAACTAGGGTTAGGATTCTTTGGATCCTCCTTAATTTGCCTTTTTGTGGCTCCATATTTAGTTAGAACCTATGTATTTTCTCTTCTAATCTTCATCATACCTCCTCTTTGGCCTCTATGCCTCTCTCCAGCATTCTGGTGTGTTTGCTCACCTTCTTAGGTACCCAGCTGACCTGGGAATCTTGCAGATTTCCCAAGGAGACCTGCCTGAAACCTCAGGTCAGGGCTGAATTTGATTCTAACCTAGGTCAGAATCAAGGTCTACCTTGACCTAGGTCAAGGTCAAGGTTTACCTTGACCTCTGTCGGGTGTTGGTCCCCACTTTCTACTTTGGAGCTTATCGGGGTTCTAAACTTAAAAATAGGTCCTTGGGTTTGTATGCGGAAGTGATTTCCCCGATATTCAAATTAATACATCCCCTCCTTGGTTGGTGATTGTAATTGGACCATAATTCAAGGCAAAATTTTAATTTGGGTCCCTTGCATTGCCCTAGGAGGTCTATATTGAGATATCTATATAAACACTCTCTTTGGCCTTCATTTCTTCATGAGAGAAAATCGTAAGATGATATGAGGCAATTATGATTATGACATGATGATGATGCAATAAATTAAGAGGATGATATAGAAGGACAATATATGATAATGCATTGAGACATACAAGCATTTTGTGGACAAGCTATTATGGATCTTCTTTGGAGCAAGAGAGAGTTCTTCCTTCCTTCCTTGTTCTTGGATCCACCATTTTCAACATTCAAGCATTCAAAAGATACTATCACGGGGTAGAAACTATGGATTGTGAGTTTGGTAGGAATACTTTAGCCTTGGGGGCTTGGTATGCTTTCTTTATCATATTCAAATCTATGCATTGCTTTCTCATTTTCAATTCATGTTAGGGTTTTAATCTAGAGGATTATATCTTGACATTACACATTCAAAGCCCTTTCCAAGAGCAACACACACACATAAATTCTACTATATTCAGCTATTCGTAGAGGTGGAGATCACCAAAATGGGGGTTTGACTAAGGAAAAACCCTATATAGCCACCCCAAAACCCCTCTTTTTCAAATATTTGTAGGTGTTGTTTCGAGAGGTACATGTTTAGAATAGCGGATCGAAGTATAGATTTGGATACCCTTTTTGGCAAACGTTTGGGATCTAGAAATATATTTCCTGTCGTAGAATTTTAGGTCAATTCTGCACTAGGCCAGAATCAGAAATTCTAGGTCAATGGTGACATTGACTTGAGGGTCAAAATTGGAACTATGTCAAATCAGAAAAAGATTTCTAGGTTTTGTCCGTCTCTACGTTTCTATTCCAGATCTGGTCTCAAATTTTCCAGAAACTCAACACAGGCTTCAGAAAAATGGTATTTCTAGATCTGCTATGATGTGAGGTAGGTATTTTACTCCCTTATTCTTTGTAAGTATTTTCAAGCTTTACATTCCTTATCATAGCAATTAAATGTAAATGGTTGAATATGGCATAGGATCTCTTTTATATGCAAATCTCTATTGTGCAAACCCTATTTAGGAGACCATCCAAATTTATACCTTACATTTTGGTGAACCCGCGATACACAACTCTTTCTCTTTGGTGTTAGATTTACATTTTATGTTAGGTCTTGCATGCATATAGAAGTAGGTTTTCTTTTATGCTCTTTCATTTATATTCCAAAAATACATAAAAAATACAAAATTTCTTTAAAAACACAAAAAACATTTACATGCTTGTAATTTTATTTTATGTTCAACATGTATGACTTTTGTTTTGAATACTTTGATGAGGATTTTATTGTAAAAGATAATAGATCTCTTAATGAGGTACTGGAAGTGAGAATAAAAATGGTTCGAATGAGATCCCCATGGATCATGTTCCTATTTTTTCCTCCTCCATAACTTCTCCAATTGACCTTTACCACAGGGTGTGTGCATGGTTACCTTCATGTTCCACTATTTGCAACATTGAGGCACCTAGAATGTTATTCCCTAAACCTTTGATGAGGGTAAAAGGATGTCCTCGAATAACGATTAAGGGTAAACCTAAAGATCCTTTGGATTTCTTTGATAACGCGAATTCCATTTCACATGCTTATCGCACAAGGAATAATCCTCAACCTACTGTCCCAGCTTCTTTAACTCCTTCTCAACCCGTGCTTCCTCAAGCACCTAGGTTACCTTCTTCCTTTAAGGAGTATGAGTTAGTTGAGAAATTATGCCCTACTCCAGTTAAGATATCTTTATGGGAATTATTTCAAACTTCTTCTACATATCATGGGGCATTACAAAAAGCTTTATCTACTCTTCCTGCTCCGCCTCCTAATCAAGAGAATATTAATTATTTTTTGGAGTACATGCATATTATGCCTTCTGTACCTCCTATTGTGTTTACTGATGATGATTTACCTTCTGTTGAGGTGCATAATCAATATGATGATCTTATGATTGTTGTTTCTATCAATCAAAGTATCATTCATAGAACATTAATCGACAATGGATCTGGGATTAATGTTTGTAGCATGGATATGCTTAAGGCTATTAAGGCTGATTTTACAACCATTCAACGGGATAATATCCCTATTCGTGAATTTGATAACATTACAAAGAAAACTTTGGGTATTATTACGCTACCTATTAAGGTTGGTCTAGTTCTTCTTAACACACCTATTCATGTTATGCTTGGACCTCTAAATTATAACCTTTTGTTAGGAAGACCTTGGTTACATACAATGCATGTGATTCCTTCTACTCTTCATCATAAGGTTAGGTTCATTTATAACAATCTGATGTATACACTACATGCGGATGATGCACTGAATCCTTTCCTAAATGTGGAATATGCTAAGGTTCCTGAACCTATACAACCAAGTAAAGAACCTGAGAAACCACCTGAAGTTAAGCAAGTTGAAACTCCACCTTCTTCTTTGACAAGAGATGATTGGGGAACATTGGATTTTAATCCTTATTTTATGGGAGAATATAAATTTTCTGATTTAGAGTTTATGAAATAACAAAGTGGGTTTGAAAAACAAGTTTTTATTCCTTCTCCACTTTCTGAGGAATTAATGTTCTTGCTTCACTTACAAAAATAATTGAGACAATAAAACCAGATTGCTATGACATTGTGACATATGCTGCTCCTTTAACTCAATCTGATATGGCCGATAGATATGGTTCTGGTTATCATCTACTTAGGAAACTAGGATTCAATGGGAAAGGATGTGGTAAAGATGAACAAGGTATACAAGTGCCATTGGACAATGAAGTTTATGATTATACTTATGGGTTAGGATTCAAACCTTATAAGCAACCATCATCTTTTCCTCTTAATGTCAATCATATTTGTGGTGGACATTTGAAGTTGGTTAATTAGCTTCTCCTTGACATGGATCAAAAACCTAGTTTGGATATTTTTCTTGAGGATGAAGCCCTAGTCAATTTTTTAGGGGCTTATCAAGATCTACCTATGTTTCATCATAAAAGAGGAAAGCCTTATGTTTGAATAATGAAGCCTATTTTGGAGAACATGATGAACATGATATTTCTCCTTTGCCAATGGATTCTCCCATGCAAAGTAATTTATTAATAACTGAGACTATTGAAGTTCAGGTAGATGTGAATGACTCTAAAAAAACAATCAAAATTGGGAAATGTTTGAATCAAGATGAACATGATCAGTTGGTTTCCCTCTTACTTGAATATAGAGATATATTTGCTTGGACATATTCAGATTTTCCAGGTATAGATCCTAAGATTGTTACTCACAATATTGTTCTCAAAACTAATGCTAAACCTGTGAAACAAAAATTCCGAAAGATGAATCCAGGCATTGCCTTGTTAGTTAAAGCTGAAATTGAAAAATTATTAGGTGCTGGGTTCATCCGCTCTATTGATTACTCTGAATGGATTTCTAATATTGTGGCTATTTCTAAAGGAGAAAATAAGATAAGGATGTGAACTGATTTTTGAGATTTAAATAAGGTATCCTTAAAATATGATTTCCCGTTACCTAATATTGATATGATTATGGATTCAACAACAGGTCATGCTTTATTTATTTTTATGGATGGTTTTTCGGGTTATAATCAAATCTTTATTTCTATTGAAGATCAACTTAAGACCGCATTTATAACACCCTAGGGAACATTTTTTTGGGTCATGATGCCCTTTCGATTAAGAAACACGGGAGCAACTTATCAACACGCTATGACCTTGATTTTTCATGATTACATTCATAAGATTGTGGAATATTATGTAGATGACATCTTGGCGAAATCTATACAAAGAGAGGATCATGTGTTTATTTTAAGGCAAATATTTGAAAGAATTAGGAGTTATAATATGAGATTGAATACTAAGAAATGTGCTTTTGGAGTTGATTCTGGTAAATTATTAGGATTTATAATCTCTAAGCGAGGCATAGAGGTCGATACTGAAAAGATTAATGCTATTGTTAATATGCCTCCTCCTAAGAATATTTCTCAATTATGCAGTTTACAAGGAAGAATACAAGCTATTCATCACTTTTTTTCTAACTTAGCCGATAGAACTGTTCCTTTTACTTCCTTTCTTAGAAAAGATAGCACTTTTTCTTGGAACTAGGAATGTAAACAATCCTTTGAGCAATTTAAGGAGTATCTTGATAATCCTCCTATTCTGCAACCTGCTCAATTTGATAAACCGTTCTATCTATATACTTCCGCTACTTCCCATGCTGTGAGTGCGTTGTTGGCTCAACATGATAGCGAAGGTAAGGAAAGACCAGTGTACTACATTAGTTAGACCTTACTTGATTACGAAACAAGATATACCAATTTGGAAAGACAATGCTTGGCTTTAGTTTATGCTTGTCAAAAACTTAGGCATTACCTTTTTTATGTTGAGGTCAATGTGACTGTTAAATTTGATCCTCTAAAACACCTTTTCTCAAAAAATGATCTCTCTGGCCATTTGGAAAAATGGGTGATGTTACTTACATAATTTGATCTTAATTTCATTCTTCAAAAGTCAATTAAAGGACAAGCTTTAACTGATTATTTAGCTGAAGCTCCTTGTCCTCATTCTGATACGAGAGTTACCTCAATAGAACTCCCTGATGAGAACATTTTAGATATTAAGTTGGAAGGTGTTTGGGAATTATATTTAAATGGTTCTAGATGTAAGACAGGTTCTGGTGTAGGCATTATCTTGGTCCCTCCTACAAAGAAATCGATTCCTATGTCATATAAATTGACCTTTCCTTGTACTAACAATATTGCGGAGTATGAAGGTCTTATAGCTGGCTTACGGGAAGCTTCATCCCTTCATATTAAACACTTGAAAATCTATGGGGATTCACAATTGATTTTTGAACAAATCAAAGGAGGTTATCAGAATAAGAATGATAAAATGATGCAATATAGAGATTTGGCTCTTGATATTCTTTCACAAATTTCTTCTTATACGATTCAGACCTTACCTAGGAAAGATAATCGACACACAGGTGCCATGGCAAGCGCATCTTCCTTGGTTTGTCTCAAGAATAATGCCGAAGACTTTCAATTTACTATACACACTATTAAACACCCCACAATTTCTAATAAGGTTACTTCTGATTGTTTTAACTTGCATTTGGATGAATGATATTCACATATCTTTCATTTTTTGAAAGATAATACCTTTCCAGAATCGACAACAAGGAACATGCGTAATTGTATTAGGAATGTTGCAGAATGTTATATCATTTTGGGAGATATGCTTTACAAATGTTCTTATAATGGTTTACTATTAAGATGTCTTGGTAGAACCAAAATTCTGATAGCTTTAACAGAAGCTCATTCTGGTTCTTTTGGGGGACATTTTGGTGGGAAATATTTAGTTAATAAACTTCTTAGAATGAGATACTATTGGAAAAAAATGGAATAAGATTCTTTTATGTTTGTTAAGAAGTGTCCTGAGTGTCAGTAACATGGTAATTTAATTCATGCTCCTGCTCGTGAACTTCATAATCAAGTTGCTCCATGGCCATTTAGTATTTGGGGTTTTGATCTTATTGGAAAAATATCACCAGCTTCTTCTCAAGGACATACATACATCTTCATGGCTATAGATTAATTTATGAAGTGGGTAGAAGCTATTCCTCTCCATTCTACTACTACAGATGTTATTTGTGATTTTATCCTTAATCATATTATAGCACGATTTGGTATTCCTTCAACAATAGTTTCGGCTAATGACACTACTTTCAAGAATAAAGAAGTCACAAAATTCTTGGAGAAATATCCCATTCAAATTAGATTTTCTACTCCCTAATACTCTCAATCTAATGGTCAAGCCAAAGCATTGAATAAAGTTATTGAACAAATCTTAAGAAAAATGGTTAACAAGCATGCGAAAGATTGGCATACCCAACTTACTTATGCTTTATGGGCTTATAGGACTAGTGTCCGTAGTTGCACGGGTACTTCTCCTTATAATATTTTTTATGATACTGATGCTATTATGCCCTTAGAATTAGAAATACCTTCTTTGCGTGTTTCATTTCATGGGATAATTGACAAGGATACTTTCTGGGAACAACGATTACAGGAATTAGAAATGTTGGATGAACAACGAATAAATGCTTTGGAACATATTAAGGCTTATCATAAATAACTTTAGAAACAATATAATCATAAGGTGATTGAATGGTCATTATTGGTAGGTGATTTAGTCCTGTATGAAAATCAAAGGAATGTGAATGCTTTACTCGGTGAAAAAGGGAATTTTAGCCCTAATTGTCTTGGAGATTTCGTAGTAATTGAGGATTTTACTTCAGATTCTTATAAGATTACTGATATGAATGGTGTCCCTCTCAAGGAACCTATTAATATTATGCATCTTAAATGTTATTATCCCTAAATACATCATTCTTTCTTTATGTATTTATGTATTATAGAATAGTTAGGTTTGTTTTATAGGTTATGTAATTCAAATGCATTCATACATAATTTCATTCTTTCTTTATGTTAAGTTTTTTTGTGTATTGATGAAAAGTAAAAGTAATCAATCATAGAACTAACTGGGCAAAATATTTTTTTCATATATATAAACTTCTTTGAGTTTGGTACATATATGGCACATGTGCCATGTCTATAAATCTCTATCTCTATGCTCTGAGGGTCGGTGGCTCCCAAATCTCTCTTATCGGTGGTGTGAGGCTGAGGATCTTGGAATGGTAGTATGTGTGTGGCTCCTTGACATGCTCATCTCATAGTTACTCTCCTGAGCTCTCTATAGATCAGCCATAAATTTCTCATCTCTCTCTTTGCGTAACCTTAGCTCTCGCTGGATGCATACAAAAATATCTGCATGTTTGTCGGGATCCCTCTTTCCAATAAGGGACTCTCACTCACTAGGTGGTAGTCGATAGGATATACACGTATCCTTCATGACCTCAGAAATAAAGCTCCTCCACTCCGCTACACTAGCTGAAGAATTCAAACATATTTATCTTTTAGTACTTCTTTTAAGAAAACATTTACTAAAAATATTCTAATCAATTACATATATCATACCTGGACCTCCCTCTTGGGTGTCACCAAAGGATCTAGATGGTGGGGGCATGTAGTAACCACCCTCTCCCCACTCTCTTTGTCTAGGTCTAGGTGGTGGTGTCTCTGTATGCGCACAGGGAGGTCATCGTGATCTTAATGGTACAACACAGATCACCTAATTATCTGCACCTATACTACTGCCTGGGGGCATCTCCTTTGCTCTCTCATCTACTCCCTCATCTTCTCTCTCCTCTACTCTCTCATTTTCTCTCTCCTCATCCATAGGATCTCCCTCAGAGATGGGCTCCTTCTCATCTCTCTGATCCTCCTCATCCTCTGCTGGTATGTCACCGCCTCGATGGATCCTCTCTAACAGACCTGGATCACCTATGGGGTGGTCATGGGGGAAGAGGTGGTGGGTCCCTTGTAGAATCAAATATTTGATATAATCTCTACTGACACCTGAATATGATACATTGGGAGATACCTCTGTATCCTCAGTCTCATCTGTCTCACTATCTACAATATCTTCTATTGTGGGTCGACGTATGGTGCCGGGTCTCTGATAGTATCTCGTCAGATTTACATACCGAGGTACTATCTGAGGAACCCCCTGTGTCAGACCAAACTGTCTCATCACTCTATCATAGTAATATGGCATGATTGCATGACTGGTAGGACCCTCTACCAGCTTGCGCTACTAGGAGTGTCTTAGCTGGTGTCGAGTATCTGGCCATTCTGTCATCTGATAGTATGGTCTCCATATCACATCAATACTTGGTATACAGTCAAAGCGTACCCTCCAAAAGAGGATATCCCCATACTGCCAGACATCTACTAGCATATATGAAAAATATCTTAGTGTTCTTGCATCTACCATCACCGGAACACCCTGTGATCATGTACATGTGTAATGCTCAAACATCCAAACCTGTAGCAAGGTGCATATTGTAAGACTCTCCCACTGGAATCTCACTAACTGAGTCAACTCATGGTAAAGATGGGCTAACATGCTGCGACCCCATGAGAAAAAAATCCTATCACTGTCCATCCTGCGTATGAGATAGGTGAATGGTTCTAAGAATACTGTACCCTTTGTGTTGGGCATTAGAACCAAAGAGAGTATACATAGCATCACTCTTCGTACCAAGGGTGTCAGACCTGTTAGTATGGCTGATAGAGTGATATGATCTGATCGGGTCCTCATCTATGGTACTCATCCCAAACAATACTCCCCATATAAAAAAACCTCAGGAGGACCCTGATGCACTCTCAGTCTAACAGGATCACCTCAGACTGGAAGTCGTAGGATCCTATATACATCCTCCATTGTGATCGTGATCTCTCCTGATGGAAGATGGAAGGAACAAGTTTCCTCATCCCACCTCTCTATCATATCTGATATCATGGATCAATGGAACCTCATCTATGGTAGGAATTCTACCTAGTACAATCCCACATCTCTCAATAGCTGCATCTCATCCTACTGTAGCTCGGATAAGTTCTCTTTGACAGTCAGTAATAGCCCTCTGAAGGGGTGCTCTCGAAGACAGACAAGATCCTGTCAACACAAACAACATCATATCAATAATCCATCATCAATAAACTATAATACCCACCTGACCAGGTCAAGGTCGACCTTTTTGGGTCAAGGTCAACCTTTTTGGGTCAAGGTCAACCTTTTTGGGTCAGGGTTGACCATATCCCCATAAAGGATGGGACCTTCCCAGTTATGGTCGACCTTAAAGGGTCAAGGTCAACATAACTAGGTCAGGGTCAACATTTTTGGGTCAAGGTCAACCTCCCCTATAACAAAATGAATTTTTCAATCACAAATATCAAAACAAGGAACCTACCTCAGGAAGTGGTTGTCCGCTGGCCAGACGCTCTCTGAGGACCTCCATGCGGCTTGCTCAAATTTCTTCTCTCTTCGGCATTTTGCTTCTTTTTCCAAGCTCTAAAAATGGTAAGAATGAGAAGGTAAGTGTTTCCTCATCTTATTTATAACTACAAATTAGGGTTTTATTAGGGATTTGTTTGAATTTACCTAGGTTAAATTCAAATTTCCCTTTAGATGCATTTAGATAAACATTCACTCTTTTCATCATAACTTGAGTTCGGTAGCTCTGTTTTTAGTGCCCTTAGTGGCACTAGAATCGTGATTCACATAAATAACCTCTTGAATTAGTTTAGGAAGGTTTTGAATCCTCTTAACTAGTTTAGGAAAGGACTTTTCAATAAACTACATATCTAGTGTATAGATCTAACCTTATCACCCTGTTTCACCTTTCAGAATTAGTAAGCCAAAACAGGGGGCATAAGGGGCTCTATGCACTTCTCAAAATAATCTTAGTAAGGTTTAGGTACTCTATGGATTTTCATTAACCTTGTGTGCTGCAGGTTGCAGGTACTAACAGTTTCTTACAGGATCTCCACATTGAGGACTTGGCTATATCCTTTTTACTTTATGATATTTTCTTACTTTAGCTTGCATATTCACGTAGTGTCATATCTAAGATAAAGTGGGGGATAAATGTATCATATTAAAATGGAATCATTTCCATTTTGGTAGGTTTAGCACCCTTGTTTAGTACACTTGTATATTAGATTTGCATTTAGGATGCATATGCACTTGATTTTGCATTTCTAGGTGAAACTAGGGTTAGGATCCTTCTTAATTTCCCTTTCTGTGGATCCATTTTTAGGTAGAGCCTATGTATTGGCTCTCCTAATCTTCATAATACCTCATCTTTGGCCTTTGTGCCTCTATTCAGCATTATGGTGTGTTTTCTCACCTTCTTAGGTCCTCGGCTGACCTGGGAATCTTGCAGATTTCCCAAGGAGACTTGCCTGAAACCTCAAGTTAGGGTTGAAGTCAATTCTAAAATAGTTCAAAATCAAGGTTGACCTTGACCTAGGTCAAGTTCAAGGTCTTCCTTGACCTAGGTCAAGGTAGAGGTTGACCTTGACCTCTGTCGGGTGTTGGTCCCTGCTTTCAAATCTGGTGCTTATCAGGGTTCTAAACTTAAAAATAGGTCCCCAGGTTTGGATGCGGAAGTGTTTTCCCTGATATTCAAATTAATACATCCCCTCCTTGGTTGGTGATTGTAAATGGACCATAATTCAAGGTGAAATTTGAATTTGGGTCCCTTGCATTGCCCTAGGAGGTCTATATTGAGATCTCTATATAAACACTCTTTGTCCTTCATTTCTTCATGAGAGAAAATCGTAAGATGATATGATGCAATTATGATTATGACATGATGATGATGCAAGAAATCAAGAGGATGATATAGAAGGAAAAGATATGATGATGCATTGAGACATACAAGCATTTTGTGGACAAGCTATTGTGGATCATCTTTGGAGCAAGAGATAGTTCTTCCTACCTTCCTTCTTCTTGGATCCACCATTTTCAACATTCAAGCATTCAAAAGGTACTATCACAGGGTAGAAACTATGGATTTTGAGTTTAGTAGGAATAATTTAACCTTGGGGGCTTGGTATGCTTTGTTTATCATATTCAAATCTATGGATTGCTTTCTCATTTTCAATTCATGTTAGGGTTTTAATCTAGAGGATTATATCTTGACATTACACATTCAAAGATATTTCCAAGAGAAACACACACACACACATACATTCTACTATATTTGACTATTTGTGGAGGTGGAGATCATGAAAATGGGGGTTTGACTAAGGAAAAACCCTATATAGCCACCCAAAACCCCTCTTTTTCAGATATTTGCAGGTGCTATTTCAGGAGGTACACATTCAGAACAATGGATCAGAGTACAGATTCAAATACCCTTTTCAGAAAAATTTCAAGATCTGGAAATAGATTTCCTATCAGAGACTTTTTAGGTCAATTCTGCCCTAGGTTAGAATTGTAAATTCTAGGTCAATGGTGACATTGACTTGAGGGTCAAAATCAGAACTGTGTCAGATCGGAAAAAGATTTCTAGGTTTTGTTTGTCTCTATATTTCTATTCCAGATCCGGTCTCAGATTTTCCAGAAACTCAACATAGGATTCAGAAAAATGGTATTTCCAGATCTGCTATGATGTGAGGTAGGTGTTTTACTCCCTTATTCTTTGTAAGTATTTTCAAGCTTTACATTTCTTATCATAACAATTAAATGTAAATGGTTGAATATGGAATATGGTCTCTTTTATATGCAAATCTCTATTGTACAAACCCTATTTAGGAGACTATCCAAATTTATACCTTACAACATGTATTAGATCTAGCTGATCTAATTGTCCTCATGTTTTCTTCCAGTTGCTTCACTAGAAGCTCAGATAAGTCCAGTTGAAGTCACTTCTTCACAATCTTATAAGCAATGTCAACTGCTCCACATGTTATGCTATTCATTCTGCTAGCTTGGAATATCTTGTACCCAATCACACATGCACCAAACTTTATTTTAGGGTCAGTGATTGTATTAACTTTCAATCCTTTTCCATCCCATTCTGCCTTAGTTTTTTGATCTCAGTGCGCGGATGGTGTTTTAGGGCTTTAGCCTTTTTGGTTATTGGATAACCAGTTATAGCATGAATCAAATCCTTTATGATTGGTTTTGGTTCATCCAACCAATTTTTTCTATCATGTACCCAACTAAGTACAATGCATATCCATTCAGTCTTGAACTCTCTCAGGAATAGTAGGGCATTGGTTAACCCTTTCACCTCAATGTGCTTGTGTTTTTATTTAAGGTTTCCATCCAGGCGTAGCTTCTGGTAAGTTTCTTCAATCTCAAGATCTCCGATCTCTCCAACCTTGCACTGGATGTATGCGCAAATATCTTCAACCAACAAAACCCTATGAGGAATGTATGCGTATCATAAATAGGAAGAGATTTCATTTTAGAAGTCCCATTAATATTATCCTTCAGGTATTATTAATCAACATTTTGTAATTACATTCATTTTCAGAAATTGTCATTTTGTACTCTAAGAGTTGATCACATTCCAAAATTTTTAAATTACAATTTTGATCAATTACATTGTGCATTCAAGCTGAATGTATTATATAAATGTTATTCTTTTCATGTCAAAACAATAGTACATTGTAGAATAAAAGGCATAATTGAAAGTATGGAGTAGAGGTCCCATGCATTGCCTTGTGGTTGGTTTCTTGATGCTTGCATATTAGGTCTCCATTGCTGG
>MU226257.1:1718144-1737500 GCA_018584345.1 Thuja plicata | reverse complement strand
ACAAACCAACCAACACTCATGAGTGAATGTCATCTTACATTCACTCACAAATATTAATTGGTGCATATGATTTGATGACCTAATAAATTGAGTGGTATTTTGTGTGCAAATGGACAGGTATCTATAATTGAATGTAGGAAACAAAAGAAAATGATGCAGTGGATGTCACGAGATCGTGCTCGAACTTCACATAAGCCATTATATGCAGAAAGATGTTTGATATCTCAGAAGGTTACTACTCACATACATAAGAAGGATAAGATGTAGACACATGAAGGAGTCAAAGATGCTACAAAAAGTACATGAATAAAGGAAGCTAGAGAAATGCAGATTTGAAAGACTTTGAAGGTTCACTGTCTTTATGCAAATAATGGAAAGTGAGAAAATGTTGTTATAGTAAGTGCTTCTTCACATATATGTTGCTTCAAAATATCTGTTAAAAGTTCACTTGGAAGATAAAAGTTGAAAACTCATGCATAAAGAGTGTGCATAAACTGTATTAAATGAGAAGATGCCATTGTAGTCATTTTTAAACAACTGAATCTGATAGAGTAAAAGCATGAAACAAAAGATGTGAAAACTGCAAGTTAGGACAAAAATTAACAGTCTCAAATCAGCATGGGTGTGCACATACAGAGAACAAGCATGATGAAAAGAGTATCATAAGATATCTAGAGATTCATCAAATGAGATCATGCTTAATAGTTCTGAAATGTTGCAATGCATAATGTGTTTTAGACAAACTATCAAAAAAGTTTCTTTTGCAGAGTTTACATCTCATATTGATGTTTTGAAAAGATGTACATTCATGATAACATAATAGGGAATGTAATTTTGATAAGAACTATATATGCAGATTGAGTTTTCTGTTTTGAAGTAAAACCCATGGGAGTCACGAGCCCGTGCTCGAACCCCATGGGTTTGTTCTTTCCTATGTATACTTCGGAAGTAAAACAATATGTTTTTACATCAAAGACAGCAACATATTCAACATATTTGTGTTTACATGCTAAAAGAGATGCTTAGTATTATCAGCAAAACTGTAAACTAAAAGTGTTTTTTAACATAATCTTGCAGTTTAAATATCTTATGTGTGTTTCTTTTTCAGACAGTGGAGTGTCATCAAACAGGGAAGCATATGTTGTGCTTACTACATTTTTGTATTCGAAGATAGCAAGAATGATGTTTTTATTAAAACATTCAGACAATACAAATCCCGTGTTTCACTTCAAAATTGAAACAAGCATTAAACCGACAACTTCAAGTGCAAAGCCATGTGGCTATTTTAAAGTAATGAAAATTATAGCATGTGGGAATGATAATGAGGTTTGACATCAAGTAGTACTGAAGTTCATGGGCTTGATACTAAACATATACCAGTTCAAAGATTTAAATCTACAGTCAACATCAAGCAGAGAGCACCGACATGCATCAAACACTAAGCAAATGAAGATCATATTGATGTAGTAAGCAGAGATAAATAAACAACAGAAGGATCCAACTTATCTGTATGTGCAAAGTAGTGTGTGTCTTCATATTCCCATCATATTCCCAGTCATGACTGTAGCAACTCGCACAAAAAATGTGAAGCTTATGTCTGAAAGATGTCATAGAGTTAAAACTGAATGCATACACTGCATCTTTCAGTCATAAGCTACATTTTTAAAAAATGCTGAAGAAAACCCACATAGAGGTTGAGACAAAACAATCATAGCTCGGTCTGTTTCCCATGGGTCTGAAGGAGAAAGACAACAGTGGTGATGTTTTATTGTCACGCTACAGACTGGGGATAAGTCTGAAACTATGACTGAGATATCCCCAGTTCAAAGCTGAGGTTCATGGGCTCGACATCTCAATCACAGTTTAAGACCACTCCAAGATTGTAGTGGTAGTAAATTCCAAATGTATAGTGGTGGTCACAAACAGAGGAAGAACTCCCCGAGTCTTCTTTATGCACTACAGTTCAAAACCCGCGATAGTGGTAAAACATCAGCACAAGAAACCCCAAGTTACAAATCACTATTCGGCGCCATTTGTATTGGCATAATATCATCAAAACATCCCAACATTAAATCAAACGCAAGATAAATTACAGTTGGAACCCAAGTTCAAAGCAAATGAAGATCAAAATCTGCGGCCTTTTCTGAAGAAGAATGCAACAAAGTATGCCATGTGTTACAGTGACCATGTAAACGATATTTTTTCCCTCATAAAGCTCATGAAACTGGAAGTTTCTTCACAGAACAAAGGCGGAAACATAGCAGAGATTCATGGTTTTCAAGTTTCAACATGGCGGCACCATAGAACAAAAAACCCTAAGATGCAAATGAAACTAATGAACAAAATTCATTGTGTTTACTCTCATTTGAAATCCACTGTCAGATGGAGTAAATGCATTTGTATTCCTAGTGCATCGACATTCCCTCCTTATTTCCACATTGGTACTTTTTGTGCCACGACATAATAAAATGTCCCTTCCAACAGATGGTGGTCAAGTCAATAACAAACTATGCTAGTTACCAAACCACAGCAACATCGACCACAGTGGTATGGTGTCGGCAGAGTCAGAGATGGGTTATGATGCTGAGTTGACAAGGGTTTTGAACCCTTTGAAGTTAGGTAGTCAAGTTTTTGGATAGGGTGGTAACACTGCTAAATTTGAATGTCATGTATTTGAAATATGGTGATAAAGATAAGGGATGTAATTGATATATTGGTAATTAGTATATGTAAATATGGGGGGCTAAAACCTAGGGTTTTGTTAGAGGGAAATTAATTAAACCCTATAGTTATGGAGGGTTTTTTGGAGGGAAGATTTTTTGAAAATAAGCCATGTTGGCTATTTAGTGAAGGTTTTGCTTTATGTTAGGGGGGTCAATTTGGTGGATAGAGGAGCTTTAGTGAATTCATTATTCCTATAGCTATTTGTTCATTTTTTGTTTGTATTCTAGTGTAAGTTCATGTTTGTAATTTCGGTTTTGTGCAAGAGGATTTCACTATTCCTTGCCATTACTCAGGAATTCATACATGTAACTTGTATACATATTTTTGAGAAGAATATAGTTGCCCCAATTTTTTTCATACATCTTATTGTGATCATTTGTTCAAAATCCTTTTCAATTTTCTGCATCTAAGAGTAATATCTTAGTAAATATGGATTAGTGAATTGCATTGATTCCTATTCTATATCACAGAATATAAGCCTTTGCAGAATATGCAAGTTGTTAATGGTGAGAGTACTGCTTGTGGTTAAACCCTAGTTGTGGCCTTCCAATTAACCTATGTATTGAGCAGTGAATGATAGTGCAAAAATCCCTAGGGTATGATAAGTGGATGTCAGTTTGAAGCTTCAAAAGGATCTGAATCAATCTTGGTGTATCACCTTTTTCTAGTTTTCATGCAAGTTCAATTTTAAATATTTCTCCCCTTTTCTCAGTTAAATTTTCAATTAGGAGGTGATATCCCATACTAAATAGGAGCTGGCCTAGAATCTGGAGACTCTTCCTCATCCATAGTTCACCCACAGCTAGAGGAAGTTTCCATTGTCAGATAGAATTGTCATGAAGCCTTAATGCTTGATTTAGGGTGACAATTCTAAGCCTGAACAGGTCCAGCATTGCCATTGTTTGAATATTTCCTCCACATTTGATTTATCATTCTCCTAATATCTTCAATAGTGTTTCCATTTGCAAAAGTGCTTGACTCTGTCACTCAGTCTCTGTAGTATTTTCTCAAGAGCCCGACCTTATGACAATGTAAGCATGCCATTCTAGGGTTAGTCCAGCTTCTAGACCTTTGTATCAATTTCCTCATGTAGTTATCAACAATATGTCTATATCTACCACATCTTGTGCAATTTATCCATGTGTTGTAATCCCAAACATATGAGTTACGAACTCTTCTTAGTTTATAAGCATTTTCTTGCTCTTTAGGTTTCCATACTTGTTTTTTATTTTTCCTACATTCATGAGATGTGTGGCCATGCATTTTGCAAGTAGGAAAATATTTTTCCATCTAGGATTCCTTCTTTGGTTGGTTCACCTTTGATCTGCATTCTTGTGCTTTGTGTCCTTGCTTGTTACAGTTATAACAATCACCTATGAATGTAGAAGTAGATTTAGGAATACCTTTAGCTTTTATCCTGTAAACATTTGATGTGTGGCCTAGTTTTCCACAGTGATTGCATGACTTCTTCTTTTCTCTTGGATTTGTGTAGACATTCCTTTGATTAGATTGGTTTTATGATTCTCCATGCTTGGTATACCCTAAACCGATATTTTTGTTGAGTCTTCTTTGTCCATTCAGAAATTCATCCATTCTTTTTGTACTCTCTTCAGCTTTCTTGATCATATCATTATGTTGTTGTTGAATCTTTGCTTCATGCTTCAATTTCTCATTTTCTTCTTTGAGTTCACCAATAACTTCCAATTTTCCATTAATTTCTATGTTCACTCGATTGGCATCATGACTCATAAGAACTATTTGATTGGTGATCTCAATGTGATGTTCAGTAAGTCTTTGTATCTCAGATTCTTTCTCTTGCAGCTTCTCAGTGATCTTTCTTCTGTCATCAATAGCCAAAGTTCTTTCTTGTTCAACTTGTCTTGTATTATTCATAACATCAATCATTCTTACCATCTGTGTCTCTTGACCGATTTGTAGTACCTTCACTTGTTCAGTCAGATGTTGATTGATTTCATTTAGACTTGTAATGCTTCATTTAGATGTATCAGATGTATTACCAGATCCCGATCCTGATGAATCAAATAAATATGGCATCTCTTCTTCATGATAGTTATTTTCATTGTAGCGAGATGCCATAAATTTTCTCTCATCCAATAACTCTCTCATTTTGATTCTTTCTTCTTTGTATTTCTCAAAGAAAATCTGTATTAGTAACTTCTGATTCTCAATATTTTTGTCAAGCTTATACCTTTCCATTGTATGCTATTTTTCTCTCAAGTGATTAAACTTTTCCAAATAAGAGATCTATCTTTGATACCAATTGTTGGAATAATGGAATGGTGTGTACTGAGAGGGGAGGGGTGAATCGGTACCCTTAAATTTTTTTATCAAATAACCTTAGTAATCTTTTCTTGCATTACCGACCATTGTTGCTTTACTAACTTATGCATGTAATGTTATAACATAAATGTAAATTCATGCAAACAATCATAGAAAGATTCATGAAAATTAGTTACACATGACACAAGAATTGGTAACGCAGAAAACCCATATTAGAAGGTAAAAACTGCGGTGGGGATGAAACCCACAAAGCTTCACTATCCACAAAATGGAAGGTGACGGTTAAG
This sequence comes from Thuja plicata, assembly GCA_018584345.1. Lineage (NCBI taxonomy): Eukaryota > Viridiplantae > Streptophyta > Pinopsida > Cupressales > Cupressaceae > Thuja > Thuja plicata. Next base: position 1,732,188 of record MU226257.1, on the reverse strand, counting down.
GCTACAAGTTGTGATCACTTCTGATGATCTTACCCTATTAGGAGTAACATGTTAGACTTGTTAAGTCTACTCAGCTAAGAGATTTTAGCAACATAATGTATGTGTGCACTTGGTTAAGAGATTTACAATAAGACTGTTAAGTCCACCTTCTTAAAGGATTTCTTCTATTTGCTACAATTGTGAGAGAGTAGACAAAAATACTTCTGACCTGATAGCTTGCAATATTGAATTCATGATTACAGATCCATTAAGATCACAAAATAATATCACCTTATTGTGATGAATAATACCTCTGTTCTGCGCGCTAGCCTTGAATCTAGTTCTTCATAACTAAATTCTTCCTTTTGTTTCCTTCTGCATGAAACTCTCTATCTGATACATAGATGTCTTTGTGTGGCTACAATCATCATGTTCTTGATTGATTATACATCTATATATACAAAGGTTTTGACCTAATTAGGTTTCACATTTTACAAGAAAAACTCTCTATTGGGAATAAAAGTGTCTCTTGGTAGACTGGTTCTTGGGTTACTCTGTAAAGTGTGCTCTCGGGTTACTCTGTGAACTATGTGTCGGTGATAGTGCTATCAGTGTTTAATGATTTTGGTGATCACTGTGCTAATACATTTTCGGTGACCTCTGCACTTGTTTGAATGCTGTCACTCGGTGATCATGTAACTGATGGTTCAAAAACTGTTTCCTTGTATACTAATGACAAATTATGATCCTTTAAGAATTATCAATAAGTAGCCACAATCAATTACTCTCAATGTTATCACTAGCTATTTCAGACCTTTAAAATTTGTGAATTTTCATCTCATTGGTTTTGATTCGAAAACTTCTTTTGATACATTTAGTAATGATGATGATTTAGTTGAATTCTTGGGGGCATATGATGATCTCCCTTCTTTTCATCACGATAGGGGATTTCCTTATTATTTGAATGCTGAAGAATAGTTTGGAAAAGACATTGATTTTGAACATAAAGAAGAATCCCCTTTGCCTATGGATGTCTCTCAAAAGATTAATCTTTTGATTATCGATACTATTAATGTGAAAATGGATCCTTATAATCCTGACAAAGTGATCAAGATTGGAAAATGTCTAGATGAGGATGAACAGAAAGAGTTTACTTCTCTCCTTCTTGAATTTCCCAATGTCTTTGCTTGGGCTTATTCCAATATGCCTGGAATTGATCCCAAAATTATTACACATAACATTGTCCATATCGCTAATGCTAAGCCGTTCAAATAGAAGATACACAAAATGAATCCTAACAGTTCTCTTCTTGTGAAGTCTGAAATTGAAAAACTCCTTAACGTTGGCTTTATTCGTCCTATCGATTATTCTCCTTGGATCTCAAACTTTGTAGCCATATCTAAGGGTAAAAATAAAATTATAATGTGTAATTATTTTAGAGATTTAAATAAATATTCCTTGAAGGATGATTTCCTTCTCTCGAACATTGATATGATTGTGGATTCTATGGCGGGACATGCCTTATTATCTTTCATGGATGGTTTTTATGGTTATAATCAAGTCTTCATTCCTACTCAAGATGAATACAAAACTTGATTTATCACTCTTTGGGGAACCTTTTGTAGGGTTTTCATGCCCTTTGGATTGAAGAATACATGCACCACATATCAACGCGCTATGACGCTTATCTTTCTTGATTAAATTCATAAGATTCTTGAAGATTATGTTGATGACATTCCTGCCAAATCCATCGCTTGTAAGGATCATGTTCTTGTTCTTAGACAAATATTTGAGAAAATGCGTCAATACAACATGCGCTTGAATCCTAAAAAATGTGCCTTTGGTGTAGATAGTGAAAAACTTCTTGGATTCATTATTTCAAATCAGGGTATTGAAGTCAATATTGAAAATATTGATGCTATTGTTAATATGCCACCTCCATGAAATATCTCAAAAATTCTTAGTTTACAAGGAAAAATACAAGCTATTCGTCCATTCGTATCACACTTGGAGGATGGTACGGTTCATTTCACTTCTTTGTTGAAGAAAGATTCTACTTTCTCCTGGAACGATGATTGTAAACATACATTTGAATAATTCAAACAATATCTCGCTAATCCTCCTATCTTACAACCTGATCAACCCAATCAACCATTATTATTATATAATTATGATTCTCCTAATGCTTTATCTGCTATTTTAGCTCAACATGATAATAATGGAAAAGAGCAACCAGTGTATTAAATTATTCGTACTTTGATAGATTATGAAACTAGATATACTCAAATAGAAAAACAATGTCTCACTTTAGATTTTGCTTATCAGAAACTACAAAATTGTCTTCTAATTTACGAAATTAATGTCATAGTCAAATTTGATCCTTTTAAACATCTTTTCTAAAAAATGGATCTTTAAGGACACTTGGATAAATGGGTTATGATGCCGAGTGAGTTTCATTTAAATTTTGTTTCTTAAAAAGCCATTAAAGGACAAGCTTTGACTGATCATTTCGTGGAAGCTCCTTCACCTACTTCAACTTCTAAACCTATTACTTTCCCTGATGAATTTTTTTACTTATTGACAATGATGATACATGGTAATTTTACTTTGATGGATCTAGATGTAGAGCTAGCTATGGTGCCAGTGTTATCCTCTTCTCTCCTTCAAAGAAACCTATACCATTATCAAAATCGTCTTAACTTTTCTTGTACTAATAACATTGCAGAATATGAGGCCCTTATTGCTGCATTGAAAGAGGATTTATCCCTTAAGGTGAAACATATTAAAATCTTTGGGGACTCACCATTAATTGTGGATACAGATTAATGAAATATATCGAGCTAAACATTCTCAGTTGAGTCAATATTGTGATTTAGCCTTAACTTTTCTTGAAAAATTCTCCTCTAATTCTATTTCATCTCTACCTCATAAGGGTAATAGACATGTAGATGCTATTGCAAGTGCAACTTCTCTTATCTCTTTATAGGACAATGTTGAAAGTTATCAATTCACAATACACAATCTTATTGCTGTATTCACACATCTTTCATTATTTACAAGAAATACTAGAGCTCAAATTTGTAAAATTGATACAAGATACATCATTTTTGTTGACATTATTAATAGGCACTCCTAAAATGGTCTTTTACTTTGATTCCTCAACAAAATTGGGATTCCTACAAATTTACAAGAAACGCATTCAAGACCTTTTGGTGGGAATTTTTGTGGAAATTCCTTAGTTAATTACAAGCTCCTTTGTATGGGATATTATTGGAAAATCATGGAACAAGATTCTTTTGCCTTTGTCAAATGATGTCCTCAATTTCAACAACACAATAATCTTATCCATGCTCCTTCCCATGAACTCTGCTCTAAGGTAGCTTCATGGCCCTTTAATCTTTGGGGCTTGGATCTTATTGGAAAAATATCACTTCCTTCCTCTCAAGGATATACTTGCATCATCATTGCTATTGATTACTTCACTAAATGGGTAGAAGTGACTCCTCTTCTCTCTACTACAACTGATGTCATTTGCAATTTCCTCCTAGATAATATTATTGCTCAATTTGGTATTCCATCTATGATAATATATGATAATGGTACTCCTTATAAAAAAAAGGAAGTAACAAAGTTTCTGGAAAAATACTGTATTAAGAAATACTTTTCTACTTCATACTTTCCTCAATCTAGTGGTCAAGGTGAAGAATATAACAACATCATTGATAAAATTCTTAGGAATATTGTCAACAAACACGCTAAGGATTGGCACACAGTAAACCTATGCTTTATGGGCTTATAGGACAAGTGTTCATATTGCAACAAGAACAAATCCTTATAATTTAGTTTATGATGCAACCGCAATTATGCCTTTGGAGTTGGAAATACCTTCTTTAAGATTTTCCCTTAATGACATAATTGATAATGACGCTTTGAGAGAACAACAACTTCAACAACTTGAAATGTTGGATGAACAACATATTAATTCCCTTGAACATATTCAAGCATATTGTAAATCTTTAAAGAAGAAGTACAATTATAAAGTGATTGAGCGTTCTTTTTTGGTTGGAGAATTAGTTCTTTATGAGAACCAACATAAAGTCAATTCTCTACTTTGAGAAAGAACTAAATTCAGTCCCAATTGGCTTGGCCCATAAATCATCACTGAATTTTACGGTTCTGACGCATATAAAATAGTTAATATGAATGGTATACCACTTAGGGACCCTATAAACACTATGCATTTGTATTGGTACTATGCCTAACTCTTCCTTTCTTTCTCTCTCCTCATTTATCTCTCATTTTAATCTCTATATGTGCTTGTATTTTTACATGTATTATGTATTAATATTTGTTATTTTCATGTATTGCTTCATTCTTGACAAAAAAAATGTATATATCTTGGTCTTGAATTTATGGCCAATATGTTAATCATTTTGGCTAGGATATTTCTTAGAAGGTGCTTGCACCCTTTCTTTTCATCAATATTTTATGTTTGAATAGATTAGTGTTTAGTTATTTCTCATAGCTAGAATACATGTTCATCTATTTACATAAGAATATTACATCATCATGGTTGCATTTAATTAAAGATAACTTTTAAATTAAATCACATGTATATCTTTATAGCATTGGTTACATAATCAATCATAGAGATAGGAATCTAAACATAAGCAACATCAATCACTATATATATCAAACTGATAGGTACATATTCAACAGTGTTCAAAATGTTCCCTATATGTCTCAAAACATATATTATGTATCCTAGTTCTCGTCCATGGGATGATGAATCCCTAATCCCCCAGGTCTACGACAAGAAAATGGTGGCTACGCTTTGGAAGATGGTCTATGAGAAGTCATGGATCATGAATGGCTCCTAGATGAGCTCCGCTCTGCACGACCTTGTAGTATACCTTGTATCTCCTGTAGCTTACGTTGGGTCTCTTTAAACTCTCACTAGAGTCGATCCCTCTCATCTCTCAATACCTACATTTCTACCTGCATTGATGTGAACACATCCTTATGTCACCCTGGATCTCGTTGTGCCTCATATCTCACATGAGATGATGATGGTATCCTTGATGCTATGGTGATATATTTTAGAACCTCAACTATAAGGCGTCTCCATCCGCTCGTACCAACTATAATATTTAACATTAACAACATTTAAAATACATATATATTCATTTACATTTACACTTAAACATATTTAACCTTTTGTATGTGGATCTCCTTCCTTATACTCAGGATCATCAATAGATAGAGTCAATGGGGATTTACCCTAGGATGTTGGGGGCACATACTGACTTCTCTCTCCATGCTCTCAGAAGGAAACATCCCTCAGGGGTGGTATCTCTGACGTGGCTCTCGGTGGTCGCCTCCTAAGAGGTGTAACATCTATCCCCTCTAATATCTCATCCTCATCTACACCGTGGTCCTTGGCCATGGGTTCCTCCTCTAGCACATCTCTTGGCTGGGTGTCCTCTCTCTTATCATCATCCTCATTCTCCTCATTTTCCTCATCTCCATCTTCCGCTCTAAAGCATGGGCCTGGGTCTCCCATAGGGTAGCCTACCAAAAAGATAGGTCTGATCTCGTTCCCTTTGATATATCTATGGTAATCCCTTGTCACACTTGCATCAAAAACTATATGTGGTACTTAGATATCTTTCTCTCACTCTACATTTGTCAGCTCTACATCATATACTATGGTCCGTGGTATGGTCCCTAGCTTCTTGATAACCCTATGTCCATGAGAATAATGCAGCATTGGTATGAGAGGACCATGTGTGATACCAAAATTTCATTGCACTCTATCAAAGTAGAAAGGTACTACTATGTAGTTGTGCCTTGCCTCTAGCAATATATGCCTCTGCATGCACCTCATCTAGTAGTCAGTGTCTGTCCAGGATGTAAAGAGTCTATAAGGTCTCCATGTGATATCAACTTCCTGCAACCGATCAATGGTCACCCTCTAGTATAATAGATCACCACACTTCCATAGTGAACTCATTGGATATCTGTATGCCCATGGATCTGTAGCATCAACATCTACTGGAAATACTACAAGTCATGTACAACTGATATGCTCAAACATCCATACCTGTAATAATGTACACACTGCCAGGATGAGTCTCTGATATCTCACGAATCCCTGTAATTCATAGTACAAATAGGATAGCATACTCCTTCCCCCTATGTATGCTATGTAGTTTATCTCCATGTGCCAAACCACATGTGCGAGCAACATAGAAAATATTGTTCCCTTGCAATTAGGAGAAACTATAAAAACAACAATACATAGTAATATCTTCCTAATCAAATGAACCTCCTTGGAAGCATGAACCGATGCCTTTAAATGAATGTGATCTATGTGTGCATAAAGTTAATACCAACCCAAGTAATATACCTAATCTCTCTCAATATCAACCTTTGATCTCTCAGTGTTGAATCTCATTGTTCGGCCTTGAACTGGTAATCGTAAGATACAATACACATCCTCTAGTGTGATGGTCATCTCACCCATGGGTAGGTGAAATGTTGAAGTTTCCTCATCCCACCTCTCCATCAAAGCCATCATCATGGTGTGGTGAAATCTCATATGCAAAAGATAGTGTACCCAATACAATCCCACATCTCTCATAAGTTGTATATCTTGAGGTCTCAATCTACCATATTGCACTTGAAGATATTTCATAGTCTTCATCGTGGCATGCTCCTGCATGGTAGCCAACTCCTGCAATCACAAATCAATAAAGTAAAATCAGAACATCATATATACATCAATCAGACTCAATCAAAAAGCATAAAAATAGAAATCCTTAGGACTATGAGGACTTTCAGGTGGACCATGTCGACTTTTCAGGATTAGGTCGACTTCTTGGGACTAGGTCAAATTTATGGGCTTCATAGTTTAAACATCATCAGATCTTATTTACAACTCATTTATACACATCATGAGAAAAAAACAAAATTCTATAAAGGAAGACAAGACACGAGTATCGAGGCATACCTCATCAAGGGGCAACTCATCCTCTACGACTCTCCTCATAACCTCCATCCTCGTTGGTTGCAACACTTGATTTCTCAAAATTTTATTTGTCTTCCTTATTCATAAAAGGAAACAAAGGTAATGTTACAAATTAAATTTCAAAAGGTAATAACTAAATTATTGTCACTTTTTTGGGTTAGTTATCTTTTTTCTTAATTATTTTTCTCCTTCATAAAATCCTCTCTTCATTGCTTTGATCATAACTTGAGCTAGGAAGATCTGACCTCCACACCATTTTAGGTACTGGAATCTTGATTCAGATTCCTCGCTATCCAAATTATTTTTGAAATATTTTGAGTTCATCTTGAATAGTTTTGATAATAATTTGTCAACAATTTTTGTTCACAGTTCATCGTGGTATACATGATTCCTTGTTTCACCTTCCTAATAAAAAGTTGAAACAGAGAGGGCATACAACTACCCATGAAAATCATTAATTTACTTAGTAAGCCCTATGTGATTTTTTTTTATTAACACGTGGTTTTGTAGGTTGCAGTTACTAACGGTTTCTTACAGGATCCACACGTTAGGGGCTTTATTATATATCCTTTTCATTTACTAATTTTCTCTGTACTTTAGCTTGCATATGCACACAGTGTCATTTACTGCTAAAGTGGGGGCTAAATGTACCATCCTAAATCTTAAGCACTTGTGTGCTCTACAATTTGATGATTTTTTAGCACCTACCTTATTGTATTTACATTATACATTTACATTCTAGGACTTCATAATTTCACTTAATGCATACCTAATTCAAATATGGGTCCCCTAATCTCTCTAACTTGTGAAAAATTGACGTAGGTTCTAATTTCAAAAAATTCTACTCTATTTTACTCCAATCACAAAATTCATTCTATCTTTGAGGCCTTATTTCATTTTCTTTTGGCCTTGGAAATCAATTATGTCATAAGAATCAATTGCAGTTCTAGATCTTACACTGCGGGATTGTCAGTGACCTATCTCTTAGGATTCACCAAGGCCCTTGGGGAGTAGGTCGAACAGGTTGGCATTTTCCTAGACAAGGTCGTCCAGGTTGGCCTTGTCCTAGGAGATTGAGCCAAGATTTAGGGCTTGGGTCTGATTTAATGGATTGGAAAGGTTTCTAGATTTGTAGTTGGTTGCTTAACTCTGACTCCGAAAATCACTATAAAAGCAACCTATTTGCTTCATTTTGGCATATGTAATTCAAGTGCAAGGTGAAAGACCCAATTTTACAATAAGAAATAACAAGGTGGAAGCCCTAGTTTGATGACATCCATTGAAGAAATGGTTTTCTATTGAAGACTTAATCCACATCAAGCATCTACATTTTGAATCAAGTATTTCAAGACATAAATTTATAGATTATCATGGAGTTTCAAATGAATTGTAAGGATGGCTAGGAATACTTTTTTCCTCTAGGGCTTGCTATGCTTTCCTTGTTATTTTCAGATTTATGTATTGATACTTCATAATTTCATTTACATGCACTCAATCAAACAGTATTTACATTTACACGTCAGGGTTTCACTCTATCACACATAGGGTTAGGTCTAGGCATTTACTTATGCATTTAAGCTCATTAGCATTCTAGACATACTCTAGATTCATGGGCACAATTTTTTATATATATTCTAATGACTATCCATGGAGGTGGGAATCACTAAAATGGGGGGTTTCCTAAGGAAAACTCCTCTATAGACACACACACATACACACACTTTTTCAGATATGCAGGTTACATAAGCACATATATAGTTTTTGATCTAAGAACTATATCTGGAGGCCCATACAGTGAATTTTTGAAAATATGTCCAGAATCCCTTAGGACTTTGTCATCTAGATTGACCTTGTCCTCTTCCATATCATAAATTTATAGAATAGTCATAAACGGATTCTAGGTTGCCATATCTGAAATCAGTTGAATCTGGGACTCTGACAGTAAAAAAATTCAAGTTTAGAGTGTAATATTTCACTTCCTTTTTTAGGCGCACACATTCTTATCTCTATTTACCTACATTTAATTTCATATATCATATTTTTCTTTCACATTTACATATCATTTACAAATTCTATTGGAATCAATCAAGTCCAACCCTATAAAGCATAGATCCCGAGTTGGCACCCTAGCTCACTTGCTTGTGCTTACCGAATCTATCTTGTAGGAAAGTGTTTTTGATTCCAATGTATAATAGTACCCCCATGATTTGGTGAGTTTTATACATTCTATCATTGTTCATTTCTCACCATTTCCTATTATACAGTGTTCTTCTCTTTGTAGTGAGTATGAAGATGGTATCTATACTGATTTCTAGTGTTGGGATTTTTTTTCCCTTTGCGGATGGATTCTGGTGGAAGATACCAACACTACTGAGTTGCATTTTATCTTCTCAATTAGATTATCCATTTTAGCTTCTAAGGATAGTGGTCTTGTTTTTTTCTAGCGGCCAGTTGTTTGTAGTTAGTTTTCAAGGGCTCATTCTAGCCTATGGCTGTTTTTGGTTAAGGATTGCTGTAGGTTTTATGGGTATGCTCATCCCTATTAAAGACAATATTTTTATTCTCTTTTCTCATAAGTGAGCTTCTAGTCCTTGTTTTTGGGTTCCTCCCAATGGGGCCACTATGGAGGTGGAGCTTGCCCTTATTGAGGTGGGGTTTTCTCTAATGGCCATGGTGAGGACTTAGCTCACTTTGTTTCCTTCATCCTTTTTCATGATTTCTATGGAGGTGAAGTGTCCCTTACAGTCTCTTCCTTTTATGCTCACATAGAGGTGGGCCCTTTTTTTGTTGAGGTGGAAATGATTTTTGTAGAAGGGGGGTTGATTTTCTAATTGGGCAATGCCTTTATTTATCGTTGGATGGTTTTGAGAACAATTATAAAACCCAATAAGAAGGGTTGGGAGCCTTTCAAAACCATGTTGTAAGTTTTCCCCACTCTTATGGGTTGTTTTCTAATTATTTCTTATTTTTGAAGTAGCCTTTCTATTGTGTTTTGTTAATGGCCTTTTTGGACCGTGTGTTATAAGTGGCTAGTTGTGGCCTCTTGTTCTGTAAGCAAAATTTTGGCTAAGTTCTATTAATGGTTGGTTTGACTTGTGTATTGTAATTGGCTAGTTGTGGCCTATTATGTGGCCTTTCTTAGGACTTTGTTCCTTGGGGAGAGCGCCCTTGTTTTACTCTTGATCTTAATGAAAAACATAATATCGATCTATAGGAAAACTTTAAAACTTCAACTGAGTTATTGACTGTCCCTTTTATCACCATAAAAATTTAACATTTTATTAACATCTATTCTATCTTTCTCTTGCATGAACTTCCATATAAAATGGTATGCTCTATACGATGACAAAACTTTGGTAAATATCACGCTTCTCTTGTTAGAACTCCTTTTATATTCCTCAGTTAAGCTCCATATTTTTATAAACCTTCCCATGATATTTCTTGTCAATACATTTGGCTTTTTCCTCTAAACTTTCCAAGAGGATTTTCTTTAATTCTTGCTATATCCTTTACATCATCAGGATGAAATATTATTTATGATATTATTTCCACTAATGCTATTTCCTCATATCTAAGTTCATTTTCCTAGTCTTTATAATCATTCATCTCTTATATGAATTCTATAATCAAATATTCTTTCCACTTTATCATTTCAATCCATTTTCACAAGTTTGCAAGATAGTTTAATGAGATAGAACAATTTTTTCTTATTAAAACCTAATCATCCATATCTCTATAACAATCAACCTCAAAAGATCCATTTTTTTATGCTCATGTATTTATTTGCACTCTTAAAATAATTTAATAATTTTATCATACAAATATTTTAACAACTTATTATCCCTAAAGTGACTATTCATTATCTTCTCTTCTTGAGATGGTTCATCTACCCATTCCTCCATAGCTCTACATGTGTTTATCATCTTATCCAAGAATGAAACTTCTACAAAAGATATGAGAATTATAGAAGATATTATTACATCTATGTTCACAATGGACCTATGAGCTATTTGAAATAAATTTTTAGTTAAAAAATATATTTCTTTATTTCTTGTTTCTTTTTATTATCCAATTTGTATCATGGTTGTAGCGATAGAGACATAGATCATAATTCTACAATTTCCTACTCTCTAGTAAAGTATTCCAAATTTTTGGTGGACCCTTGATATTCCATGGGTACCAATTATCTATCATCCTCATTAATTATGGGACTAGAAATTTGTGTTGTCCATCGCTTTCTATAGTTGATAGTATCCTAGCTTTTCTCTTTGTTTTGGGAGTGTCTCTTTTATGCATTAATATCTAGCTATGTAGGTGTAGATTATATTGCACATATTTATTGATGTTCTCTTTCTCTAGGATATGGGGAACTTGCTAGTTGATTTAAACATCCAATAGTGTGGGGTTTATAGGTTCTACTTCTACTAGTCTAAGTTCTTATTTCATACCTTCATTTAGTTATGAGGGTGTAACTCCATCTACTTCTTGTGGAACTTCTTCTCTTTCATCAAATACTAGATCTTCCTATTCTTTCTTAGGTTGGTTCTGAGTTATTATATTCCTCTACATTTCCTTATGAAGAAACATAAACTGTATTATCTTAAAAAACACGTCGACTTGGATAATTCAGTGGATGAAATCCAATTCCTTATTTCCCTCTTAAATGAGTAGTTGGAGAGAAAGAATATTGTTATCTCTTTAAGTTTTTTCAATTAATTTTTTTAAAAATATAATGATGTTCTTAGATCATCCATTAAGTTATTATCATTTTCTCCCTAATCTACTTGAACTTATTCTCTTCATGCAAAATATTCATTTTCCATAGGAATAGTTATTTCTTTGTTGATTACTACCTCTTGGCCTATCTCTAATTATTCTGTTTTTAATAAACCTAATAGTTGTGGATTAAGATGGAGATAAAAATGTGTCTCTCATAAGGGAGTTGACACATTTGACTACAACAGTTTGAACATGAGTAACTATAGCATGTTACACTTGTTACATTATCAAACTGGGCAATACAACTAGAGCTTGTGAAACATGTAGAACTACATCTAATATCATGGAAATGGTAAGCTTTGGAGCAATGCCAAATATTAGAGGATATATTTTCTACTCTTATTTTTTTTTATCTTCTTGCACTTTTCTTTTCTTCATTGGATGACTTTCACTCATCTCAACTTCTTTGCTCTTATTTCTCATTTGAATGACACATTTCTTATAAGTCAAAGTTTTATGATGGGGTTGACCCCGCAGTCCAATGATGGTTGCAAAACTCTGTTAATATGGTGGTGAATGGTTCAAATCTCATATAGGTATAAACAAGGAAGGATGATTATGCAGGCGTGTATGAAGAACAAAGGGCTTACACTCGACGATGATTGTGAATCGAACACTTGCATTAGTTGAGATTCGAAGGAGAGATAGAAGGTGGTGGGGAGGAGGAATAATTGGCAGAGAGGATAAATAAAGAGAGGGTGGTGGGGAGGAATAAAGAGAGGAGTGATAAGGAGACGAAGGGAGGAGTGAAGGGAGAAGTGTGGACTAGAGGACTGGTATGGAGAAAAAAAATTAAAAAATTAACTACTAATAGGAGTCAAATCAGGGTGGTGTTAATGCTTCATATGTTCTGAGGGATGGGGTCCCTTCATTGTGACGCTACTAGTCAAAAGCATTCACCAATTAAAAAAGGGGTAAAAGTGTTATGGTATTTCTTGTAAGTAATTATAAAACTATGTAATAAATGAGACCACCTTGAGGGGTAACCTCTAATGATTAGATAATGATATATGAATTCAATATTTAATGATATTATGATCTGGTAGAAACATATCCACCTTATTTACATGATTAACTATGTAGAGACATATCTCTTAATCCTAATTAAGAGTATTTAAGGTACCAATCAAAATTAATGCTAAGGTTAAGCATACGACAAGTGTGCACATTATTATACTTAGGAATATATGATATTAGGGTCATAAAATTTGATAGAATATTAAGGACCTAACATGCCCCTTCCTTTCAAAAAAGTATTGTGTTCAATTTATAGTGGTTATTAATGACTTATGGTAAAGTTGTAAGTGGCTTATTTTTTTGCCTTAGTTTCTTTGCCTCTGGAGCTTTGTTTGTAATGGGACAACACCCTAATTTATTACTTATATTAATAAAACAATCAATAAATATTAAAATCTTTAATTAACTTATAAAAAATTTCAAGATTAATAGAAAAATAAGAAAGATTAATTTGACACTTATTAAAATATTAAAAAAAAAATTAAGCTTGAGAATAGATAAAAAGCCTTTCTTTCAAAATTACATTTTAAATAAAAATAATAATAACATAAAAATATAAAAAAATTTCAAAATATTATAATTCATAAAATTATTCATGATACTTAATATTTCCATAATATATATTATGAACATGAATTTTTGTAATATTATAACATTAATATTTAAGACCATTTTCTTTCTCTTTTTTGCATTCACAGAAAATTGCTTGAGTTCAATTAAATTAAAAATATTAAATAGATAATAATTCTCTCCATTATAATCACTTTCATACCTCTTATACTCTAAATAAATATTGGATATCAATAATGAGCTATTACGTTATTGAGTGAATGATTAAAATTAATTTCAAACTATACACACACACACACATACACATACACATACACATACACATACACATACACATACACATACACATACACATACACATACACATACACATACACATACACATACACATACACATACACATACACATACACATACACATACACATACACATACACATACACATACACATACACATACACATACACATACACATACACATACACATACACATACACATACACATACACATACACTTAGAAATCTCAAAGGTGGGAGTGCCAACGATTTGTCATATTACAATTAATTTCAAACTATACACACACATACACATACACATACACATACACATACACATACACATACACATACACATACACATACACATACACATACACATACACATACACA
>MU226257.1:1690870-1717772 GCA_018584345.1 Thuja plicata | reverse complement strand
CATACACATACACATACACATACACATACACATACACATACACATACACATACACATACACATACACATACACATACACATACACATACACATACACATACACATACACATACACATACACATACACTTAGAAATCTCAAAGGTGGGAGTGTCAACGATTTGTCATAATACAATCATGAATGAATTTATGTTGAACAAGTCAAAGTATATGCGAATGATGATCAATGAAAAATGGGAGTTCGTTAGACAGAATTGAAATACAAGATTAAAATCAACAATTTGTTAAACTTGATTACAAATCAATAAGAAATGAAGCTTTGTGAAAAGCGATGAAAAATTTGGGTTCAAAAAAGCTAAAAAAAAAAATCTAAAATCAAAGATTTCCAAACTCGATTGATGACAGATGAAAAATAAGAGTTTGTTAGACATACCCAAAATACAAGCTTAAAATTAACAACTCACTAAACTGGTTACAAATAAATAAAATATGAAGCTTCATGTAAGATGATAGAAAATGAAGGTTCGAAAAACACAACTATAAAGCAATCTAAAATCAATGTTCATAAAAATTGATTGATGATCGATAAAAAATGAGAGTTCAGCGGGCAAAACCAAAACATAAGCTTAAAATTAATAGTTTGTTAAACCTGCCTACAAATAAATAAAAAATGAAGCTTCAAGAAAGACAATGAAAAATGTAGGTTCAAAAAGTATAGCTACAAAACAATCTAAAATCAAAGTCTTCAAACTCAGTTTGTGATAGATGAAAAATGAGAGTTCATTGGAAACAACCAAAACACATACTTAAATTAGTAGTTTGCTAAGCTTGGCTACAAATCAATAAAAAATGAAGGTTCATGAAAATGATAGAAAATCAATGTTCAAAAAACATAGTTATAAAAAATCTATAATTGGAGTTTGCCAAACTTAATTGATGATTGGTGAAAAATGAGAGTTCGTTAGACACAACTAAAACACAAGTTTAAAATATTCAATTTACTAAACTTGATAAAAAAAAAAAAATGATGCTTCACGAAAGACAATAGAAAATTAAGATTCAAAACATAGAGCGATGAAACAATCTCAAATTGTACTTCACCAAAATTGATTGATGCTCCATGAAAAATGAGAGTTCGTCCAACAAAAACTTAAAATCAACAATTTTCTAAACTTGGCTATAAATCAATAAAAAATGAAGCTCGGTGATAGAAAATCAAGTTTCAAAAAATATACCTATAAAACAATCTATAATCAATTTTTTTTAGACTTGAGATATAATTGATGAAAAATGAGAGTTTGCCAGATACAAATGAAACACAAGCTTAAAATCAAAAAATTTCTAATGTTGGCAAAAATCAATAAAAAATATATTTTGTGAAAGAAAATAAAAATCAAAGTTCAACAAAAACAAGTATAAATAATCTAAAATTGAAGTTCACCAAAATCAATTGATAATACATGAAAAATGAAAGCCAGTTAAATACCAAAATCCAAACTCAATTTGCTAAACTCAAATACAAACAAATAAAAAATCAAACTTTGTACTAGACAATGAAAATTATCATTTCAACCGATTATGTCTTTTATTAGTTCCTTCCATGGCATGAAACTTTGCAGCGGGCTAAAACATTAAACAATGATTAAAGTTTTCTACTCCATTGATGGAAGTGCTCCAAGGTGTGCTCACACAAGCTTACTAAGGACTTCACTTGTCCCAATCTCCTTAGAATACCAATCCCTCTCCTAGGATCCCAATAGTCTTTAGTCTCTACTCCCAAGACTATCCTAACTCCACTCCAAGAGTTAGTCTTCTTGTGTTTAACCTTGAAGGACAACTATCACTAGTTTTGTCTTAATGCTTCACTCTAGCTTGAAGGAATCCAAACACAAATCCTTCATTTCACTTTTACCAATGCTACAAGGGTCTTGTCCACCATTTGAACACTCATTCTGCATCCTTTTCACTCCAATGGAATAGGTCTTCAATTCCAATTCAATCGAGTTCCAAATTCACTCTTTATAGGACCCTATTAGGCCTAATTGACCAATTAGCCCTATCCAGAGGGTTTTTCTGGATTTCTTATAAAAAATTTCAAACAACCCCAAAAAATAACCTAGGATCCTGATACCCTTTTGGAAGACCTAAAATATTTTCAAGGTCTAGGGTTCCCAAGTCATCCATACACCAGTGTCCTAAAATGTAGGGCTAATAGGGTTTTTTGGGTTCCTAAAATGCAGTTGACTGATTTCTATCTAGAAATCTATCCAAATGGATTGGTCAAGATCTTATCTCTCAACTAAGGATCTATAGGACCCTAATGACTCTGAAACTACACTTGGTTTAGACCTTTCACACACACCCTTGCTTCTGCATTCAATTTTCTCTCTTCCGTACACCTAACCGGACAGTCATAGCTCGACTAGGGCATGGCTTCAAAAATAGAAAATCAGTTCTCCATGCCTCCTAATTGAATATATACACTGTAAAGAGGCTCTGCTAACATATTCATCCACCTTTTGTAGTTTCCCACGATTGGATTATATGGGGGAGCCATCAAACCAAAATTCTCCTAAACTGGACCAGTAACTACACTACTTCCTAAAATTTTTGCTAAGACTATCAAATCAACTCTAATTTACTTGCTCACTAAATAAAAAGATCTTGTATCTACACCTACTTCATGGATCCAACACTAAATTCAGCCTTTCAATCCATTAACACACCATTAACATTCAAACAAGTCGACTGTACTGTAAAACCAGAACACTCTGCTTTCATTCACTTCAAAAAACTTTCATACAATATCCTATACCTTAGGAAATGAGCCACAAAGTATATTAAGATGCATCTCCCATGTTTTAGGCCTTCAGTATTGATTTCCCACTCCTATAATGAAGGGAATCCAAAGTTGTTGAGTTGCATGCAATATTTGCAAAAATTTCAAAATATTGTCATGACAACTTTTGAGCAACTTTTGCATTTATGATGCCAACTAACTTTTAGGACCTCTAACCCATATAAATCGATGAATTAACATCATTAAGGTCTTTTTAGGCACTTTTCACACTTTTCTTAGGTCTAGGACACATTTAGACCACATTTCCCATTTTAGGCCTATCCTAAGGACTAATAACTTCTAGATTGGATTTAGCACTAACTACGATTCCATCTAGTCACACACACAACAAGACCTTCTAAGGTCAAAGAAAAAACATACTGAATTGTCTAGATTCAGTTACAAGCCAAAATTGACTAAGGCTTTAGGGATAGCCTAGGTGCTCCTGCACCATCCTCCCCAAATGAAAGGACTTCAATCCATCCTTGGATTGAGTAAGTTGGGATCAAAGCCCAACTTTTTGAACTCTGTCTCCTTTACCCAAGCTGCATCTGCATCCATTTGTCCATTCCAGTTCACCAAGTGTTCTTTGTATTCCTTCTTTCTTGTCTTCTTGTAGACTCTGGAATCCAGTATGTGTTCTACCTTCTTGATTGGTGCAAATGGAAAATTGAGTTCCTCCACCTCCTGTATGAATTTAGTCAAACCCTAATCTAGATCTGGGATTGGGCCTTTATACAAGATTAAGTCCGCTACATTAAACACCAGAGATAAACCCATATCCTCTGGAAGTTCCACCTTGTATACATTTGTGCTATATTTAGCCAATATAGTACATGGGCCAATTCTTCTCATGTGAAGCTTATGTGGCATTCCCTTCTGTAACCTTTCTTTTTTGAGGTGTACCATCACCAAATCCTCAACTTGGAACTGGACATCTCTTTTCCTCTCATCCACTTTGCTCTTTATTTTCTCTGTATTTTCCATAAGTGTCTTCCTCACAGTTTCATGTACTTCTTGCATAGAATGTGCAAAGTCATCTGCATAGCCACTTCCCTTAGCTCCATCCTCTAGATCTCTGAGCTCAAATATGCCTCTTGGGTGAAGGCCATCAACTATTTCAAAAGGACTCTTACCGGTAGTCCTATTCACTGTGTCATTATAAGCATACTTTTCTTTCCCAATGAGTTGTTCCCAAACTTGACCATACTCCTTAGTTAAACATCTTAGGAGGTTACCAAGACTCCTATTGACTACCTCAATTTGACCATTAGTCTTAGGATGATATGCAGATCCAAAAGATAAGTTGGTCCCTATCTTTTTCCATAGAATCTTCCAAAAATGACTCATGAATTTGGTATCTCTATCTGATACTATGTTCAACGGTAAGCCATGTATTTTGACTACCTCCTTGAAGAATAGGTGAGCTATCTGACTGGAATCATGGATTGTCTTGTAGGGTACAAAGTGTGCCATCTTACTGAATCTGTCCATAATAAAATAAATGTTATCCATCCCCTGCTTTGTCTTGGGCAATCCCACTAAAAAATCCATGCTTAAACATTCCCATGGCCTGGTTGGGATAGGGAGAGGTTGGTAAAGGCCTGCATTAGAAGATGTACCTTTTTCCTTTTGATAGATAACACAACTTTCTACACACTTCTTAATGTCTAAATTCATCTTGGGCCAAAAATAGAATCTCTGAACTAATTCTTGGGTCTTATTGACACCAAAATTTCCACTAAGTGCACCATTGTGCTTCTCTTGAATCAAATTTTCTCTTATAGACCCTCTAGGAACACACACTTGACTTCCTTTAAACAAAAGATCACTATGCAAGGTATATTCAAAGAATTGACTATGAAAGCGATTCTTGTATTCTTGACATACCTTGTAGATGTTTGCAAAGTCTCCATCTTCTGCATATAGATCTTTGAAGCTCTCAATTCCCATGCTCTGCAAGTGAATCTCTTGTACTGTCAGAGCTCTTCTGCTTAAGGCATCCACTACCTTATTCTGCAATCCCTTCTTGTGCTTGATTTTGAAGGTGTATGCTTGCAAGTATTCAATACACTTCATATGCATGTGACTACGTTTATCTCGTGAGTTAAAGAAACTCAGTGCTTGGTTGTCTGAAAAGAATACAAAATCATTTGGAAGAAAGTAATGCCTCCACTTTATCAGTGCTTGGACCAAAGCATACATCTCTAGGTCATAAGAAGATTACTTCTTCTTGGCTTCACTTATTTTCTCAGAGTGAAAGGCCACTGGTCTTCCCTCTTGACTCAAGACATCACCAATAGCTACATTGCTAGCATCACATTCCACTGTGAATAGCTTCTCAAAGCTTGGAAAAATCAAGATTGGTTGAGTAGCAATCTTCTTCTTTAACAACTCAAACCTATGGTTATCTTGTTCATTCCTTACAAATTTAATTTTCATCCCACCTTTAATAGTATCAAGCATAGGAGCACAAATTACACTGAATTGCTTTATAAAATTCCTATAGTACTGTGCTAAGACATGAAAAATTATTACCTTAGTTTTTGTCCTTGGAGTAGGCCACTTGATAATGGCTTCCACCTTGCTAGGATCCATCTTTATATTGCCTTGAGATAGTACAAACCCAAGGTACACTAGTTCTTGTTTCATGAATTCATATTTCTCCAATTTTATCATCAACTTCTCTTCATGCAACTTCTTGAAGACTAATTGCAGATGTCTGAGGTGTTCTTCTCTTGTCTTTCTATAGATGAGTATATCATCCAGGTATACTACCACAAATTTTCCTATGTAGTCTTTTAGGAATTCATTCATGAGTCTCATGAATGTGGATGGGGAATTGGATAACCCAAATAGCATTACAAGCCACTCGTACAATCCTTCTATGGTCTTGAAGGTTGTTTTCCATTCATCTCCCTCATTGACACTGATTTGGTGGTATCCACTCTTCAAGTCAATCTTTGTGAAAAATTTGGCTTCACCTAGACAGTCTATTAGGTATTTTATCCTAGGGATAGGGAACCTATACCTAATGTTTTTTTATGTTTATTGCTCTGTAGTCAGTACATATCCTCCAAGTTCCTCCCTTTAGGGGCTAAGACAGTGGGTATGGAACACATGGTAATACTTTTCGTAATCAGACCTTGGCTTAGGAGTTCTTGAATCTGTCTAGCTATTTCCTTATTTTTTTTGAGGAGTCATTTTATATGCAGCCTTATTGGGAAGGGTAGCTCCTAGAATGAATTCTATTTGGTGGCTTACAGTCCTCTTAGGGTGTAAGGATGATGGTTGTCCATCACTAACAATTCCTTCATACTCCTGCAACATCTCCTGCACTTCTTTTGGAAATTTTGTCTTCTTGACTGTCTTGTCAGCAACTTCTTCTTTTGGTTTCAACACAAGTGAAAATCCAAATCCTTCTCGTTCTTCTAAGGCTTATAAGAACTCTTTCTCACTAACCATGAGAACATTGGGGCCAGATGATTTCATTTCTCCATCTTCCAATAGTGACTGTATCTTGCATGTCACATTGTCTTTCTTAAAATAATATGAGTTCTTTGCTCCATCATGCATGGATTGTCGGTCAAATTTCCATGGTCTACCTAGGAGCAGGTGACATGCATCCATAGGCAGAACATCACATAATACTTTGTCCTTATACCTCCCAATTGAAAAATCCACCCAAGCTTGTTCATTGACAAGGACATGTTGTCCTTTGTTTAGCCAAGTGACTTTATAAGGATTGGTGTGGGGTATCCTTTTCATTTTCAACTTGCTGACTGCCTCCTCTGACACTATGTTGTCAGTAGACCCTGAGTCTATGATAACTCTAAAAACCTTTCCCATCATTTTGCACTTCACTCTAAATAGTGATCTCCTCTGACTAGGCTCTTCTTTCACTGTCTCCTTAATCAGAGTTCTCCTCATCATTAAGTTTTCAAATTCCTCTAACTCTAAGGGTACTTCAGGGTGTTTACCTCCACCACTAGTGTCTTCTTGAACATAATTTACCCTTTTATCACTTCCTTGGGAAGTGTTGCCTTTCTATGGACACCTATATGTAGGATGTCCCATTTGATTGCAGTGATAACACTTCATAGTGGAAAAATAGTTACCTCTTCCTTGACTACTGCCTCTTCCTCTATTGTAAGAGTTCCTTCCTCTATTTGAACTCCATATGTTGGAGTTTCCTTCTTGTTTCTTAGTAAGATTAGTATCTCCTTGACCCTTTGGTTCAGAACTCCTTCCACCATATCCACCTCTCTGTCCTCTATTGTCTCTTCCTCTACCTCTTCCTCTGGTAGTGCTAGAATCTTTTTTCTTTCTCAGCTTCTCTTCAACCTTGATAGAAATTTGGTGGCACTTCTGAATGGTGTCAGGAGTCAAGAGACTCATCTCATCTTGTATGGTCCCCTTAAGTCCATTAAGGTATCTTTCTACCTTCACTTTCTCATCCTCTGCAACTCTAGACCTCATGCAAAGCCTCTGAAATTCTTCAGTATAGGAGTTTACATCTAGGTCCTTCTGTCTTAAACCTTGTCTTCTTTTATTTAGTTGTATTTCATAATCCTCAGGGATATAAGCATCTCTGATTTTTGCAACCATAGCTCTCCATGTGGCAATGTGATTCTTTCCTTCCTTCTCCCTCTCATCTTGGATGAATTTCCACCAAGTGACTGTAGACCCTCTTAGTCTGGCTTTTGCAACTTTCACCTTTTGAGCCTCAGTGATACCATCACACTCAAAATGGTTTTCTAGTCCTTCTATTCAATCTAAGACTATCTATGGTTCCATATTTCCAGTAAAGATAGGAACTTCTTCTAGTGCTTAACCAATCATATCCTTTAAAGCTTTCCAAAATGGTTCCTCATTAAGGACAGGGTCAGCTTCAGGTACTTCATCATCTATGGCAATCTTCTTTCCTTTCCCTACAACCTTATCCTTCACTTCTTCTGCTTTTACATCAACTTCATCTACCTTTTTCTCTACTTGAGCCAATCTGTCTTGGAGCATTCTTTTCTCCACTTCTTGATCATCTACCTTCTTAGCCAACTCTGCATTGGTTACCATTGTAGATTCTCCTACTGACTTTTCTGGTTGGAACATTAACCACAAGCCTGATCAAACATGGCTCTAATACCAATCTGATGGAAGTGCTCCAAGGTGTGCTCACACAAGCTTACTAAGGACTTCACTTGTCCCAATCTCCTTAGAATCCCAATCCCTCTCCTAGGATCAAAATATTCTTAAGTCTCTACTCCCAATACTATCCTAAGTCCACTCTAAGAGTTAGTCTTCTTGTGTTTAACCTTGAAGGACAACTATCACTAGTTTTGTCTCAATGCTTCACTCTAGCTTGAAGGACTCCAAACACAAATCCTTCACATCAATTTTACCAATGCGGAAAGGGTCTTGTTCACCATTTGAACACTCATTCTAAATCATTTTCACTCCAATGGAACAGGTCTTCAATCCCAATTCAATCAAGTTCCAAATTCACTCTTTATAGGACCCTATTAGGCCTAATTGACCAATTAGCCCTATCCAGAGGGTTTTTCTGGATTTCTTCTCAAAACTTACAAAAAAATCCCAAAAAATAACCTAGGATCCTAATACCCTTTTGGAAGACCTAAAATATTTTCAAGGTCTAGGGTTCCCAAGTCATCCGTACGCCAGTGTCCTGAAATGTAGGGCTAATAGAGCTTTTTGGGTTCCTAAAATGCAGTTGACTGATTTCTATCTAGAAATCTATCCAAATGGATTGGTCAAGCTCTTAGCTCTCAACTAGGGATCTATAGGACCCTAATGGCTCTGAAAATACACTTGGTAAAGACCATTCCCACACACCCTTGATTTTGCATTCAACTTTCTCTCTTCCATACACCTAACCAAATAGTCATAGCTCGCCTAAGACATGGCTTCAAAAATAGAAAATCAGTTCTCCAGGCCTCCTAATTGAATATATACACTATATAGAGGCTCCCATAACATATTCATCCACCTTTTGTAGTTTCCCATGGTTGGATTCTATGCGGCAGCCATGAAACCAAAATTCTCCTTAACTTGACCAGTAACTACACTACTTCCTAAACAATTTGCTAAGACTATCAACTCAACTCTAATCTACTTGCCCACTAAATGAAAAAATATTGTATCTACACCTACTTCACAGATTCAACCTTTCAATCCATTAACACACCATTAACATTCAAACAAGTCGACTGTACTGTAAAACCAGTACACTCTGCTTTCATTCACTTCAAAAAAATTTCATACAATATACTCTACCTCGGGAAATGAGCCATAAAGTATCTTAAGATGCCTCTCCCATGTTTTTAGGCCTTCAACATTTATTTCCCACTCCTATAATGAAGGGAATCCAAAGTTGTCGAGTTGCATGCAACATTTGCAAAAATTGTAAAATGTTGTCATGACAACTTTTGAGCATCTTTTGCATTTATGATGCCAACTAAATTTTAGGACGTCTAACCCATATAAATCAATGAATTGAAATCATTAAGGCATTTTAGGCACTTTTCACACTTTTCTTAGGTCTAGGACACATTTAGACCACATTTCCCATTTTAGGCCTATCATAAGGACTAATAACTTGAAAACAACCTAACCTAGACTAGATTGGATTTAGCACTAACTACTAATCCATCTAGTAACACACACAACAAGACCTTCTAAGGTCAAATAAAAATCATACTAACTTTGCTAGAGTCAGTTACAAGCCAAAATTGACTAAGGCTTTAGGGATAGCCTAAGTGCTCCTGCACCATCCTTCCAATGGGATCGCTTCATTTTCCTATTGTTACATTTTTCTTCAATATTTGTATGTGCATTTGTTAGTTTCACCAGGGAAGCTGCATATCGTTTCATCGATCTGTCATTCCAAAAAAAATTGGACTTTGCTATTGGCTGAGTTTGCAGTGTCAGGATGGAAGTTATGTTCACGAGGCAAGAGAACGCACGTCCCTCTAGGATCTGCTCTGTTCGAGACAGGATTGGAATTTGTTCCTACAAATTTACTAATACCATATTAGATTTGGTGGAAAGGGAAAGCTCTTCTTCCCTTGATAATTGCATTGTCACGGTGTTGTCTATTTCTCCATTGCTAAAGATTGTGCTGCTTCCACATACCTGGAAACATGGTTGGGTATAGCTATTGATCGAATTTAATTGCGTGTTGGAGTTTCAATGCCATTTTGAATTGTTTTTTTCTTGAATAATTGCTTCTCCTTCCACTGTTAAGCAGAGCAATGGGGTCATCTTAGATAGCAACAAATTTTCTTCAAGACATTCTTCTAGATCCGGTTTGGTAAGAATACATTGTCTTCCCAGAACTATTTCTCTATGGTATGAGCATTACCCTTTTAGTTCATTGATAATTTCATGAGCTATATTTGACGCCCACTCCATATTCCGTGCACACGCTACAGCCATAGGGAAATTTCTCGAACGTGAGATTCAGAGGATGTTGTGGATGACTGAAATACTAAATTTCCTCTCCTATTTTAGGCACAATTTGGGGAGCTTCCATGAAGCCTACAAAAAGCTTACTCAAAAATTTCAAAAAATTAATAAGCCCAGCTTACTTCTTCCTATAGTATCAATTTTGTCTTCATGACATAGAACTCTCCCTTATCTGCAACCCTTTTATCATGAAGGGAAGAAAGTTTAGTGGTCTTGCCAATGGTATTATCTAAACTTCTCTTTGGAAAAATAGAACAATACCTTGTTTTTTTTGGCATTGGTAGCACTACCTAGTTGGTATTTATGCAATGTAGTCATATTGTAGAAAACAAAGACTCTTCTTCACTTGCAATAAACGTTTTCAACGTCATCTCGTATAAAAGGAAAAATCTGGCTTGTTCGAGAATCCTTATCTCTTAGACTATCCCACAAGTCATGTTTGTTTACATGAAAACTTCAGTTTACTTGTAGTTTAAGTAACCTAACGGTCTTACCAATTTTTTCTAACAATCTCATTGCAGGATAATGGACAAGGAATTTTCCAGCTTTTTGACTTGTCAATCACATGAGGGGTCTCTTGTATTGATCTCAAATGTTGAATATTCATAACCTATGAGTTTTGATTTATAAGAATACATTGTCTTCCTGGAACTATTTCTCTATGGTATGTGCATTATCCTTTTACTTTTGTAGACACCTACATTTGGTCAGGCGTACTTATCAAATCAAATAAAAGATAATAAAATCAAATGGGACTAAATCACATCAAAATCAAAGGATCAATTATTTAATATATCAATTAATTAAATCCAAGTCTCAAAGGGATTAATCAAAACTATGTAATTGATTTAATCAATTAGTTATATAGTTTAAATCAAAAATCAAATTCAACCCATTCCCTTACATGGCTAATTTAATTAATTAATTGAATTAATTAAATCCTATTTTCTTTCAACAAAGGAGACAAGAATTTGATGAGCGAATGAGAATCAAGAATTGAAAGCACATGGATCACTCCAAACTTTGCAATCTTGATCACTCATTTAACCCTTTAACATCCTCACCAATCAATTTGTCTCTTTTTCCCAACCTTTGAGACCAACATTTAAATAGTCTCTCCATTTGAAACCATTTGAAAGCCTTGAACTCAACCAAGCTTGGATCATGATCAACTTAACTCTACCCCTACCCTTGGGAAATCCTATAAATACCAAGCATTTTGAGAGCATTATTAATCCTAGACATTCATGAGCAATTGCATCTACCATTATAGAGAAAACATTTTGAGGTCATAGCATTTTTTAGCATAACAGTGAGTTTTGAGAGCAAAATTGAATGAATTGTATGACAATTTGAGAATTTGAGAGCTAGATTAGGCATGTCAAATATCATTTCTCATTCTATGACTGTCATTAATGGAGATTAAGGCCGAGAGCTTCATTAACATGCTTAGTTAGAGAACCATAGAATGCTTATTGTTAATTTGTCAATTCTTTGATTAAATTTAGATTATCTTTCCATATAATTGATAGATTTCAAACTAATTTCATGAAGGTATAGTTTATATATACACTTCCCCTCTTTGAATTGATGTGCAAAGCGCATTGATTCAAAGAACTTCATTGATAATTTCATAAATTGTTCTTGTTTTGAAATATTGCTTTTGTCATTTTGATGTACAGTGAGAACTGAAAGTACCAGAAGAGAGCTAAGCTCCTAATCCAAAAGTTTCCATTCCAGAGGCTTGTGACAGAAATTTCTCAGGACTTCAATGTAATTGCTATAGTTTTATTAAGCTCTTTTGTGTATTGGAAGTGATCCCTTCTTTAATTTGGTTGAAGAATTAGTTGACTAATATATTGACACCTAAGGTTTCTTCAAATTTAAGATGCACTATACAGATTCTCCTAGTTTAGGGTTTCTTTAAATACAAGATGCATTATAAAGATTCTCCCTTTTTAAGGTTTCTTCAATTTCAAGATGCACAGTACAAATTATCTTTTTTAAGGATTTCTTCACATTCAAGATCTCTATAAAGATTCTTCTTTTTCACTTACTTGTAGACATGTTTTTGAACTAACTTATATAAATGTTTAGACATATAATTTCTATTTTAATGCTCTTGCAGTTAGGTTGAATCTTTTGGCAGTGATTATAACAATGTGGGTGATAATAAATCCTTGTCATTGTATTATATTGCGTGAGATTTTAATTTTGAAGCAGAAAGTCTTTTTTTTGTGATTGGGAATTGTGTTTGCACTCAAAGGGGAATTTGTTCAAATCTATTTATTTTTATTTAGTGTCAAACTTATCCTCTGTGTATTGATAAAGTTACACCAATGTTGGATTTAGGTATTAAGAGTTACACAAGATTACATTTGTATTTTTCAATCATACACAGTTCTTTTTTTGTATGAACTACAAAAACAATCCTCAAAATCTTGACATGCATTTTTCAAGTATGCAAAAATGTGATTGTAATCAAAGCACATCTCTTCAAGAACACTTTTACACTCAACATGAAGAAAGAACCACAAAATTAAAAAACCTGTATGGTGTAATAATGTTCAATATCGTTGTTCACATACAAATCACATAAAATCTGAGACATAAAAATGTTATTCAACTAATTTTTTTAACACAATATAATTTTCAAATCTATGATTTTTTTTGCTGATCGATGAAGGAAATTGACTCAACAAAAATACCCTCTTTATGAACAAATTGCTTCCTTTTCAAGAAGAACTCAACCATTTAAGAAGAAAGAATAAACTTTTAAAATGTTGGACATTTTGAAATCATTAATGGTGAATAGAAGAGAAAAAAAAGTTTTCCACTAAAATCCATATTGAAGATGGTGGTTTTGCAATTCAAATCATGACAATCCCCACCATGACAATGTAAGAGAATAATTTTTAAAGGACTAAGTGGGTCCAAGCGAACGCTCAAGGAATTATCGTATCTCAAGCTCAATTCATCCTTAGACATGATCAATTGCATGAGAAGCCTTACATATTCAAATTATTATGTTTTTGGATCAAGGGATTTATGTTGGGAGATCTGATTGAAAATTTTCGTGCCTAGGATAGTTAATTATGGTCAAAGGTTCTAGTTACCAAGATAATTAATAATTGATGTCTAAGATAGTGAATGTAATCCAAAGTTTGGATTATGAATGAATTTTTGGTGTTTGAGACAATGAAGGAGAAACAATTGTAATAACTAATGGAATAAAAATTTGTTGTTCAAAACTGTGGAGGATGACCAATTATGAAAACTGATTCTTTTAAGTTTGGTGTCCATGATAGATGGAGGAGGAACAATTTTAGTAGCCAAGACATTAAAGTTTTTGGAGTTCAAGAAAATAAGTTTTCATATAATTTTTTGGGAACTAAGATAGTAAAGTTTTGGTGTTAGAATAATGAATGTGATCTAAAGTTTGAGTAACCAAGACAATAAAATTTCAGCTTCCAAGACAATCATTGAAGAATAGTTTAGTAACCGATGCATTAAATTTTGATGTCCATGAAAGGTAAAGAAGTCTAATAATTATGGTAATCGATGTAGTGAAGTTTTTGTGTCTAAGATAATGAAGGAGGAATAGTTCTAGTAACGAATACAATGAAGTTTTGATGTCCATGATACACAAAGGAGTACAATAATTGTGGTAACCAATGTAATGAAGTTTTGGTGTCCATGTTAGTGAAGGATGAACAATTGCGATAACCATTGCAATGAAATTTTGGATTCTATGATAAATGAAGGAGAAAATGTTTTGGTAAACAAAGTAATGAAGTTCTGGTAGCCATTACAATGAACTATTGAGAGTGTCAGTTTAGTGGGTGGTTGTTCGAATTATGTTGTTTATCCTAATTGAACTCTCTGCACCCCTACCTCAATAAGAAATCTGATTTAATCGATGAGAGAAATATTGGAATTAAAATTATATAATTAGTTTTTTCCCTTTTTATTAATATTTTGAATTAAATAATTTTAGATGATTATTTTATGAATATGCATAATTACCAAAATGATAGAAAAACAACGACTTAATAAATCCATGTTTAAAATTGTAAAATCAACCCAAATATAATATAAGACTTTTGTATATTTCCTTTCACCCATTTCTAAATATAATTCTCTAATATTTTTCCATACTTATTCTTAAACCACACACTAATCTAAGCTTGGCACTAATTGATTATTTGATGAATCCCCAAAACAAACCTATTAGATGATATGCTTCATCTACCAAAATGGAAAGTGGAAGTTTCCTACACTCAAATCTCTTGAATCAAGAACAAGAACTCACAGTTAGTAGATGTAGGACCCATAATCACAAGGTTTGTAACCCAGGAAGACTTAATAAATCTTTTAACAACAGGGGTGATTTTAGATAGTTAGACTAACATGGTAGTTGAATGGTAGAATAGCCAGAAAAAATATTCAATATGGCTTGCAGGAGTTCTTGTCAATTTTCTTGTAGAGAAAATGAAAGAACCATGAAGAACACGTGTGTAAGATCAGAGATCAGAGATCAGAGATCTGTCATGTTTTGGGAATCTGAATATTGTACACTGGCAAAGCCACAGATTTCAACGTTGTTAGTCCTCTCCTGCCATAGCTACTCTTCAGCATGCTATCAAATTCTATTCTGCTGTAATGGTGCCTTGGGTAAATTCACAATTTTATAGGTCGTTGGAGTGTTAACAACCTTCCTGTGAATGTTTCAGAATTTTTTTTAACTCGACTTACCATTTTGAAAAGGAAAGATGATTTTTAACACTCTCTCATACATTCAACTCTGCAACTTTTTCTTCTTTCTGTTTGAATACAGTGAGGTCTCTATGTCTCTACCTGTTACATTTTTTTAAGTAGGATTTTGTTAATTTTTTTGAAGTAGGATTTTGTTTTCGAAGTAGGATTTTGAAAGATAACATCATGAAAGTTACAGCATTCTCTTAGGAGTTTTTTACAATGTCGAAGTGTTTTTTTTTTGTTAATACAAAGAGATTCTTGTTGTTAGCATAATCTAATCAGACAATCTTAAATCATTTTCATGAGATATTATTTTAAATCAATTGTATTTACATTTCTTTACATATCTGTCAAAAATCTTGGCAGACATGGAGGTAGAAATACAAAAATGACGGGTTTGTTGACTGGGGCAAACCCCTAAACAACTAAACAAAAACATTTTTCTCGTTTCTTCTCATGTGCAAGTTTTTGAATCATAAGAGGAGGGTAACCACTTATGATATCTATTCATTTTCTTGTAGTTTTGTTAAATTTTATAATCTTGAGCATTGTGGCCACTTATGATATCTATTCATTTTCTTGTAGTTTTGTTAAATCTTATAATCTTGAGCATTGTGGTCAATTTTATCTATACATCATTTTGGATATCTTATGTACGCAAATAACTCATTATATTTATTATATGCATATAGGGATGTCCACACAACACTTCTAGCAAGCTCCATAATCTTTTTTAAAACTTGTACTCCTCATTTTTGTGTAAATAAGCTTGTAACTTTTATAATATAGAGATATTTTCACTAGTTTGTTAGGACTCAATATGTCAAATTGTAATTAAATATTTTATATTTTCATTTCAAGTTTTGAGTAAGTTATAGGAAGGGAGATTGAAACAATTAGTAGAGCTATTGGTTCATCCTAATATAATGTAGTATATTGGTTCTCAAGGAAGATATGTATTCCTTTGCAAGAATCAATTCCCAAACTACATTAGAAAGATAGGAATTCTACTTTTTTCCCTAAATCTATTATTGATTCTAATTTTTCTATTTACTCCTATCAATTGATTCCATTCCCTTGTGTCTCTACTCTTCCTATCAAAATTTTAGGCACTTTGTTGTGACAAGTATGTGGTTTATGTGGAATGTAAATAGATTTTTTATTAGTTTATCCATCAACTAACAATGTTTATTATGGTCTCCTACCATTGTTTTTTAAGATAAGTGATTGGATAAGATTTTTTTGTTGCACTCTCTAAATTTTTTAAAGGATTTAGGCATTTCCAAGACCTATTTTAAGATTAATTCTACTAGGCCTCTTGGCTACAAGTTAGGGAAGTTAAATATGAACCTTATTGGCAAAACAATTGTCCAAATGATTATCCTAGTCATGCATTTGCAGCACTTATACATAATATCTATGTATTTTACTAGGTCTTAGTGGAAGGAATAGACGTGGTATGTGGATACTCACTTTTAAAATATATGCCTAGAAAAGGATATAGATAGCTTTCATTCCACCCACCAATTGTTCATAAATGTAATTCTAGACTCTTTAGTCTCCATCTTTTATATGTTATAAAATTTTTCATATAATTTGGAAAACGATTTCTTATTTTGCTTAGTGTTTTCTTTACCAAGGCTTTCCTATTACCAATAGTCTTACACATCTTCTTGTTGATAATCCCATATGCCCATTTTATGGACAATTTAAAAATTGTTGCATTTTTTTTGGTTCCACACTCATACATGCATATGCCCTAGCTATGCATTCATGGTCTTTTTAGCTTCTCTCACATGAACATTTTTCTTCAAATGTTATGTTGCCAATGGTGCCTAATTTTTGTTGGGGTTTTCCAACTATGACATGCTTTCATATTGCTATTATGTCCCTAAATCTATTGTTGATTTTCATTTTCCAAATTGTCAATGATTCTTAATGTGCTCACATACATTCATATTTAGGTCAATAAAGTGCCCCTTGAATTCAACATCTGTATACTATATTAGATTATTCAGGGACACGCCATAAATTAATACTTCTACCCTCTTCACCTCCTTGTGATAGATGTCATACTAAGGGAAATAATGTGGCCATTTTGAGTCTACTCAATATTACTTTTATAGCCACCAAAAAGGATTCTCAATGCTACCAACTTGATAACCTTTTGACTATTCTTCACTTGTTGGCTACTAGGCTGGATGATAGTTGCCTACTTATCACTCCTTGTGTTCCATCAATAGTGAGAAGCAATAACCAGGGCGAATTCCCCACCTAGCACTTGCCATTTTGCATCTAAGGAGTTCAAATTTCCCTTTACATTTAAGATTTGTAGATACATGGTGGCCTAAAGGAGGGATAATTTACAGCTCTTAATAGTTAGAATCCAATTGAAAAGGGAAAAAACCTACCCAAGCAAAGAGTGGGGAAGCCTCATCAAGATGCTTCTCCCAGTGTTGGTTTTATAGCATTAGTTGTTTGTGTTTGTTTATGTTAAACTCTAAGCTATTGATTTAGATAATTGTTTCAGTCTTCAAATAATTACATTTTGTAATTGTTTACACTTTTAGGATTCACTTGACTCTTGTATTTTGTTTCTTAGCTAGCGATGTTTATTTGGTATTAGTATATAACTTTACTTCAGCATAAAATATGAAGCAAATTAGATCCAACTTAAAATAGCATACAAATCTACACAATCTTATTTTACCATTTTAAAACAATATCTATTTACAATTTACTCATTTAACTTAAAAATATTAAATTAAATTTATTTATTATTTTATATAGTAATTATTATTCTATAGAACAAGAATCACCTAGTGACATTCACGTGTTAATATTTTTTTCTCCAAATTCAAGAATCCATGGAAATACCTCAAAGATTTACATTTCAACCACATGAATCAATAATTTACAACCTTATCCTTTTCAATTTCAATTTCATTTATCTTGATATTTCAAATTGTAATTGTTATATTAATTTAAAATATATATTAGTAAAATTTAATATAAAAATCATATAACTAAAATATTAAAAAATATACATTTATAAAACTGCTTAACAATGTCATATTGATTTGATCGAATGCTACAATCATATTTGTATATCCATTATAATTAACTTTGTTTATTACAGATTCTGAGAAAAAAGTTTAGCTGATTTTATAGACTGAAATCCATATGTTCATTACACATTCTGTGTTGGTGCTTGTCAACAAATTAAGTTTCCATTGTGGGCCAACTAATTGTTCTGAAAATCAAATTAATAAAAAAATCATCATTTAGTACCTTAAGATTATTGTATAATTTCATGTAAACTTCTGTGCATGCATACCAAAAACCTTATTGCTCAGGAAAAAGAAAATTCATGGTTATGTGCATATTAAGATTCACTGTACCCAATTGAACACATTCAAAATTGCCCACAATCTAATGCTTCATGAGTATGCCCATGGAAACACAAGCTTTACTAATACAAAATACTTCTTTAATAGGATAACATAGACATTATGTAATTATAGATTATAAATTTGCAATCTAGTTACAGACACTTCATTCTCTATTCCCCTGTACGATAACACATACTCACCTCCCAGGACCAGCCCCTCTCATTGTTCAATGCAAACAAATAACATTTTTGAAGTATTTATTGAGCTCCTAGACCAAGTTCTTCTTTACCATGTACCTATAAGCTGCAACCTTCTTCCTTCTTGAAAGGGTGTTATCTATTATGAGGACCACTTTCCCTGCCTCTGATGCCTTGAAGGAATTGCAGACTGGTTCATCAGAGGAAGACAGCTTCCTAGTCTTGTCTATCACAGTTGTGTAGCTTCCACCTGCACTTGGAACAAACTCTGCCCAATAGGTAACATCCCATCCACCAACTACAAGGTCCCACAGAATTGTTGCCCCAGACTGAAAAAAACAAAAACAAATTGGGAATATCAGTTTAAGCTATACATCAAACTCATCATGCTTGTGAAGAGTTCCGAAACACATAAGCCCACCCAAAACTCATCAACCCACTCAAAATTCATCTGATCAGGAGAAAAATATAGTGCTTATAGATTTTGGGAATTTTACTTGAACAAGAACACATGGATTACACTCCAAAACCTATAAAAATTAGGAGGAATATTAACACAAATTAGTGGTTGAGGATTTGAAAACAAAGATACAACTCAAACCCACTAAATGGGATACAAATAGACTCATACTAGAAAAATTGAAAACAAAGATATAACTCAAATCCATTTAATAATCTAATTGGTAAGGTTCAAGGCTCAAATGTTATGTGACACCCATCAGTAGTCCATGTTGAAAAATGCGAAGCATTGACAGGTCCCAAACACTGTCTAAAGGGATTAATATGGAATGAAATTCTATCATGGAGTACATTGCATTCCATACATTGTAAATCATCTGTAGACCCATAAACAGATTGCCTGATATCATGGACTATAAAAGGAACCATTTCCATTTCCATTTCCATTTCCATCATAGGGATATGACACTTCATCAAATACCTTGTCAATAAGGATTGCATGTAGGAAGCACAACTAGAGAGGGATCTAGATTCTAGAGAATCACACCATCTGATAAATGGAAAAAGCTACACAAAATCAACTTTGTAAGCCCCATCCATACAAGGGTCAATTTGCAGGACAGAACATGACATTATACCTATTGCCCTTGCTCTGAAGGATTATGTTTCTTAATGTGCAATCATTTAGAGAATTCCTGAGGCACTCTCACATACAGGTCACTCTCCCAGTCTCAGGATCTGCAGTCCCTTTCCAAGGGTTCACAAGCTTAGGGCAGGCCAAAGGATCATTTTGCTTATTGAAAGCATTCAAACCTCAAGAACCATAATTATTAATATTTGATGGCAAGGGCTCTTTCCCATACAATAACTCAAAAGTGAACAAATGCAGAGCTCAATCACTAACAACAAACTGAAGAGGAAAAGATGAAATTCTGTATGGTAGCCACCCAGAAAACCTAAAAAGAGATTTTCTCAGGATTTTGCAAACCAAAACTGCCAAAAACCTTAAAAACGAAATTCTCTGCAACCAAATATACAAATAGAAGTTTGTCTGCCAATATTTAGACTGCTATAAAACCTATAAAACTTCAGGGACTTTTGAAAAGAAGTTCGATCTCAAATTTCATTCTCATTAAGTTAATGCACAAACCAAAACCTAACCAAATCAAACTCCAGCAGAAAAACAAAAACAAAAAAGAAACCAAAGCCAAATAGGTATATATCCTTCAAAGAATTTCAAGGCAGAATTAACTCTATGAATTTTACCTCCACGCCTTCAATCTCGAGATTTATTTTTTCCCCACCCTTGATGGTGAACTCTGCTGCAGGTTTGTTTGGACCAAGCTCTCCGTCCTTGGGCCTGCTTAGTCCACCATACTGTATAGGTACATTCTCTGGAGATATAAATCTGCCAGTAAATACAATCTTCTATAAGTTTTTAAAACAAAATGTTGCGTTTTGCCTTGTGTTCCAGAATAAACAGTAGTCTAGTTGATGATTTTAATAGAAGTAAAAAAATAAAAACAAACAGTGTTCTTTGCAGTAGATGTACTTGAGAAGAGAATCAACTTACTTGTACAAGGTCTCTGTAACTTTACCCTCACGTGCTATAACAAACTTGCTCTTGGTACGTTGGGTTAGGAAGGGACTAAACATTGAATACAATGCACTGAAATACCACGGTACATTTATGAATACCTGGACAATGCACCAGGATATAGATTAAGAAGTATCATCAGTTGGACATCAGTGAAAAACCCAAACTTTGCACTGTATAGAAAAGAGTGAAAAACTAATCACGGAGAATATATTGTTGGAAGTTAGTAATCAAACCCTTACAACTACCAAAGATGGATCATCTTGAAAGAGACAGATTCAACTACATTCCAAAGACAAAACCTGAAGGGAATGTGTTTCACAAGCCAATGGCCAAATAGAGGTGTGTTAGAGATAACAGTCTGCATGCTCCTAGAGATAACTGTAATGGCATGTAAAGTAGCTCAGTGATAGAGCAACATTGGTGGTTCAAGGCTTGAAGTGTGGCTTGAGGGAAAGTGTTTAAGGTAATAATTTCCCCCACCAGAGCAATGTATTGTGAATGACTGTAGACTATCAATGTTTTCTACAAGGTATATGGTGTTTGATTCCTGAAAATGGAAAGTAATCCATTCATATGAAAAGGTGGGAATACTAATATATTTGGTATTCTTGTAGAAAGATCTGGAGTAAGATGGAAAGGATGGCTTCCTCCACAGCTTTGCAGGAAACAAAAACTTGATTCCATTACTCTAACAGTAATTCTTTATTCAAGAAATGTGACACCCATTCATAGAGGCCAATTGCACACATTCAAAGAGCTGTCTTATAAAGATGCTTCATGTCACTTACAGATCACCATTACACGAATGGTGAGACTATAGATGGAAAATTGGATATTAATACTCAGAGGGAATAGATGATGGCTGGATGAATACATTTCCCATTTGATCCAAGAGTGCAAAAGAACCCTACAAACTGCATACAATGCACATATTTCTTAGTGATAAAGACAAAGAACATGGAAAGGAAACAATTAGTTAGTTAATGTTTGAAACTCCTGCCACTTCTATATACAGAATTTTGAGGGAAAGCTTCGCTTTGCTTTACTATAGAAGCATACCAAAGACAAATCTAATATATAGATATTTAAAAATTATAACCAGAGGCACAATAAGTCTTTTTTAGTAGACTCCTATTTATATTCCTGATCATGGTATATATCGAACTTTCTGGGATTCAGTAACAAGAGTGTACCTTTTGTTAGGATGCAGCCTACCTAAGAAATGCATATACCTAATCAACAGTATCGAATTTAGCTCTAATTCACTTAAAGAGATCTACCCAGGCACCTAGATTACAAATACCAAAACTCTGTATTTTGAAAAAGGGTATATTGGAAAAAAGCATACTTTCAAACGGATCTACAGAATCTTTGAGATGTGGATAGAAGTTATAGTTTGATCAGTTGCAGACCTTTTTAGCTACCATTTCTGGGTAGTTGTCTTGGAAAAGTGCCAGGATTTGATTCGATGCAGCTCTTAATTCCCTCTTCGGCATGTTCTTGAGATCTGTGATCTGAATCATAGCATTGACACCACCAGGTTTAAAATTCAGGAGCTTGATACCCTTCTCCAGAATTTGGACTCTCCACCTCAAAAACTTCTTCAACTTTTCATCGTCTCCAAAAATCTTCTGATAGATATCCTTGTCGCGGAAAATACCATACGCATTGTAGCAAACAGGGTGTCCATCCTTATCACAGCAGTGCATAAAAGCAACTGAATCCAGATTCTCATCAAATGCCAGATCCTCTTCAAGTATATTGTCAGCGCCAAACTTCTTCCTCCATGCCATACAGTTCTGCAACATGAGGAATGTGTCATTAACCCTGAAGTCTCTGGCCCTCAGAAACTTCAGGAGTACGACATCGGTTCTTTCATCTCCCTCAGTGTGCAGCAGGGGGATTCCCCAAATGGATATATCATTATTATCATGGCCCTGCCCACCCTCTGTGCCACTTTTTCCATTCTCACTCTTTTTCTCAGTCACACCACCATTCTGATCAGGGTTATTAGTATCCTGATTGGTGGGTTTCTCAGCATTCACTTCCTTACTGGTTGCTGCACTCTGATCCTTTTTGACAACAACTTCTTCAGCTGCATCCAATAAGAACTGATTGGCCTTAATGGCACTCTCAATTTTTTCCTTGAATTCACTAAGAGCCTTCTTCTCTGACTCTCTGAGATCTGATATGAAATAGCTATCTTCCTTGAAAGATGTCAATGCCAGCTCAAAGAAGCTGCTCTTCTTGAATGATGAACCCCCCTTCTTCTCTAGGAATTTCTCCTTACCACCATTCACCTCCTCTTTCTCTTCTTCCAACTTGAACTTCACAACCTCATTCTGTGCATCCATTTTGTTTCTTCTGCAGTAGCAGAATGTTTTTGGAACCCAAACTTCTAAAGCTTCCTCTCACAGCAACAAGTTTCCTTCACAATGTCCTAAGTCTGCCTGCTAGCAGACACCCATACTTATCCGAAACCACTGTAAGGAATGTCAGTAGACTTCTGAATGCAAATACACTAATCTATACCAAATACCATTTACTACTAGGGCTATCTATATGCCCATGTGGCACGTTCTCTTGGGTTTCAAACTAACGTGATTTTTCCTTTCGAAAATCAAGCTAAGGTCATGTCTACTCACATTTTCTCTAGACAAAAGAACTAACATTCAAATTAAATAGAATCTCATTACACACATTACCTATATGATAGCCCAAAAAATTCAGTTTTTCACCTAAAAGAAGGGGAAAATAGTAGAGAAAAGCTTTTTCAGTACCTAGTATATCCCCAGCTTTAGAAAAGTAAAAGCAGGCACTGTCAAGATTATTTTAATGATCATTGTTTTTTGTCATG
Source organism: Thuja plicata (assembly GCA_018584345.1). Taxonomy (NCBI): domain Eukaryota; kingdom Viridiplantae; phylum Streptophyta; class Pinopsida; order Cupressales; family Cupressaceae; genus Thuja; species Thuja plicata. The sequence goes on along the minus strand of MU226257.1, from coordinate 1,694,190 downwards.
CGCGCCGTTCCTTGACCTTTTTCACAGGCTTGTACCTTTTACTACATGTGGGCCCATCACCACCAAACTACACAGGCATTGCAAATCTTTCTTATATGCAAAATTCATACCTAAACACAAAACGATACAGGATACGTTTATGTTTTTTAAGCCACCATTGTAAAGTGAATCAAGTAAAGGAACATGGTGGTGTCAGTACCCTCGTGAATGAGTTAAAACATCTACCTTTCCAATCAGCTGTTACCGTTTTCATTGACAAAAAAAACTAGTATCAGAGTCAATGAAATGATAAAAAAAATTGTCCATCTCTGCTAGATCAGGCAGTTTATGAATTCTAACTAATTTGTAGAGTTCATAGTTACAATGTTCAATTTTTGAATTTGACTATTTGAATAGTTTTTGGAATCAATATTTAGAATTGTAGTCTATGCTAGATCACGCAGTTTATGAATTCTAACTAATTTTTAGAGTTCATAGTTACAATGTTCAATTTTTGAATTTGACTGTTTGAATAGTTTTTCGAATCAATATTTAGAATTGTAGTCTATGATCTATCATCAGATTAATGTGAGTTGGAGAAGAGAGTAAATAGAAGATCAAGAAAAAAGAAAGAAAGAAGAAAAACTTTTGACATTCATGAAGCTAAACACAAATAGCCTATGGGACAGTCAGCCTTACCATCTTCGACTTTTTGCAATTCAATTCTTTTTCCATGTATGATGATGACTAGCTCCCTTAATTTTTAACAATTTCCTCACTCAAAAGGCTATACCAAGAACCGGTTGTGAAGATATTAACATAATTGTTCCTATGTCTCTGCAAGCACCACACCACAAAATGAAGTGTCTTCAAGATGACTGTCCCAAAAGTGCAAAAAATACACCCTTTCTTCCCAAGTTCCTTTCAGCCTTTTCCATTGTCCCGTTTCACATTAGAATTGATGAGCGTTAAGTTCTTAAAGGAGCTCTAGCTATTCTCCACACAAAATGACACGACTACAAAAATTCAAATCCGCATAACACAATCACCGGTTATTTTTGCATTTTTACAGCATTGTGGACATAGATTAAGAGGATCACACTAGTGAAACCCATAATAATATGCAAATTTTGGTTTTCATAGAGACAAGATCACATGTGGAATTGAACTCCTTAATATAATATTTCTTCTTTCTCTCTATCTCTTTACTCCAAGTATGCTTAGTAAAAATATCTATAACAAGACCCACTAATAGTGGAGTGGATGTTGGGAGAGGAGGTTGGAACGGAGACACAACAAGGGGGATGGAGACGAGTTTAAAGTTATTGCTCAAGGCTTTAGGTATAAAAAATGTAATCTAATCAATCTTATTTTCCTTGAGTTGCCTAAAAATAGCTCAAAACAGTAAGACCAAAATGTGGGCTCATCATCAGCTTGCACAAGAAACGAACCGAGCTATTGAAGTCAGCCTAGGTTGCTTTGCTGTCCTATAGGCTATGTTTAGCCTCGTAGACATAAAAATTATATCTATCTATCTATCCATGTTATTGGTTGTTTCTTTGTTTTGTTGTAATTGTGAAATGTATATTTATATATATATATTTTTTTATTCTTAATTATTCAATATATTCAAAATGAGGGAGAATTCATTTTTAATAATTATAAATAATCTATTTGATATTTGGTATATGAAATATCAATAGATTCACAATATCTATATTATAAGCATCTAAACAAGGCTGAATTCATGCAGTTGTTTTAATTTAAAATAAAAAATGAAAATTTGATTTTCTAAAAAACAATAATGAAAATGGGGCTTTGGGGTTTCTTTTTAACTTCAAAAGGAGTGATTGGATATTAAATTGCATGTGAAGATGTAGAAAATTTTAACAGTGTCCTTGCAAGTAATGATGGAAGCAAGGGACATGGAGTGTGAATCAAAGAAATATGGCGAAGTAAAAGGTGACAATATGTCCTTTCATGTGCTTGTACTATTAAGAGAATCTTCATACCTCGTGATTGGTGTTTTTTAAAAATATTTGGTAAGAGATAAAATTCCATGGGTAATGAATGTATTTACACTAACCTAATATTTCTGTTATGTCAATGACTAATAATAACAACCAATTTTAAGTGGTAGGGAGGGTTAGGACCTCGTGTAGGTTTTGAAGGGTACAAATTAATATCCACTAGGAATGAGGACCTTGGTAATGTTTGTTAGGGAACATTGCATAATTATGTGAAAGCTATACATTGGATTCTTTACAAAGTTTGTCTTTTATTAATTGGATAAGAGTTACATTTTGGGATTGAGAAAGGGATAAAGCTCATCATATAAGGGATTAAAAGAATGTTTCCAAAAGTATAAATTAGCATTTGCATCTAATAGGAGGTTCAAGGGATAGCCGATTAACTTTGTATAATTGTTAAAATTTATATATGTTTTGGCGTATTGATAAAGCATAATTTTTATGTGAGACATTTATTAGAGGTATTAGATTTATTGTAGTAATATCAATATGTTATAGTAGATGGAGCTAAACTATGTTAATATAGGTTATTATCTCGGAGTAGAAAAAAACTTACATTTATACCACTAGTAATTGCGGAGGTTGGTGTGCAATGAGTACACCAAAGAGGCATGAAAGGTAAACTAGGGAAGTTTTTGATATATGTTTTGGATACATTGGTGAAGTACATGAGATCAACTTGTAGACTATTTAGAAAATGATGTTGTTTGGGTAACTAAGGTGTCAATGGAGAAGTGATCGCTTGAAATCAATTATGCATCATGCAAAGTCAAATATATCACAATCTTAATATTAATAAAAATAGTAATTAATAATAAATAATGAACTTATTAATTTAATATATAATTTAAATATTTATAATTTTTTTTTTTTGTATTTTTTGCATACATATGTGTAGTATGTGAGGTAAATTGGTAGGACATGGATCAAATGATGTTTTTTTGTGCAAGAAAGGTATAAATGGAGAATTCGTAGCTTCAAATCAATTATGCATCCACTTATACATATCCAAATTTCTATGTTGAAAGGAAAGGGTATGTTGAATTTCTATATTAATTAATAAAATAAGACTTATAATTATAATATAAATAAAAATATTAAACATAACTAAAAATTACATAAGGAAACAATATATCATTAGTCAAATTACACTAGTCTTCTCTTTTTCCTTTTAACATATAATATTTTTAATTAAATTATAATTATATGAGAAATATTAAGTTAATAGATATAATTGAAGTGCTTTTTTTAGCGCAAATACAATTTTAATAGTCAAGTTATATATATATATATATATATATATATATATAT
>MU226257.1:1650885-1677418 GCA_018584345.1 Thuja plicata | reverse complement strand
TACATTAACATATATAATAATAATATCTATTATTATTATTATATATATTATATGCATAAGTTAATCTATTCTTATAATCTTAATATCTCATTTATTTTATCTGATCGAAGCTACAATCATCAACAAAATCTCACCTACATTGTTCTTGCCTTTTTCTTAACTCTTTAGTTATAATTTTGTTGCTTTTGTATCTTGAAAATTTTCTTGCTGCCCTTTTATATTTTGTTACTTTAACACAATTTTTTGATTTGTGATACTATATCTTCTTTTTACATTCATGTTCATTTAGTATCAAAGATTCTCATACTCCACTTCTTTTCTTTATTTTTATATTTACTAGCTTATTCAAAATTTCACATTGTATTTTCTATCTCTAAAATTTAGTTTAGTCTTATTTCTAAAAGTGATACATTGTTCTTGCCCTTTTCTTACCTCTTTAGTTATAGTTTTGTTGTTTTTGTATCTTGAAAAATTTCTTTCCCTTATATATTTTGTTACTTTCCACAATTATGTAATTTGTGATACCATATCTTCTTTTTACATTCACCTCCATTGAACACCCACATTTAAAGGTGTACAACCTTATTTGAAATAATAATTCCAACCACTTGTGAAGGCAAAAATTTCTTAATTACAAACACCTTTATCAATAGCCATAATCTTCATTCAATTTGAAGACGTAAACTAATAAAATAATTTCAAAAAGTTCTCTACTACTACAAAGTTATAATGTACCTACTTGTGATTGATTTTACTAAGATATTAATATGTATTATCTATTTTTTATTTATTTTATCTACAAGAACTCAGTATAACTCTTGGTTTGTACAATTGAATCGTGTTTTATCCCTTTAAAAAATTAATATATTATCTTTTCTAATGATACATATTTTTTTTATTAAAAATCCCACAAAAAATCTTATTTGGTCTTAATCTACAAAATTTGATTTGTATTCTTCTCCATAATACTACAGTCTAGCTATTGGCACTCAAACATATATTATAAAATTTACTTGAGTTCTATATCTTTTGTGCACTTAAACCTTATCCACCATATATAATTGATTTGATAAATCATTTAATGTATTAATGTATTATCTATTTTTTATAAATCTATTTTTTTCATTATCTATATTTTATCATATATAATTGATTTGATAAATCTTAGTATATTAATGTTTTATTATTTTGATTTGATTTAATGTATTATCTATTTTTTATTTATTTTAGCTACAATAACTCAATATAACTCTTTGTTTGCCCAATTTAATTATGTTTTATCCCTCTAAAAATATTATATTATGTTTTCCAATGATAAACAGTTTTTAATGAAAATCCCACAAAAAATCTTATTTGGTCTTAATCTACAAAATTTGAACTGCATTCATCTCCATAATACTATAGTCTAGATGTTGGCACTCAAATGTATACCGTAAAGTTTACTTGAGGTCTATATATTTTGTGCACTTAACCTTATCCATCATATATGTAACCTGACTACGACCTCGATAATAGGTGCCACATTAGTAAAATACAAAAGACAAGGGAGTCAGTCAACTCAGTCAAGGTTGAATCCACACATCGACAAAACCAAGAATTTTCATTAAATTTAAATGGAAAAGGTACATGGTTCGACCAACTTGTCGGACAAAATATACATGTCTATAACATGAAAGGGTGCTGACCACACTGTCAAATGCACAAATAGAATATCAACATAAGATATTACATCAATAATAAGAACTACAGAAAATTTGACCGTCTTGTCAAAAATATCAATGTACGACAATAAAAATAGATGAAACAAGAACTTATTGTACATACAACACAATATATGATTGGGTCAATTAAAAGGAAAACAAAATATTATAATCTTAATGACCTTCCTTACAACAACTCCAGACACATGTTTCACATAGAACATTAGCGCGATATTATTGAAGGAGTGTGTTTCCACCCTACTACGAAGCTGTAAAGCTTCCCCAAAATCTTTCCTAACGTGAAAGATACCCATCCCAACTCGAGGAAGTCTAAACAACAAAAAATGAGAAGATTAATAGAATTTTATAGTGAAATAACCACATTCTAATGCCATTATAAAATTTGTTGGAAATATATTGTAGGCTAGGTGACTGAGAGGGGGGGTGAAACAAGAACCAATAAAACTTATTCAATTTTATCCTTTATTAGATTGTCTAATCTTATTGCATGCATGGAACAAAAAAGCAATACACATTCATAATACTTGATACAATATTTGGTTATAAATAGAAAGTAAAACTGGCGTGAGGATGATACCCACAAGATTTAGTACTGTAGTAATAAATTTGGCCAGTTAAGGCCTACAATTGACCACTTCTGATGGCCTGCCCTATTAGGAGCAATAAGGACTGTTAGGTCCACCTTGTGAAAGGATTTATACAATACATTAAAGTATGCACTCTGTTAGGATATTTGTGAAGGACTGTTAAGTCTACCCTGTTAAAGGATTTTGATTGATACACTTGTTAGGATAAACCAGTTAATGATCTACTATGCAACTCTGATTTGCTGAATAAGATCCTTTGAAGCAATACTGATCACCTGAATGTGATAGACGAGTCTCTTTTGTTCCTTTATACTACTGTAGCCTTCTAATCAATCTGCCACTTCATATTCACATGTGTAATTGATTCATATATCCATTCTACTACATCTACTTCTACTTCATTTGGATAAACAAAGTACCTTACATATATATCTATCCAAATCAATTACCTTACCTCCACAAGTCGGCTACTTATCATATTTAATAGTATCAAACAATATGTACTAAGTCGGTCCAATGCTGATACTCGGGTCCAGTAATCCACTCGAGTGATATACTGACACTCGGGCAACACAGTGAACTAGAAACTCTGGCACTCGGTTGACACTGGGTTCTCGGGCCACATTGATCACTCAAAGATGGTATTCCACGCGGGTAACACTAGTGACTCGGGTGATACTATTTTGAACTAACTGCTCGATCGACACTGCTTAGCCCGGGTAACACTTCAAGATTCTGGCTCGGTCAACACTGTATCCATATAAATGACTAAGTGTTTTGGCACTAATTGACACCATGTCTTTCCATAAGGTCTACAATCTCCCCTTTGGCATTAGTGACAAAAACACTTATCATACCAAAAAAATCTGATCAAACTAATGAGTCAAAACTCCCCCTTACCATGTGCTTGGGTACTTTCTCAGTTTTCCAAAAATATTTTTGTAACTCTTCTATATATATCTTCCTCTTCTCTTTGTACATGTATTTACTCATATATATATATATATATATATATATATATATATACACACACACACACATACATATATATCCTATCTTTCGCCCTTGTTTTTGACACAAATGATAAAAAAACATATATATAAGCTAATACCAAAATATGAAAGGAAATCACAATGTACCTTCAAAATTTGAGACAAAGTCTTGTCCCAATTGTCTTGCAACACCTTAAGGATGTGCAACTCAATCTGGATTTTTGCAGACAACTCCATCATAAGCTTTGCAACTAAAAATTTGTTATAATGGATGAGTGTCTTTACATGAGCAATATGTTTTTGCATGACATCCATATGAGGGAGGAGTTGGCTCTGTATATCTGTTAGGGATTCCCTTGTTCTTCCTTCTTCCCTTAGTATCTATTCCTTCAGATCAGTCATATACTTGATCTTAACAAAATGTGTTGAACTTGAACTAGGATCAAGTGCCAACTGGCTTGCACTTGCCTTCAAATCTTTGTCAGCTTGTTCTCTATTTCCATGGTAAAGTTATAAGTGTCACTCAAATTTACAAATAATGCCACAATAATATTCACAGTGGTTTCTAGAGAGCTAATGATAGTGTTTAGCTTCACCTGATATTTTGCAATCTTACCTGCAACATTCTCTAGAACCTTATTCTCAATTTTTCTTTCTGCCTTTTGTAGTAATTTCTCCTGTCCACTAAGATGATGATTAAACTTGTGAAATATGTCAACAAGGGTGTCCATTATGGAGTCTTCCTCATTGACTTCAATCTCTAGTGAATCAAGGAAAATACCTTTGATGTCCTATAGTACTCTGTTCCTTTTCTTCTCAGGTCAGAGCTTATGTTGTTTTTCTCTTTTCATCCATAGCTCCCCAAGGATGTCCATATGCTTGGTTGTCAGGCTAGAAAGATCCCAATTTGGAATCACAATGTCTTTCTCAAGGTCAACTTCATTATTTATTATTTCCTTTTATTTACCTTTGACCTTGGGATTAGGTGAAGGAATGATTTCCTTACCTTTTCCATCCTCATCCTTGTCCTTAGTGTTCAGCTAAAGTAGGTCATTAACTTTTAATGCACCAACTGTAGAATCAGTACCAACTATAGAAATATTCATAGTGTCCTTCTATGACTCGGTCTAACTTGGCCCAGTAGTAGGTAGAGCCTGATGATCGGTTCCTACTAAACTTGATGTAGAATCTGTGACCTTTTCCTTGCTCGGAGATAAGATGTTCTAAATAGGTGATTGGGGCAAGGATGTCATCACTTCTACTGCTATATGTTCTGCATTAGATTCTTCAATGGTCTGAACCTCAGGTAATTCTTCATCTTTATCTTGTTCATGAGGGTCTGTACTCTATTTCTCTGTCTTATCATCTCCCTTGTCATCAAAGCTTGACTTCCATATCTTTGTTGCAGTTTGCACAACATCCTCTATTTTCTTGCTCAAGGTTTGAAAAGTCCCAAACCTTGGAGTGTGATTATTGTCATATTTAGACATAATCTTTTACCTCTTTATCAGTCATAGTAGGCATGACTTACTTCAAGGTTTTCTTTCTGATATCCTTTTCAGTCTGAATTGCATTGTACCAGTGAATGGTGATTGCCTTGAGAAGGTCTTCATTCATATGTCTTTTCAATTTAAATGGATCATACTTCCATCTTGCCATCTTCTCTACTAATGCATCCTCAATCATCTTTTGCTCATCCTTGATTTTGGAAGCATACTCCAGTGATTTGAGAGATCACATACTACTACCTTCTTTCAATTCTTTAACCTTCTGCTCAAAGGTGGGTGGTTGCTTCTTGAATGTAACTGTATCATCTTCTTCATCTTTTTTAGGCAATATCAATTTTATTCTAGATCTTCTGGGTTTGTTTGTAGTGAAGACATGGGTAGAGAACTTTGGTGTTTTCTTGGGGGCTAGCCTCTTCCTCTTCTTAGGAGGCTCTACTTCTACCTCTTCCTCTTTTTTCTTAGGTTCTTCTTCTTCTACCTTTATGTCATCCTCTTTTCTTTCAGTGATCGGAGGAGGAGAGTTTGATGACTTGCCATATTTCTTTCCAAACTTCTCAATTCTCTTCCTTCCTCTCTTCAAGATTTTAGGAATCTCAATTTCCAATGATATTCTACCCTTAACTTCTTTATAAGTACCAAAATATGGGGCTTTAGGATCAACATGCTTCTTTACAAGATCTTCAATGATGTCTCTAGTCTCATCTATGTTAACCTCATATGTAAGAGGTTTCACCCACGCAACCCTAGGCTTGACTACTTGGATGTATACTTTTTCACTATCAACTAGGAAGCATATGTCATCCTTATAGTCTTCCATTAATTGTTTGGGAATTTTGAATCTATTCTGCATTTTCTCTATGAAACTTTCAAAGTAAGCATCCATGATTCTTTCAAAGTTATCTCCCAATTCTTCTATAAACTCATTTATCTGATAAATTATAGGCCTTTCCTTCTTCCATACAACTGTGCCTTTAGAAGGGAAAAACTTTTGAACATAAAAAGAATATGTAGACCAAGAGTGAACTGAACTTACATGGATTGGTCTTGGATGCCCATATGCTCTCGATGTTTTTGCTCAGTTGGATGAGATGCAACTCGGCTAGGTCGAATGACAGATTGTTCTTCACCACTTTGTATGCCAAGTCCACAACCTCACATTGAACACTGCTTGGTCAGCTTGAACTATATATCTTATGTGCAACCACATGAATTCTAAACTTCAGCTCCATGTCAGTGACTCCATTCAACTTCATACCTCTTCCATCCCACTCGAAAAGAGTCTTCTTGGCTAGGTCATCTCGGGGTAGGGTTTTGGTTTCCTTAGGTTTGTCAAGCATTGGATACCCTATGACTTTGTGTACCATCATCTTAGTGATCTTCAATGGTTGCTCCAACCAGAGATGCATATCGTGAACACGGTTAAGAACAAACCTAATCTAATTTATCTGAAATTTCTTCAGTATATGCAAGATGTGGGTTAAACCCTTGAATTCAAGGTTCTTGTTTTCCAGCTTCAGGTTTCCATCCACACAAAGTGCCTCATATGCTTGATTCATCTCTAATGTGCCTAGCGGTTGAATTGTTCAATGATAGAAAGCTTGAATGTCGTTAATCAACAGTACCTTAGGAGGAATTAGGGAAAGGGCTCCCTTTGGATCTATCTCCTCTGCAATAGTTGGATGAAGTTTGAACTTTGGCCGTTCACAGACAACATTCCTCACTAACATCGTGAATCCCTTCTTGATCTTACTATTGGATGAAGATGCCATAACACTCGAAAGATTGATGAAACTTCGCTGCCACTAAAGCTTTGTTGCCCCATTTTTGGTCTGCATATCTTTAGAGAAAAATGGATGTTTGGTGTGTGGTAGTGGTTTTGAAACATCATGAAAGTTGTGAGTCTAAGTCTATTTTTTCTCTTAGGCTAGAGAATCCTTTATCAAATTTTCCCAAATTGCCTTCTCCTTTGTAAGTCGGGGGGTTGTTATCTGAAATTACAACATATTGGGTAGGTTAAGCTCCCAAATTTGATAAAGGTCATCTTTCAGTGGTTATTAACATTGATCTTATGTGGTTCCTAAAAATTTAGTTCTGATACTTCATTTTGTCTCATTGGCGAAAAATTGGTTTCGGGCTTCCCCTTGGCAGAAAATCACCTGCAGAGTGCGTTCTCCGCGGTGGGTCATTCCAAAAGTCTCAGCGGTCAGTTGAAATTGGAAATAGATAATTGAAGTTTAGAAAGGCTACTAGATTCAACGTAAATCCCATCAGGTGAGAGGAATGATCAAATGATGAAGAATCTAAGAAGGAAATCTCAATGGCGAAAAAGCGGAAAATGGCTTCTCCACTACTTCAAATAGGTGGGTTTTGACCCATGAGATGCATGTTCCGCTAGATCGTTATATGCAAGATCCATGAAGAAAAACAAACTTATGAGGGGTTCCAAGGCATAAAGGAAGTAGATGAAATTGTAACACTCCATTTTAGTATTGTAACAAGTTAGAATTTCTCCGTGGCAGATTTCTAGATAAGGAGTGCTCCAACAATGTTTCTCCGCCCAAAGGAGAAGCGAAAAAGTAATTATCTACCGCCTCCAAAAAATTTACCGTTACAGTTATCAAAAGTGAAAAGATGTTTCTTAATGACCCGTAAAGGTAAAGTAATTAATTCAAATAAAGCCATTTTTACCTCTTAACAAGATTTTTCATAAATGCTTAAGTCTTTTCATTCGTGTGGCGCGGGAAGTCGGCCGTTAACGGTAAGAAGTTGGAAGTTATAAAATTAGTGGAATGTTTCAAACGAGATTACTATCTATTTGATGAATTGTCTAAATTGAAAACTCTAGCAATAATTATTCTTTACTTTCAGTTTTCCTGAGATAGAACCCTAAGTTCTGATCCAAATCTATCAAATCATGGCAGAAAAATTTATGGGGTTCGACGGGATGAATGACATTATCTCTGATTGGCATAAAATCACAGATAACTCTTTGAGATTTTTTGATATGCAGAGTTTTCACAATAGGTTGAATGCGGAGAGGATACATCCCATCACTGAGAAGCTAAAGGAGAGTGGGTTGGTTGAAGTCACTGGCTTCCCCGTTGCAATTCAAGCCCTAGAGCTTGTTAGAGAATGTATAGCACGCTATAACCCAAATACTAAGCAAATTCTCTTGCCCAATGATACGGTGCTGCTATTTATTGATCGTGAATCTGTCTAGAACTCCCTTCGTATTCCAGAACAAGCCAAATACTCAGAGATGACATACAGCCGGGTGGTTACTGAATATGGAGCAAAGAAGGCAATGTGGAAGAAGGAGATAATGAAGACATGGTTCCAGGAGTCGAAGAGCGCCAAGGGCAAGTTGCCCAAAACTCTATACGACACAAAATTGAAGCCGAAGATTGTGGATATCCTAGTATTTCTTCACAGGATCAGAGGTGAGAGCGATGCACTAAATTTTGTTGAGCATCATTTCTTCCTAGTTCAGGTGATTTTCTCTCAACACCATTTTATTGATTGGGCCCTCATTGTAGGCAAAAATCTCTCCAATGCCCTAAATAGAGCTAAACATCAAAATGAGTTATATGTCCTCGGTCCTCTTATATATTTTGGCTACCACTCAACTTTGGCCAAGACTTCCTAGATTAGAAGAATTCCTGGAAGATGTTAAGAGCTATGAGTTCTTTCCCTGTCTGCAATTGCATAACAGTTATACTGAATATCTCAAAGTTAATGATGCATTTACAATGAGATAGTGCAGGGAGTTACAAGGTTACCCAGAAAGGAGATTTTCTCCAAAAGCCATGGCATTCATGAGCCAATTCGAAGCTTATTTTATTTAGTTTGCAAATTTCTCATACATTCATCTTGGAGGATTCGACGATTTCCCTCTGAAGCTGCCCAGATATCTAGATGACATGATCGTGCTGGTTGAGGTGATGAGGCAAGCGGTCCAGGTGAACCTAATCTGTGTGGGCACCCAGAAGAAAGGCTATGATTTCCCGATGAGCATTGGAGCCTACAGTTGTGCGTCTTGGTCTAATGGCAAATAATTTTTTAAAACATGTTTCAATTGGAAACATATGATGTTCTGAGGCTGCAGTATGATCTCGTGAACTACGCCCGAGATTACTTGCAGATGGGTCACACTATTCATCACATTGATGATATAGAGGACTATTGGGCTAACTGTAAAGATGATCTAGAAAGCAGAGATCAATTTTATGCTAGATTAACTATTGAACAAATCAAAAGGTTCAAAGTTAATATTGTAGTTGAAGACATAGAAGATGATGGATAGCATATGTATGATGATACATAAATAGAGAAGATCAAGCCCCTTCCCATAAGCTCTGAACCCATGCTAGGTCAAGCTATTGATGAATTAAAAACCTTGATGGGTGGGATTTACAGAAGGATAGAACAATGGGTTGAATGGACAACATGCAGGAGGAAGAGGTCAGAAAGGAGGCCCTAGTCTCGACAAACTCCAACAAAAGAGACCGGGAGTACTCCTGTATCATCTTTAGCAACTATTCTGACCGTAGCCAAAGAATTAGTTCAACCAACGGGTGGAGACAATGAGCCCCTTGAGAAGTGATTCCGTTGGACAAGACTTGTGGAGATGGTTCAACCCCTATCATTGGTTCCACAAAGGAAGCAGTCTGTACAGAACCAGTCAAGTCTACGACTCAACCTGTTAAGAATAAAGAAGCAGAGAAACCAGCCAAAGTTAGCACTGTAGGCACACGAGGTGATACCTTGACCCAAGATACTCCAAGGTGGGGGTCTCTTGTCATAGTGGAGGTAGGGGAGGATAGCTCTAGCACCACAGCCATATAATCAGATGAAGAGGTTGGAAAGCAACAGAAGGTTTCTCAAGTTATTAAATTGGTTTCCTCCTCCCCTACCTTAGTGAATCCATTTGCCTCTAGGCCTAAAGCTACTGCTCCAGTCATTAGGAAGTTGTTCACAGAGGAATTGGTCTCTGCTACCAAAGTCACCAACACAGAATCTTGGATAGAAAACACTTTAGAGCGCAAGAGGAAGAGGATAGAAGAAGGGGCTCCTAGCAAGGATACTCTCTCACGATCCCTGCAGTCCAGTGCTACCATGAGCAAGGTAAAAAAATCAAAGACTCTATCTACATTAGGTCAAGACCCAGAAACAGGGCATTTCACCATGGAGGTAGCGAAGCCTACAAAAGAAGGCAGGATTGAAGATTTGACCACTGCCAATTTTGAACTACAGTCATTTGATATGGGGCTGGATCACCATGATACTAAAGTGGATTGGTGGAAATCCACCAAAATTGTAATTGAAGAAGAGCTTGAGGAACTCAAGACTGCTAATGTTTAGCTTAAAGTAGAGGTCGCTGAACCAACTAACTTTATCAGATAGTTAGTTACTCCAGTTGCTAGCATTCCAAGCGACCAAACCACCTTCGACCCCAATGCTACAGAGAACCAAGTTATCATAGCTAAGTTGTAGGAAGATAGAATTTTTGGGAAAATTGGTAAATGATGGATCGCGAGGCTCAAATTCGAAGGGTTGATAGTTATTGAGCAGCTGGGTAGCACTCTACTAAAGTTTGAGAAAGAAAGAAGCTACATTGAAAAGAATTTGCAGAATCTCACATCAGAGAGCGTAAAGTGTGAAGAATGCATAGTCTCGCTGCATGTAGTAGTTAAAATGAAGAATAAGGAGGAAATAAAGGCGGAGATCCTACAGAAAGGAGATGAGCCTCTGATTGAGTGGCTTCAAAGCCTGGAGTTTAAGACCGAGATGATCATTCAAGCCAAAGGAGGATTACAACAGACAAATGTTAAAATCAAAGAAGAGCAGAGCAAAGATTTTAAACTCCTCCAGGGTATCCATGCAGAGTCATAGACAAGCGGTCAAGGAAAAGAGATGATTGGAGTGACCACCATGCAGAAATCCTTCTCTGACTATGTGGATAAGTTGGCAGAGCAGTCCTCTTCTCACTTGGATAAGGTGTCAGAACTCCAATAGTTGAGTGGGTGCATCTATAAAGCTATGGAAGAGTTGAAAGACCAGGTAGATGTAGTTAAGAGCTTGACCAAAGATCACTCTAGGTGGCTCATTAGATATACCAATTTCCATGTCAGTAGACATGAAGAGCGAATTCTGGTCATCACAACTGTCATCACCTATAGGGCGAAAATAAAAAAGGGGAAGAAATTGGAAAGATAAATATTCCCCCTTATATTAATTTTGACAGAGCTTGTAACAGATAAATAGTTGTTTATCATTCCTGGTTAGGGAAGTTGAACCCTTTCGGTTCCCCCTTTTTAGTAACGGTCCAACTCTGGGATCTATATGTACTCTTTTGAAAATCAATAGAAAGGTCAGCTAAATTTTGGTGTGAAGAAATTCATTTTTGTTGAGTCAGATTTGTTTATGTTTGTATGCCAATAATTTAACTATTCCATTGCATTTATATTTTTGTCAATTTGAGCATTTCTTTAAATTGAATTTACATTTCAAGATTGAACCAAAGTTCTGTATTATGATTTGATATGGTTAATTGAGGGGAAATTTGGGTGTTATCCATAGTTTCTGAGAGATGTTCTTATGAAATAGATTGGTTCATCGTCGCTGAGTTATCATAGATCTACAGTTTTGTATTTGCATTTTCATTATCAATACTTGCATTACCAATTTTAGGATCTTATATAATTTGTGAGGTCTTGAAAGTTGGCTAGATAGAAAGTCGGTCTACTTGCCTGAGCTAGTTCCTATCTAAGCCTAGTTCGGATTGCCTCTTCTATTCTTAGGTTAAGAAAAAACCCCTTTAGATTAGGAAAGAGCAAAGTTCATTGAAAATTAATCACTCAAGGGAGATGTACCTTCCAATTCAGAGGGAAACTAGTTATTCAGTTACATTTCCCAACTATTGTATTTGATTATTTCTTTAAGGTTTGGGTATTTTAGAGTTAAAGTAAAAAAAGGAACAATCTATTTACCAACATATTTTTGGCGACTCTGTTGGGGAGATGAACAGTCGCTAGACTAGAAGCAGTATAATGAGGAACAATTGTGCTTCCTCTTGAAAATTTGATTCTTGTACTTCAGCCAAACCTTGGATTCGAAGATGATCAAGAGGATCTCATCTCCTCACTGAATACTTTTGTCTGGAGACACAGAAGAAATACTGAGCATTATAGAAATGCTAGTCAAGTGCTTGAACAATAAGAAGTGAAGGCAGAAGTAGTAGAACAAGCCATTCAACGAAGGAGCTTAAGAAGGGATCAAATCCAAGTAGAGCGTGAGGTTAGATTGCCAAATTAGTGGAAATCCTAGAGCCTAAAATGTTTCTTAGAAGGATAAGGAAAGAAGGTAGTAGAGACCCAGTCTTTGAGAGACTTGTAAAAATTGACTTTGCCTTGCTTGCAGTACCTTGTCAGAGGGACAAAAATACTAAAAGAAAAAGTAGACCTCCTTCACCTCCTAAACAATCATCCCTTTTGTCTACCACTTGTCAAGTGCTAACCTTGCACGGAGTAGTTGCTCCTCCTATTGTAAACCTAACACCTTATCTACCTCAGGTGGTTATGGCACTTCCTTGGGTCACTGATGTTGGTCCCTTATAGTTAGCAACATATAACCCACTACCCTCAGGGTCAAGGAAGAATTTTCCCAAATTCTTCGGAGATGGGACAATATCTACAGATGAACATATTGCTTCTTTATTTGTAGCCATCAATATATTATCAGTACGAGAAGAAGATGTGGTTGTCAGATTATTTGTTGAGACCCTTGTGGGGGGTGCAACATATTGGTTTTATCATTTTCCAATCTCTTCTATTATAGATTGGACTTCCATGAGAACAAATTTTGAAAGAAGATTCAAAACTGCTAAAGATGAGCACACCCTGTTAACACAATTGACTTCAATAAAAAAAGATCCTTCAATAAGCATGAGAGATTTTGTTGCTAAATTTAACAAGCTAGTTAAACGTATCCCAACATATAATTAGCCTACTTCCAGTAATTTGAAAACTTTCTTTGTAAGTGTTATGCCTCCTGACATCAGTTATGCTTTGAGAAGGAGAAACCCAACCACTTTAGATCTTGCCCAAAGGACTATGATGGAATTAGAAGATCACATGATCTTGGTGAGAAAATGGAAATGAGAGATACAAACTCGGGCTAGTACTAGCAACACCACATCATCAGATGAGATGATCCAGAAATTGTCTAATGAGTTCATTGCTTTCAAAAGACAACTTCCCAGATTTAACAATCCTTACCAGTGGAATTATCAAGATCAATCTGGAAGAAACAGTGATGCAAGGAATAATGATAGGAAAACATTACAAATGACGGCTCCTCCACAAAGGTTGGCTATAGAAGCTCCTCCCAAAAGGGGAAACATGTGTGCTTTTCACCTGACAACATATCATGATGGAGAAAGCTGCCTTGATGTAGCTCATGCCTGGTAGATGCATCAAACAGATGAATGGAATGCTGGAGTATCTGGAGCTGAATTAGATTTGTGCTCACATGGCAACTCTAAAAATTTATTTTTTGAGTACGTATCAGATTCAGAACGAGATGCGACATGTTATGCTACCATAGATGGGACATCTTATGTAGTATTAACCCAGATTCAGAATGATAAAGTCCCTATTTCCACACCTCTGTCAAAAGGTAATGAGGTGTCTACTTCTTACTCTAAAGATGCCAATCAAGGAGTGAAAATGTTGTAACCCGGTAAGGAACAAAATGCTTTTGATATTATTCAATTGTGAAAAGATTCCAGAATTCAGATTTCTCCCATAGATTATCTCAAGTATAATCCTGTAGAATTTTAAAAATTAGTCAACTTTTGTAAAGGAGAGGCCCAAGATTTAAATCAAAATGTTATAGCTTCATTAGAAGAAGAGTCTATTTTGGCGGGTCTCTTTGAACAAGGAGAGTCATCGGTTTTGGCTAATTCCGCTAGGCAAAAACCTGACCCTTTTTATGTGTCATTATTTATTAATGGTTGGAAGCTGAGTAATTGTATAATAGATTCTGGTGCCTTACACAATGTGATGCCATCAACTGTAGCCAAGGCCTTAGGTTTGACCCTCACCAAAGCCTATGGTAGATGCTATTCTACGGATGCTAAAGAGGTCCCCTTGATTGGGAAAATCAAAGATGCTCAAGTGGCTCTAGTAGCACACCTCGAGAAGAGAATGTTATTAACTATATTGGTCGTTGATATACCTACTATTTATGGTTTGTTGTTAAGAAGGAGTTTTTGCAAAGATCTAGGAGGGGAAATAAAGCTGGATTGGTCTCAAGCTTTGATCCCGGTGGGTAACAAAAAGATTAAATAGGTTCCTGAAGAGAAAGAAAAGTTCACAGTGTTAAAATCTGATGACCCTAAAGCCCAAATTCTATACCAAGAAATGGAGTTTCGTAACCACATGTTATTCATAGATAGTCATGAAGAAGAAGCCGAACCTAGAGAAAAGAAAGATTAGCCTACCGCTGAAGAAATGCCACCACAAATTTGGACTCTGGAGTTCGATGATAGCTGTGCATCGTCAGGATCCGGTGCAGGTGTAGTCTTGATATTTATAGATGGAGAATATGAGCCCATGGCTTACAAATTGGAGTTCGGAAACACCAACAACACAGTGAAGTATGAGGCCCTGCTTCTCAGAATTATTGTTGCAAAAGAGAGAGGTGCAAAAATCTTAAGAGCTCGAGGTGATGCTGAGTTAATTGTGCACCAAGTTAACAACCAATACTTTGTGAAGAATCATAGATTAAAAAACTACAGGAGTAGGGTATGGGATGAAATTGAATCCTTAGATGCATTTTTCATTGAATTTGTGCCAAGAGAGTTGAACTCTAAAGTAAACTCCTTAGTAGTATCAGCCTCATTGCTCCTCCCTCATCTAGATTTTAAAGATAAGAGGTATCAAATAGAAGTGATGTATAGACCATCTGTACCTGACAACATGGAAGATCGGCAGGTGTTTGAAGATGACCAGAATATCCTTCTCTTTTTAGAGAGCAGTGGTGAATTTCATAAGGATGCCCCTAGTAGTCATAAGGAAGATTGTTGGAACAATCAGAAGAGAGATAAGTTGGGTATCATACAATTGCAAGGTAATATTATCCCACCTTATTTGTTTACACTTGAGAAGATTTTCAATAGGCATGACACTTTTGCTAAAAAGAAGAGGATCGAGAGGGGCCCTACCACTGGCGAGTATTAAGGAATTAATATTGGAAGTGAGAAAGATCCCAGGATGATCAACATTGAGAAATGTTGTACTGAGGAAGAAAGGGAAGAGACCAGGAAACTCTTCCTAGAATACCAAGATGTCTTTGCATGAAGTTATGAAGATTTAAAAAGCTTCATGGACAATAAATTCAAACATCAAATTCCTTTAAAACCCAAGGCTGCCCCGTTCAGGCAGAAACAAAGGAATTACAATCCCAAAGTTGCAGATGCAATTTTTAGGGAAGTTGATAAAATGTTGAGGGCAAAGATTATATATCCTTTTCATCATTCAACCAAGGTAGCAAACATAGTGCCCATAAGAAAGAAAAATAGAGAAATAAGAATCTGTGTGGAATTTAGGAACCTTAATCAGTCTTCTTTGAAATTTAATTACACTCTTCTTAACATGGACCACCTGCTACAGACCGTAGCTAGAGCTGAAATGATGTCTATGTTAGATGACTTCTCGGGGTACAATCAAATAGAAGTAGAGAAAGCTAACCAACACAAGACGACTTTCACTACCCCATGGGGCACTTTTGCATATCATAGAATGCCATTCGGGTTAATCAACATCAAGGATACCTTTCAAAGAGGTATGGATCTTTCCTTCAGTGATGTGAATAACAAAATAATTGGTATGTATCTGGATGATCTTACTGTGTTTTCTAGAAAAAGAGCAGACCATCTAAATGATTTAAGGAGAGTGTTGCAAAGGTGTAGAGAAGACGAGATTTCATTGAACCCCAAGAATTCAATTTTTTGTGCAACTGAAGGGAAATTATTGGGTCACATTGTTTCTCAAGAAGGACTAAGAATTGATCCAGAAAGGGTTAGAGAAATTCAGCAATTGAGCTTACCTGTGAACAAGACTGGAGTGAAATCATTTTTTGGTTAGGTAAACTTTCTCAGGAGGTTTGTCCCAAATTTTTTAGAAATTACCAAATGCATAGTGGACATGAAGAAAGGAAATATAAATTTTAAGTGGAACGACCCTAGCAAGCAGGCTTTCAAAAGCATTAGGAGCACCATAGCCAATGCCCCAGTTTTATGTCACCCAGACTACAAGAAGGATTTCATAATCTATTGTTATTCTTCTAAACATACTCTATCAGCCATCCTCATACAGGAGAACGAGGAAGGAGTTCAGGCTCCTATTGCTTTTATGAGCACACCTCTGAAAAATCATGAGTTGAAATACTCTCAAAATGAAAAACACACTTTTGAAGTAGTAAAGGCTTTGAAGAATTTTAGATTCTATATTTTACACTCTCACTCCCTTGTATATGTGCCTCACATTGAAGTAAACTATATTGAATCAATAGGACATGGGATGTAATAATAGAGGAGCATGGGTGGCTAAGACTCAGGATTATGACATAGAAATAAAACCCACCAACTTGGTGAGAGGAAATGCATTGTGCAAATCAATGGCGTAAAATCAAGTGGACGAAGATCCTAAAACGACGCAATTGGTTTTGGCAGTAAGTATGCAAGACCCTTGGTTTGAAAATATTGTGTATTTCTTGACATATGGTGAATGTCCCAAAGGATTGACTTTGAAACAAAGGAGAGATTTAAAATTGAAAGCTTCTAAATATGTTATTTGGGAGGATAGATTGTATAAGAGATCTATAGATGGGACTTTCCTCCGGTGTGTTGACAAACAACAACAAGAGAAGCTGTTAAAATTGTTTCATGACGAAGCTTGCGGGGGACACTTTTCCTCATCAGTCACCATGTTCAAGATATTGAGACAGTGCTACTATCTACCGAGAATGTTCAGAGATGCATATCATTGGGTGGCAAGATGTGAGAGGTGCAAAATGTTTACTGGAAAGCCACAGCTAGTAGCGCTTCCCCTTAGACCAGTGATAATTGAAGGTCCTTTCTAGCAGTGGGGACTTGATTTTATTGGTCCTATAAATCCCACATCCAGTGTAGGCCGTACCTACATAATCACAGCAACGGACAACTTCACAAAATGGGTGGAGGTGAAAGTGACTAAGAGGACTACATCTGAAGTAGTTTGTGAGTTCATTAAAGAAAACATCCTAGTAAGGTTCGGGGTACCTATCAAGATGGTAATGCATAATGCCACATATTTCTCTTCTTGGGAAATTACTAAATTTTGTTATAAGTATGGCATTATGGTCAGTCACTCATCCAACTATTTCCCACAAGGAAATGATCAGGGTGAATCCAACAACAAGAACTTGGTAAACATTATGAAGAAACTCGTGGCAGATAACTAGAGAACTTGGAATAAGAAAATCTATGAAGCCCTCTGGGTAGATAGGGTGACTCCCAAAAGATCCATTAGTGTTTCTCCTTTTGAACTTGTCTATGGGATTGAAGCCAGTCTACCATTGCCATTAGAATTGGCAACTTGCAAATTAAAGACAACAGTAGAAGATGGCACATATAAAGATGGTTTATAAAAGAGGATCCTATATTTAAACAATCTTGGACATGAAAGAGAGAATATGGTAGATCAAATCACACAATGTCAAATTCATGTGAAGAATATTTTTGACAAAAGCAGAAGGCCTCAGAAATTTATGGAAGGAGATATGGTACTGCTGTGGGACAAACGCAGGGCACCTAAAGGTATGCATGGGAAATTTGAGACGCTATGGAAAGGGCCTTTCAAGATCCATCGAGAATTTGAGAAGAATTCTTTCAAATTGGCTTATATAGATGGTGAATAACTTCCCCTTACATACAATGGTTAGGACTTGAAGCTGTACCAGATTTGAATCAGAAACAAGTAACCCCTGTATTGTATTATAGTTACATTTAGTTCCTATTTTTGTTTCCCTTAGTTAGGTTTTCTTTCCTATTTTTCCTTCTGTGTTTTGCTTTATTTTTTTTGTGAGCCACCTTTGATTGAGCTTTGTGAAACCAGAGATTTGAGTTCCTTGCTTGGACATATGAATGTCCAAGTCCCCAAACAGAGCCAGCTGTTGCCCCATTTTTGGTCTACATATCTTTAGAGAAAAATGTATGTTTGGTGTGTGGTAGTGGTTTTGAAACATCATGAAAGTCATGAGTCTAAGTCTTTTTTTTCTCTTAGGCTAGAGAAGCCTTTATCGAATTTTCCCAAATTGCCTTCTCCTTTGTAAGCCGGGGGTTGTTATCTAGAATTACATCATATTTGGTAGGTTAGGCTCCCAAATTTGATATAGGTAACCTTTCAGTAGTTCTTAACATTGATCTTATGTGTTTTTGAAAACTTTAGTTCTGATACTTCATTTTGTCTCATTGGCGGAAAATTGGTTTTAGGCTTCTCCTTGGCGGAAAATCACCTGCAGAGTGCGTTTTCCACAGTGGGTCATTCCAAAAGTCTCAGCGGTCAGTTGAAATTGGAAATAGATAATTGAAGTTTAGAAAGGATACTAGATTCAACGCAAATCCCATCAGGTCAGAGGAATGATCAAATGATGAAGAATCTAAGAAGGAAATCTCAATGGCGAAAAATGGCTTCTCCGCTACTTCAAATAGGCGGGTTTCGACCCATGAGATGCATTTTTCGCTAGATCGTTATATGCAAGATCCATGAAGAAAAACTGACTTATGAGGGGTTCCAAGGCATAAAAGAAGTAGATGAAATTGTAACACTCCATTTTACTATTGTAACAAGTTGAAATTTCTCTGTGGCAGATTTTTGGATAAGGAGTACTCCAACAGTGTTTCTCCGCCCAAAGGAGAAGCAGAAAAGTAATTATCCTCCGCCTCCAAAAAAGTTGCCGTTATAGTTATCAAAAGTGAAAAGATGTTTATTAACAACCTATAAAGGTAAATTAATTAATTCAAATAAAGTCATTTTTACCTCTTAACGGGCTTTTTCATAAATACATATGTCTTTTCATTCGTGTGGTGTGGGAAGTTGGCCGTTAATGGTGAGAAGTTGGAAGTTATAAAATTAGTGGAATGTTTCAAACAGGATTACTATCTATTTGATGAATTGTCTGAATTGAAAACTCTGGCAATAATTATTCTTTACTTTCAGTTTTCCTGATATAGAACCCTAAGTTCTGATCCAAATCTATCAAAGCATGGCAGCAAAATTTATGGGGTTCGACGGGATGAACGACATTACCTATGATTGGAATAAAATCATGGATATCGCTTTGAGATTTTTCAATATGCAGAGCTTTCACAATAGGTTGAATGTGGAGAGGATACATCCCATCACTGAGAAGCTAAAGGAGAGCGGGTTGGTTGAAGCCGCTGGCTTCCTCATTGCAATTCAAGCCCCAGAGCTTGTTAGAGAATGTATAGCGCGCTATAACCCAGATACTAAGCAAATTATCTTGCCCGATGATACGGTGCTGCTATCTATTGATCGTGACTCCATCCAGAAATCCCTTTGTATTATAGAACAAGATGAATACTCAGAGATGACATAAATCCAGGTGGTTACTGAATATGGAGCGAAGAAGGCCTTGTAGAAGAAGGAGATAATGATGACATGGTTCCAGGAGTCGAAGAGCGCCAAGGGAAAGTTGCCCAAAACTCTATACGACACAAACCTGAAGCCAGAGATTTTGGATATCCTAGTATTGCTTCACAGGATCAAAGGTGAGAGCGATGTGCTAAATTTTTTTGAGCATCATTTCTTCCTAGTTCAGGTGATTTTCTCTCAACACCATTTTATTGATTGGGCCCTCATGGTAAGCGAAAATCTCTCCAATGCCCTAAATAGAGCTAAACATCAAAATGAGTTTTATGTGTCCTCGGTGCTCTTATATATTTTGGCTACTATTCAACTTTGGCTAGGACTTCCTAGATTTGAATAATTCCCAGAAGATGTTAAGAGCTATGAGTTCCTTCCCTGTCTGCAATTCCATAACAGTTATACTTAATATCTCGATGTTAATAATGCATTTACAATGAGATTGTGCAGGGAGTTACAAGGTTGACTAGAAAGGAGATTTTCTCTAGAAGCCATGGCATTCATTAGCCAGTTTGGAGCTTATTTTATCCAGTTTACAAATTTCTCATACATTCATCTTGCAAGATTCGACGATTTCCCTCTAAAGTTGCCCAGATATCTAGACAACATGATCGTGCTGGTTGAGTTGATGAGGCAAGTAGTCCAGGTGAACCTGATCTGTGCGGGCACCCAGAAGAAAGGCTACAATTTCCCTATGACCATTGGAGCCTACCGTTGTGCATCCTAGTCCGATGCAAACAATGTTTTAAAAATGTTCTTGAAGAAGTTTCAATTGGAAACATATGATGTTCTACGGCCGCAGTATGATCCCGTGAACTACGCCTAAGATTACTTGCAGATGGGTCACAATATTCATCACATCGATGATATATAGGACTATTGGGCTAACTATAAAGATGATCTAGAAAGCAGAGATCTATTTTATGCCAAATTAACTATTGAACAAATCAAAAGGTTCAAAGTTAATATTATAGTTGAAGGCATAGAAGATGATGGCTAGCATATGTATGATGATACATTCATAGAGAAGATCAAGCCCCTTCCCATAAGATTTGAACCCATGCTAGGTCAAGCTATTGATGACTTAGAGATCTTGATGGGTGGGATTTATAGAAGGATAGAAAAATGGGTTGAATGGATGGCAGGCATGAGGAAGAGGTCAGAAAGGAGGCCCTAGTCTCGACAAACTTTAACAATAGAGACCAGGAGTACTCCTGCATCATCTTCAACAACTATTATGACCATAGCCAAAGAATTAGTTCAACCAGTGGGTGGAGGTGATGAGCCCCCTGAGAAGATGATTCCTTTGGACAAGACTTGTGGAGATGGTTCAACCCCTATCATTGGTTCCATAGAGGAAGCAGACTCTACAAAACTACTCAGGTCTACGACTGAACCTATTAAGAATATAGAAGCAGAGAAACTTGCCAAAGTTAGCACTATAGACACACAAGGTGATACCTCTTCCCAAGATACTCCAAGGCGGGGGTCTCCTATCATAGTGGAGGTAGGCGAGGATAGCTCTAGGACAAAAGCCACAAAATCAGATGAAGAGGCTGGAAAGCAACAAAAGGTTTCTCAAGTTATTAAATTGGTTTCCTCATCCCCTACCTCAGTGAATCCATTTTCCTCTAGGCCTAAAATCTACTCCTCCAATCATTAGGAAGCTATTCATAGAGGAATTGGTCTCTGCTACCAAAGTCACCAGCGTAGAATCTTGGATAGAAAACACTTTAGAGTGCAAGAGGAAGAGGATAGAAGAAGGGGCTCCAAGCAAAGATACTATCTCATGAGCCCAACAATCTAGTGCTACTGTGAGCAAGGTAAAAAAATAAAAAGACTCTATCTACATTAGGTCGAGACCCAAAAATAGGGCATTTCACTATGGAGGTAGCGAGGCCTATGAAAGAAGGCAAGATTGAAGATTTGACCACTGCCAATTTTGAGATACAGTCATTTGATATGGGGCTGGATCACCATGATACTAAAGTGGATTGGTGGAAATACACCAACATTGTAATTGAAGAAGAGCTTGAGGAACTCAAGACCACTAAGGTTCAGCTTAAAGCAGAGGTCGCTGAACTAACTAACTTTATCAAATAATTAGTTACTCCAGTTGCCAGCATTCTGAGCGACCAAACCACCTTTGACCCCAATGCTACAAAGAACCAAGCTATCATAGATAAGTTGCAGGAAGATAGACATTTTGGGAAGATTGGTAAATGACGGATCAAAAGTCTCAAATCTGAAGGGTTGGTATTTATTGAGCAACTATGTAGCAGACTACTATTGTTGGAGAAAGAAAGAAGCTACATTGAAAAGAATTTGCAGACTCTCACATCATAGAGGGTAAAGTGTCAAGAATGCATAGTCTCGCTGCATGTTGTAGTTAAAATGAAGACTAAGGAGGCACTAAAGGTCGAGATCCTACAGAAAGGAGATGAGCCTCTGATTGAGTGGCTTCAAACCCTGGAGTTTAAGACCAAGATGATCATTCAAGCCGAAGGAGGATTGCAACAGACAAATGTTAAAATCAAAGAAGAGCAAAGAAAAGATTTTAAACTCCTTTAGGGTCTCCACGCGGAGTCACAGAGAAGCAGTCAAGGAAAAGAGATGATTGGAGTGACCACCATGCAGAAATCCTTCTTCGACTATGTGGATAAGTTGGCAGAGCAGTCCTCTTCTCACTTGGATAAGGTGTTAGAACTCCAACAGTTGAGTGGGTGCATCTATAAAGCTATGGAATATTTAAAAGACCGGGCATATGCAATTAAGAGCCTGACCAAAGATCACTCTAGGTGGCTCATCAGATATACCAATGTCCATGTCAATAAACATGAAGAGCTAATTCCATTCATCACAGCTTTCACCACCTATAGGGAAAAAATAGACAAGGGGAAGAAAACATAAACATAAATATTCCCCCTTATATTAATTTTGACAGAGCTTGTAACAGATAAACAGTTGTTTATCATTCCTGGTTAGGGAAGTTGAACCATTTTGGTTCCCCATTTTTTGTAACGGTCCAACAATGGGATCTATATGTACTCTTTTGAAAATCAATAGAAAGGTTAGCTAAATTTTGGTGTGAAGAACTTCATTTTTGTGGAGTCAAATTCATTTATGTATGTATGCCAATACTTTAACTGTTCCATTGCATTTATCTTTCTGTCAATTTGAGAATTTCTTTAAATTGAATTTACATTTCAAGATTGAACCTAAGTTCATTATTATGATTTGATATGGTTAATTGAGGGGAAATCTGGGTGTTATCCATAGTTTCTGATATATGTTCTTATGAAATAGATTGATTCACCGTCGCTGAGTTATCATAGATGTACAGTTTTTCATTTGCATTTTCATTATCAATACTTGCATTACCAATTTTAGGATCTTATATGATTTGTGAGGTCTTGAAAGTTGGCTAGATAGAAAGTTGGTCTACTTGCCTGAGCTATTTCCTGTCTAGGCCTAGTTCAGATTTCCTCTTCTGTTCTCAGGTTAATAAAAAACCCCTTTAGATTAGGAAAGAGCAAAATTCATTGAAAATTAATCACTCAAGGGAGCTCTACCTTCCAATTCAGAGGGAAACTAGTTATTCAGTTACATTTCCCAACTGTTGTATTCAATTATTTCTTTAAGATTTGGGTATTTTAGAGTTAAAGTAAAAAAAAGGAACAATCTGTTTACCAACAAGCTTTTAAACACAAATTTTCTCTAAAATTGCTAATCATTCTACAAACTGTAAAAATTGGTAAACAATAACCCTTCGATTTCACCATTTATGAAAAATTTCACCATAGATTTTCATTAAATGCTCCGTACATAGTAGCCGTCACAGCTCAAGTATTTCTCACAGGCTTACTCGGAACCTCGGTGAAAACTAACTTTGCATCTTTGAAATCATACAACCTGACTTAACTCGGTTAAGCCTGAGTAACTCAGATGTAACTGAGATTCTGACTCGGTTAGAACCATAATGTGTCCTAGTGCATCAATATGATGATTTGGACTTGCTAGCATATCTGGAGCTAATGTATGATGGCTTGTATGCATAGTTCTAGTTGTCTCCTTGCATCTTTATTCAGAGATGGTGGATCCACCCAATTCACTATTTTTGGTGCCATTTGATCCTTCATTGTTTTGGTTTGAATTTTTAGGAGACTTCCTTACCCACTGGTGACTCATCTGAGTTCTAATTTCAAAAAATTTTGCTTTGCCTTTCTCAAGGCCAGTATCCATTTTTTCTCTATTCATACAATTCTTTCTTAGATGACCGAGTTGTTTACACACATAACATCTGTTAGTAGGATTCCTTTTTCTGAGATGAGTCTTTGCACAATTTGCACCAATGTGCCCATACTCACCACAATGAAAACTTCTACTCCATGTGTTGTAATCCCAACCAAAAATTACTTTAGCTAATTGTTCAGCAGGGTTCTATTTCTTAGTTTTGCACTCGGAAGACTTATGACCTTGTTTGTTACAATTAAAACATTTTCCTTCAAACTTAGGTTTCTCAGTGCATTCACTTGTCCTATGTCCATTTTTGTTTCACCTGTAGCATTTACCATTAATATTTTGACTTTCCATTGCTCCAACACTTATTTGATGTATCCCCTATCTTACCACAATGATTACATGTATGTTTCTTGTTCTTTTGAGTTGCTTTTTGTGAGGATTCACCTTGTTCAGTATAACCTAATCTAGTCTGTCCATGATGTCTGGATTGAGTTTTCACTGTCAACTGATCCATGCTTACTTGTGAATTCATCATACTCTCATTGGTTTTCTTTTCAGTATTGAGATCATTTTTTAGTATTTCATTTTCAGTCCTCAGATTGATAACTTCTTTATTTGCACTATTGAGTTGATTTATCATGTCAGCTTGCTGAAGTGACAAATGATGGATTTGATTTTATTTTTCCTCTAATCTTGTACTTAGCAATATTTTGTCTCCTGGTGCCATATCTCTGTCATTTTCTACTTGGTTCTTTTGTTCGATGGCTTCACATATTCTGACTGAATGAATTTCTTGTTCTCTCTTTAACTTTCTGACTTCTTCATGTAAATTGAGATTCTTTGCAAGTAGATCTTCAATGGGTGCATTAGCTTCTTCAGAACTTCTTTCTTCGCATTAATCTTCAATTTTTTCTTCTATGTAATTTTTGTCATTCATTTGTACTACTAAATATTTTCTTCTTTTCAGGGAACGAGAAAGCTGCTCCTTGACTTTTCTGATTTGATCCATGGCCACTTGTAGATCTATCTTTTCATTTTCAATGGATTTCTCCAGTCTATATATTTCCATTGCCTCTGATCTTTTCTCAACCTATTAAACAACTGATAAGAGAACCTTTTATCTCATACCAATTGTTGGAAATATATTGTAGGCTAGGTGACTGAGAGGGGGGGTGAATCAGGAACCAATAAAACTTATTCACTTTTATCCTTTATTAGATTGTTTAATATTATAGCATGCATGGAACAAAAAATAAATAAACATTCATAATACTTGATATAATATTTGGTTACCTTGAAACCTTCCAAATAGAAAGTAAAACTAGGGTGGGGATGGTACCCACAAGATTTAGTACTGCAGTAATAAATTTGGCTGGTTAAGGCTTACAATTGACCACTTTTGATGGTTTGCCCTGTTAGGAGCAATAAGGACTGTTAGGTCCACCTTGTGAAAGGATTTATACAATACATTAAAGTATGCACTCTGTTAGGAGATTTGTGAAGGACTGTTAAGTCCACCATATTAAAGGATTTTGACTCATACACTTGTTAGGATGAATCAGTGAATGATCTGCTATGCAACTCTGATTTACTAAATAAGATCCTTTGAAGTAATATTGATCACCTGAATGTGATAGATGAGTCTCTGATGTTCCTTTATACTGATGTAGCCTTCTAATCAATCTTCCACTTCATATTCACATGTGTAGTTGATTCATATATCTGTTCTACTACATCTACTTCTACTTCATTTGGATAAACAAAGCACCTTACATATATATCTATCCAAATAAATTACCTCCATAAGTTGACTACTTATCATATTTAATAGTATCAAACAATATGTACTAAGTCAACCTAGTGCTGATACTCGGGTCCAGTAATCCACTCGGGTGATATACTAATACTCAGGTGACATAATAAACTTGAAACTCTGGCACTCAGTTGACACTGGGTGATCAGGCCACATTGATCACTCGGAGATGGTATGCCACTCGGGTAACACTGGTGACTCGGGTGATACTATTTTGAACTAATTTCTCAGTCGACACTGCTTAGCTCGGGTAACACTTCTGTATGCACCCTAAATGGTCACCTAGACTTTGGGCCCCATTTATCATTTTATCAATTTATCAATTTCCTGAATCAATGCTTTGCAATATTTTCAATTCAAATCAATTTCCTTGATCAAATTGTAATGAATTCAATTATTCAATTATTTCAATATTTCCTAAGGTTTGATCATTTTATTTAATTAAAAGATTTAATCTCCCTTTTAATTAAATAAAATTTTTCTTATTTAATTAAATTCAATTTCCCCCATTTAATTAAATGAAATTCTTCTAATTTATTTAATTAAAAGAAAACCCCTCTTTTAATTAAATAAATAAAAATCCCCACTTAAACCACTTTATTTGTTGAAAAAGGAAATAAATTAAATTAAATTAAATAAAAATCTCTTTTTCATCACATCTTCCTAAGTGGTGGTTTTTGCCTCTTAATCTCAACCAGTGATCAATTATTTTTGCCTCTTAATCTCAACTGTTCACTTTTCTTTAAAAGGAGACCTCTCCTTCTCATTTTGAAATATTAGAGTTTTTAGTATTGTTATGTTGCAGGTTTGGAGAGCAATTTTGGAGGAGCATTTAAGCACTTGAGCTTGGATATTGCAACTTCTCTCTTCTTGTCTCATTCTTCTTGCATCCATGGCTATCCATGTAGATTAGATTCATATTTTCTTTCATAGATTAATATTGCATTTGTATTTCCTTTCAT
>MU226257.1:1604844-1645618 GCA_018584345.1 Thuja plicata | reverse complement strand
CACTCGCTTTGCATAAAATCTTATCCTCCATTTTTCTCTTTCATCTTCCTTTCCCTATCAACATCTTTGAGCATATCATTTTGGATCCTTGGCATATCATGGTTTATCCTTTCAAGGAGAATTATCTAAAAATCTTGCCTTCTTCCAAAAAATTCAAAAAAAAAATAAAAATTCAAAAAGAAAAATTAAAGAGAAATAAATTCATCCTATGGTTAAAACCACTCCCTTGTGGCACCTTGGATAAGTACTGTGATGAAAACCTGGAAATCAGGCATCATGCGTAGTTCTTCTACATCTTTCATTCATTTCATATTCTCTCTTTGATCTTGACAATGTTGATCTATACACGCACATTTGGGTTATCTTGTGAGCTATTTTATGATGATTTTGTTTTCATTCCTTTCATGTTTAGTCTTCATATCTATCTTCCTCCATTCATTTTCACCTATCGCTATCCTTTTCCCCTTTGGTCTTGATCTGAGAAAAAAAATAAAAAGAGTAAAACATAGTGCTATGAAGCCTCTTGACATGTCTACTTCTTTGGACTGCATTCTTTCATGCTCTTGCATTACACTTTTTGTGACTTATCTTATGCTGGCCTTTCATTCTTGTCCAAATGTGCTTTACATGATGTTTCTTTCTTTTCCCTAGCTTGGGTACTCTTGAGGAGTTTTCCTTTGAGGATTTCTTCCCTTCATTTTCCTTCATTCTCCTGTCTTCCATCTTTTCCACCAGCTTGCTAATTCCTCCTGCCCTCCACCTTGCTAAAATATTGGGGCTGCATGATGTGATCTTTCTTGGGAGTTTGATGCCCATTTTGTCTGGGGGCATCCCTTTTGTACACAATTATTGATCCTGAAAAAATCCAAAAAATGATATATTGTCAAAAATTATAAAAATCAGAAAATGTCTTGAAAAAATGATAATCTTAGTGAAAACCTAGCAATAGGCGCTTTGATGTATCTTCAAAAAAATTATTTATTCTGAAAATACAAAAAAAATCAACAAATTCAAAAAAATAGAAAAAGTGCCTTGGTGAAAACCTGGAAACAGGTGCCTTGGTAGCAAAAATTCAAAAAAATAAATAAAAAGTCCTGAAAAAAGATGAAAAAAATGAAAAAAATGAAAGAGAAAAAAATTGTAATAAAATTCAAGTGGTGAAAAACCTGGAAATGGGCGCTACTTGAGGCCTTTACACCCCTATTTCTTAGCGCGTGTCCTCGACACTTAGCCTTTCTCCATCA
This sequence comes from Thuja plicata, assembly GCA_018584345.1. Taxonomy (NCBI): domain Eukaryota; kingdom Viridiplantae; phylum Streptophyta; class Pinopsida; order Cupressales; family Cupressaceae; genus Thuja; species Thuja plicata. The sequence goes on along the minus strand of MU226257.1, from coordinate 1,644,374 downwards.
TTCCTTGTCCTTAATGTTGCCTCGGTCTGGAATTGGTCTTTGTCTTTGTCTAGGGGGCATACCTGTGTTAACTTTGGTCTCTTGGATGCGTTAGTCTTTAGGACACCTCGCAAATGGTGTTTTTCAATACCACCCCCAACTGTATTTTTCAATACAACCCCTAACATCGAGTGTTTTTCAAAACTTATCGGTTTGGTCTTACCCTGTTTTGTCATGTGGCCTTACCTGCTTGCAAGCATTCAATCCTTATCCTCAGAACTCAGTATCAGTTAACACACTTAAATTTTTAAATGCAACACTTAATGCTTGAGCTATGTCATGATATTTTCTTTGTGTGCTAACTGTTATTGATTTTCGTTGAGTGTCCTTCTTTGATAAGTCTCTCCGTGATGCATAGCTAGAGGACTTGGGGCATGGAACATGTTTTTATTTTCTTCCTGCTTTATGTTTAATTTTTTTTGCACAACCGTTCTGCTGGTCATCCTAGCCTCTATGCTTTGATGCGAGCAGGGTTTTGCTTTATTAAATTGGGTAAGCTAACAGTGAGCCATCTTGACCTTTATGTATTTGATGCTTATGTTAGAATCTTTCCACATTCGAATCCGATATACATCACATTCATATCTTCATAGTTGCACTCGTGACTAGTGATGGTTGTGTGATGTTTCCGATATAAATCACATTCATATCTTCATAGTTTTACTTGTGACTAGTGATGATTGTGTGATTTTTCGATATCCGTTAATAATGGCCCAATGATGAAAATAAGTTCCTTACATTCTCTTATGAATGATGAACACAAGATCCTATGTTTTAGTTGCTCTATTGCAAGTGCACCTTTTCATTTTCATGTAGCTTGCATTATTAGACTTCATGTTAATTTGCATTTTTAGGCTGCATTATGAATTTGAGAGGGTTTCCTTCATCTTTCTTGTGGACTTTTAATCAAATGTGATCACGTTCTGATCTTCATTTCCTTATCTTCTTTCATGATCTCAATCAAAATTTTCTATCTTAAACAGTTGATTAATTTTGGGGCATTCTCTCTCTTGAGGCAAATTTTCTTTCTTCTCCCCATTTCTTTCCACCTCTTCCAAACTTCCATCTTACATTTGCTTTCACCCCACTCCTCCTCCTCCTCCTCCTCCTCCTCCTTCTTCTTCTTCTTCTTCCCCTACTTCTTTTCTTCTAATTCAACCTTGGGGCATAATCTTTCATGCTTGATGATCTACCTTGGTTCTGTGATATTTATATCTTTCATCTTACATCAAGAACCTTATCTTTAGTTCGATTTGATCAAAATTTATCAATTTGCTATTTCTCCTCTATCTCATTTCGATTTCGATCACGAGGGGGCACCTATCAAACTTCAATCTTTGATTCAGCTTTATCAATTATATCAGTATTTCTTGAGATTCTTATCTCTGACATGTCAATTACTTATTTTGGTGTTGACTTTGTCTTTTTCAATTGTGTTTATTTCTGTCCTGATGTGTTCCCGTTTCGACCACACATCTGTGTTGTTTTGTGATCCCATTTCGACCTCACACTTCAACTGCATTCTTTGACTACATGCGTTCCCGTGTCGACCACACATTTGTCAAAGAACTTCAAGCTGTTGGTTCGGTCAACACTGTATCTATATAAATGACTAAGTGTTTTGGCACTAATTGAGAACATGTCTTTCCATAAGGTCAACAAAATTATCATGGATACTCTAGATGCCTGTGTCAGAAATATAAAAATAGAATCATCAACTATTACTTAATCCACATGTTAAGGTCTCAATTATATCCCATTCACCTTCTAAGTATAGTATGAATTTAATATAGCTTAAAGAACTCACAAAATAACAATCATACAATGCCTCCTTAAACATATGACAAATTTAACTAAGCAATAATTCACAAGGTGGATAAAGGCATGACAATTCATATAAGTGTAATGAATTAAATTACACCATACTTATCTATGATAGATCAAAATGGAAAACCAATCCATCAAGTCACGGACCTCATAACTTCTTCCCAAGAGTCAAGTAAGCATTATAAGTAATGTCAATACTTGCAAGATTCATTGGTTCAAACAAACAAAGATCCATCATTTCTATCATAAGATTCGTAAAATTTAGGAGGTGCCCACCATTCCAACATGACACACTTATGATTCTAAGGAAAACAATCATCCTATTTTCTTTGTCTTTTCTTTCACTACATTACGACTCATATGCATTTCTTTCAAATACACTAAACAACAAGAATCTATTCGATCATCATTATCTGATTTTATACAACTCTAAGTTTACATCATTCTACTATAATAAATATATCTACAAAATTTAACCAAATATAAAAAATACAACTTTTGCAGATATCCTTGTACTTTTTTGCATATTCAAGTTGATTCCACATAGATAAAATAATTTAAGGTTATCTGTTAATGCCAACTTTTCCACAACAGATAACAACACTACAAATATCTTCTCATAAAATAAAAAAACTCTTTAACTATACCTCTGGTAGTTTCACTACATTATGGTCATATTTATGTAATGATAAGGTCTAAATTATGGTCATATTTATGCAATGATTAGGTTCAAAAATCTTTGGTTCAAGCTTTGTGTAAGGAAGTTTCTTTTTTAAGGTTCTCAATTTGGCGCTGGAACTCTAATTGAACATGAAATAAAATACCAAAAAGATGAACTTTTATTCCAAATAACCAGGCCAATCAAATCAGAATATGGTTAGGATGCAAGCTAAATCACTAAATTATCTCCTTTTAGATGGTTTCTAAAGTCGTATTTGAACTCTATAGATAGATACCAAGAAAAGGCGTCCTTTTGGAGTCTAGGACTTCAGGATAGAAGAATTACTAAGCACATCCCAGATTAAAACCACACACACATGTCAAGATTGAATTCAATTTGAGAAAGGTATTTGTAAGGTGGATTAAAACTACAAAGAAAAATATATTAATCTTATGCAAGAAACTTAATCGGTTTAAAGCGGTATGGAGCCATGTTGAATATTCAGATTTGCCACTATAGAGACAACTCATTTCCAATAATTATTTTTGTTGAAATATGAGATTATCTACACCATTGCATTGAATCAAAAATTAACAAGTTGGGAATGCTTTATCTAATCGATTGGTTGTGAAATGGATTTGATGATAAGGCTTAAGAAGCTTTTAAGAAATTTCTATAGGCAGGTGTAAAGCCCGATCCAACAACCTTTGCCAACATCCTCCCCACTGTGTCAAAAATGGGAGATTGGAAAGGTAAGGACATCCATCTAAGCATAGTGATGATATATTTTTGTGAAATATAAGGGATTGGAATGCCCTGATAGATATGCATGCAAAAGTGGAAAGATCAAACATGTCATGCTAATTATATGACAAACTTTTTCAAAGATATGTCGACTCAAGGAATGATAGGATTGAAAGGTTTAATAGAATATATTATCATTCATAGTCAACAAATATCATGGTGTGCCAATTTAGTAATCGATTGAAAAATCATTAATAAAAGCTATTAAACTTGTTTGGAGGTCTGATGGTATGCATCTTGAACACATTTTACATAGATTGAAGGAATAGAGTCATGATGGTCATCTAAACATCTATTTACAAGCATGCAAAATATGGGACCATAAACTGTGCACTTGATTTAGATGATAGAACTCCTCAAGAAGATGACGTCCATTTCCTTCAATATGCATGAATTCCCCTAGATTTTTGCTAGCGCTAGTAGACCTCATGTGTATACATTTTCACAAAATGGTAGAAAAGGCCTTTATTAGGCATATATTAAAAAAAAAGACAAAATACCTCCATTCACCATGTCATGCATTGAATTTTGAAGGAGACCCCGATCTATGAGACACACAAATTTATTTTTGCAAGTATTAGCAAAGGCCTCCTTGTGAACATTCACATTTATCTTCAACTGAGCTACCAAGCAGGTTGTACCACGACCCTGGATAACCTTGGGAATAACTTCGTTATTCTTTCAAGAGAGGAAATCAAATCTCAAGATCCTAGCAATTGACTTCTTTAAAAAAAATACTCAACAGAAACCATCTGGGCAACTAAATATAGAAACTACATATATACCATTAAACAATTATAGATGACCCATGGTAACCTCTAATAAAGCTATAGAAACATTTATGGTCTCACAAAAACTTGTGGCAACATTAAAAATATATGTCATTATTTTATTGGGTATTTATAATATTAATATCTTCATTCATATTATAATATAACTTATCAAACAATGAATGATTGTCATGCAAATCCTACCACATCAAAATAACGGTATAAATATTTTCAAGCTATAATCTTAACCCTCTCTATAGTGATGAGAAAGTTGTGGGTTTGGCGAACTCAGTCTCTTTCGGCCAAACCTTGGATAACCTCCTTCAACCCTCTTACTTAACCAATCAGTGTGTGCATCAAGTGTGGGTTTGTCTCCCAAGTCTTCCTCTTCATTTTTGAGAGAATTCTTATTTTTAAGCCCATCAAAAAATCTAATGGCCATTTATTCAAGGTGGATTACCCCATGACCTCTATAGGTCTCTCTGTTGAAGACAATTATTCAATTGTCATTGATGTTACACAAATGTATTGATGTTACACAAATGTCTAAACCTAACTGAGCACAGTCAGTGTATGTCGAGCTCTCTCGGGCATTGGAGAAGACTCCGATATCAACCAAGTGATTTGCAGTATTAACCGAGTTCACTTAGGCAATACATTAAGTTTAGTTTCAGCCGAGTAATGGTCGGGCATTGAAGGATTATAGTGATAACTGAGTTATGCATTTAGTGTTAGCCAACTTACAACAGTTTACACTTTATGTTTAATTGGTTAATAGCAGCCGATAGATTCAAGTTTTATTGTTTATTTGGAAGGGTATTCAAGATGACTTGAAAAAGGTTATCATATATATACAAGGTCAAGTTTTGATTGAATATGTGGTAGAGTTTTGATATGAAGAGTGAAGGAAAAGTAATAAGGAATCTTGATTAATGACAAAATATCCAGACCGAGCTGCAAAATAATATTTGATCAGTGAGGATCCAGTTAAAGCCAGAAAAAAGATCTGAATATGCAAAGTCAGTTGCTTCTTCAATCATGTCAACTCATTGTTACTCTCTAAAAATTGTAGCAGTGATCCAAATCTCTTAATAGAGTAGACTTAACAGTCTTTCATAAATCCTCTCACAAGGTGGCATTTCTACATTGAAGTGTTTGAAGACCTCTAACAAGGCCTGATTAAATCCTCTAATAGGGTCACACCTAACAATGTGTTTTGTAACCTTTAATAGGGTTTGCTCCTAACAGGGCTCACTTTAAAAGAGTGAAAAATAGTAACTAGTTGCAATTGGTGGTTTTCCCAATTTGGGTTTCCACATTAAATCTTGGTGTCATCTGTGTACCTTTTATTTGCTTTATGCTTTATGTTTTTGCACTTTAATCACATTTAATATCTTAAGATTGCTTTGTTAACCGAGTAACAATATAATATCTTTTATTAACCAAGAAGAGTGATAAGTTTGAATAAGACATCTAAGGGACTTGGATTTGTTTTTGTGGTAACTGATTCACCCATCCCCTCTTAGTTACTAAACTCATTTCCAACACTCTCTACCTTTTCTCAAATTTTCATTGATATTGACATCTTAACACCTGTTCTTGGAGATGTGGTCATTATGGTTTGAGATTGGTCATGTACTCAACTATTGGATTATAAGGGTCTCCCCTTCCAATGTCATTTGTGTTTTTTGATTGATCACTTGGAAACTATATATTCTCTCTCTCATGCTACAAAAGAATTTCCACTTGGTGGAAGGAAGCTAATGATGAAAATTTGACTGTCTTGACTTAAGACTCTTCCTTTGATGAATTTTTTCATACTGGCGATGAATCCCCTTGGGATGATGCTCTTACTACTGATTTGGCCTCCTCAGACCTATGTATCCTACCCCACCTCCTCCTGTTGGTGTGGCCCCCTATGATTGAGTTGACCCTTCTCTTTCTATTTGTTCCATTATGCATCAACCTCTGATTGATGATGTGTAGCCTTGTCAACACTCTCCCCCATTGTACCGACATTTCTACACATAGTATTTCCACACTTGATCCCCTTTTTGGTTGGGATCCTATTGATAGTATTGCCTGGATGGTGGTTTGATGCCATAGGAAGGATCTTTCTTTGATTTATCATATCCCTCCCCACATTTTGGGTGAGTTGTGTACCCACACTTGATGTAGCTTACTAGATGTTATGCTAGTGTATTGTTAATGATTTTTTATTGATCTTATTGTATATGGCATTTTTGGTCTATCTATGCAAGGGACAACACCATTGTTTTATTTATTTTAATGTAAAAAACATTATTGATTCATAGAGCTATTAACTAACAATAAATATCCCATCTAAAAAAAAAGTTGCCAGTTGTATTAAAGTGGAAAAATAATAATTCACGCAACACTACAACCACCAACTTCAAATCAATGACAATTCATAACAACTTTGAAATTTTTAAAGGCTAAAATTATCAATAAATCCTTTTAATAGCTTGTGGAAAGGTGAGGGTAGACTAGCTAGACTAGGACCCACAAGGTAAGTTATTAATTGAAGTGCATATGCATAGTTATAAATGTCAAGGAATCAGAAGTAAAATAAAACAAATTCTCACAATTATCTCTCCAATGTTTATAGTAATCCCCCATATCTTTTTTTTAAAGTAAGCACATAAAGGAATTTAATCAAACAATAGCCCATAATCATTGATATATTTAATATAAAAACATAGAAGAATGAGCATAAAATTATGTTATTCTATGCAATAAACCAATTTTAACATTTTATATCAATATCAATACATGATAAATGTGTAAATTTACAAGAAAAATATGGTTATAGATACTAATCAAATAATATTGATAAGTATGTCTCTTTAACTCAATACAAATGAGATACTAAAGTTGTAAACTCTATCTATTTGTCAACTTTTGATAAAATATCGTTTCATTTCATATTGATAGAAAAATGATCAAATGGTAATCTAGAGGACTGAGAACCACAAATTCACATTGTGTGAGAAATGAGTGATTTGAATACATAACAATTAAATGGAGAAATTGTTTACTTAAATAGGAATCCACACTCACACCAAGCTTTTAGTCATCTAGTCCGCTAAAATATAGTAACTTTTATGGATGATTAAACAAAGCAACCCTAAATTACATTTAATTACATGATGATGGCACAAGTTTCCCTAGGAATCATATAGTTACATGACAATAATACAAATTTTCCCTAAAATGCTTACAATTTTATGGGAACTAAAAATGTTTTCTCTAAATTCACTATAATTTCATTAGTGATAATACTACTAATTTCCATTAATTGTCTATAATTTTATTAGTGATCATGCCACCCTTTATAGCCGATTCATTTTAATTTCATTCACAATCACACTACCCTTTGCTCTTAATTGATGTAAAAATACAAGTGATTAAACCATAAAATCAAAAATGAAAATTCAAATAACATGTGATTGGACCCAAATTAGAGTTTGCCTCTATAATATATTAATGTTAGTCTAAGATATTATAAAATATATTCTAGGGTAATCAAATACTATGTACATGAAAATATAATCGAATTGGGTGAAAGCATATGCCACCAAGAGAGATATGTTTATTGTTTTTGAGACCCTCAAAAGAAAGATAAATTGTTAATTAAGTATAAATTACCACTAAAAATTCCCTAGTTTATAGTGTAATGCTTATGAAGGTATTTGAAAATATCTAGTGCAACTTGCTAGCCCTATTTTGGTACTAATTAACTCATGTAGTTATTGTCTACTTCAACTATATCCTAATCTTGTGTACCCTATGTTAGTTGCTAGCCCTACAACCCTTAATCATGGGTCTTTAAACTAACACAAATATGAGCATCATCCAGGGCATAACTATCCCTCTTATTATTTTTACATATTTTATTTAATGTTGAATAACATGACCACTCTTAAAATACTTCTAGTTACATGACGATGACACATATTTTCCCTAAAATACCTATGATTGAATGATAATTATAAATGTTTTCCCTAATTTCACTTTAATTAGTTGCTGTCATAGGCAATAATACTCATACATTCCCCCAGATTCTTTAAATGTCAAAGCATCAACCAATCACCATCCATAATTAAAATAGGTTTGCTAAATTTTCTAAAGTTGATCATTTTTTTCAAATATATAAATTGTTTTATCTATAATTCTATTGGATAACATTACTCTACAATCTTATTAGGATGGAATCATCCTTTTAAATGTCAAAGAATCAACCAATGAGAAGCAAGAATCAAAACAGATTGACCAACTTTTCTTATGTTTTTATTTTTTTCATTCTCATACGACAGTCATTTAACTATTCCACTTTGTCTTTTTTCTTTTGACAATATGTGGATGATAAAATCACTTATTTTTTTTATAATAATTTAACAAATACATATAGTTATATCCATTTGTCCTATTTTTTTTGTTTTGACTGGAGCTATGAACCAGTGGGGTCACATTGGGGGACCCCATCCCCGTGGTGGTATGTGCAAGTGGTAAGATATTAATGCCTCTTGGATTTGTCTCATGTTGATTTCTATATTCCCCTCCTTATCAATTTGGTCGATTGAGTGCCTCCTTATCTCTCCTTGACTCCTTATCCCTCCATGACCATTATCTCTCCATTTCTCAGATCATTGCATCCCCTTATATCTCTCTTTTTCATCATCAACAACCCCTTTTGATTGTCTCCCTTATGTATCCCATAGTACTCCCTCCACGATGGTGAGATATCTCCCAACACTTCTTCGTGACTCTATTTCTGAATATGTACATACAATTTTTACCACTTCAGTGTCTCTACTAGGTCACGTGCGTCAACCTTATTATGTCAACGGTAGCCAATGGTAATTTCTAGCAAAGTGACATGAAAAACATCTATGCCAATATCAATATCATGCGCTTATGTATGTCATCTGGCCTCTGACCTTTCTTGACTTAAAAATATTGTATATGGAGCTTTAATTTTAATTTCATATATTTTGTTTTTTGCAAAACCATTACTATGTTACCACAACTGTGATGACATGTAACTGATTGAATTTTTGAAGATGTTAAGTTGATCACCGAAATGCAGAAGGATAATACAAGACAATAAATCAGTTAATGGATTGTATTGTCATTGATGTCAACTTGATATAATCTAATCGGTTATAATCAAAGTGTCAAAGACTTCAGAGAATCAAAGAGAAAAAGATTATGCTTTCAGTAATACATAAAAGACAAGTATTCACAATGTGACTTCAAACACCAATGGTCAGTGGAAACCAATGGACATAGATCACCGAAAGTCAAGTCATAGTGATGCCCGAGAAAGAACACTGACGAGCATTACCGGCGAGAAGAATCACAAGCATAACGGAAAGCCAAAAACATAGTGTAAACTGATGGAGAAGCCCGATGAGAATTGGAGTGTTGACCGAAGCTATCAAAGAGTTAAGACACCAAAATTAACTTGAGTTTAGAAAGGACAAAATATCTAGCTGGCAGAGCTAAATATGGACTTAACTAGTAGTTGGCTTTGTTTTCATCAACAAGTTAAAGCCAGAGATAAGTAAAGGATTTAAATTTGTTTTGTCTAGTTGGCAAGAAGATCTCTGTGAGATAAAACAAGAGTTTTTCTTTAAATATAATTGGCGAGAATTGTGGATCACGCCAAGATAGGGAAAATCAAGAACCTAACAATGGTTATATCATGTCTATAAAAGAGACAACTTAATTCATTATGAATTGATGAGTGGGTGAATGAATGAAAAGAGGATGCTGAAGAGAAACTGATGAAGAGCAACTTCATACAGTCCTGATCAATCAAGCTGAGGAAAGAGCTAAAGTTTTCTACGGACACCGAGCAACAGAGCACAACATAACCGAGCATAAGTAAAGTGGAGAAAAGGTATAACCAGAGATATATTGATCAGATTAGTTTTATGAGATTATAATAGATTTGAAAATATGCAAGTATAAGTTGTATATGTGAACAAATTATACTGTTTCAGTTTAACCATTGATTTAGAAAGTCTCTTAATCGAGAGGGATTTAAAGATCCTTTCTATATTAAGATACATCCCAAGGAGTATCAAAAAGTTTGATCATGAAGATAGCATGAGATGCCAGATACCTATTGACAGGCCAAGTGAGTGTTTGATCACGGATGGTAGCATAGAGATGCCCGATCTCAATTGACAGACTAAAATTTTAAATCCTCTAACAAGGTCACACCTAATAGTTTATTTGTAACCTTTAACATGGTTGGCTCTTCACCAAGCTCATTTCAGAAGAGTGAAAATTTAGGGTTACCGGTCCCAAGTGGTTTTTCCCTTAACGGTTTCCACATTAAAAATCCATGTGTCAATGTGTTTATGAGTCATTAATTTAGTGTCTTGTATTACACATAGCTTAACTGGATTGATCGGTATACTCTAGATAATTTACTGTCTTTCGATAAATTAACAGACTGCTATTCGGTAAACATACAATAGAAGTTTTAACAAAGAATTCTGAGCAGTAGTAATTTGATAATAGTATTTGAAGGCATTCATCTTATAGGACTAAAGATAACTAGAGGCTTAATATAGTGGTACTAAGTTTTTGGGTTGATTATTAGAATATTGTTGAGGCCACTGATTTACCCCCCCTCTAAGTTATTACTAACAATTGGTATCGGAGCTTGTGTGCTTAGAAAGGGAGTTTAACAACTCAAGCTAAAGATCACAAGATGAACAGACGAGATGTGCCCAAGTTGAATAAAGAGAACTTTGCATCATGGAAAATTAGAATAAGACTCCACCTATCAGGTATTGGAAATGATATTGTTCAATACTTAGATACTGAATATGTGTTTCCTACATGACCTCACACTCTTGAGTAATTAAGAGTAAAGCATGAGCATAATTGCATGATGATAGAACTTGCATCATCACTCTCCGATGCTGAGTTTGAAGATGTCAAAACCTGTTGTAGACACCTAAATTTGATTAACCTAATTCAATCATATCTAGTGCCTTCTAGGACATATCAGCTAAGTAATTAAGAATTACCTAATTGACCTATGTCATCCCCTAGCCCTAATTAATTAAATTAATTGGCTATAGTCCTAATTAATTATTAAGAGCAACCAATAGCTTAATAATTAATTAAAAACCTATTCCCCTATTATTGAATGAATATGTTATTTATGTAATTCAATTCATTAATATTCCCTTTAACCCCTAACCTAACCTATCTCAACCACCTAACCCTGAGTTCTAACTCAACCCAACCTCTTCACACATGCTAACCTAACCAATCCCAACTACCTAACCCTGAGTTCAAATTAATCCCAACCTCTTTACCCATGCTAATCCTAATCCTAACCCTAATCCTAATCTTAAACTCTCCCTAATGATGTCACATTCTTAATATTTGGATTAGGAATTCAATCCCTTCCCCAAAGTCAACAATCTCAATCCAAGCCTATCCATATGCATTTAAGGCTCTTACACCTTCATAAATGCCTCTTACATCCTCATTAAGGCTCTTACACCCTCTTTAAGAGGCTTTATCCCCTAAATTATTCACTCATCCCCTTGTCCCATTTCCCTAAATGGTAACATGCCTCCCCACTTTCAACCCAATCCCCTTTTGACAAGTGTCACAATTTGATGCACTTGAAGAAGCACAATCCATGTGCTCTCTTCTAGTGGCATTTGGACCTCTCTTCAACTTTGCATCTGAGCCCTTTGTTTTCCTACCCATTGCCTATATAAGGAACCCCTTTCCTTCATATTTTCATCCACCTTCCATGTAGAGTTATAATGGTATTTTGAGAGAAAATCATAAATCCATCTTTTAGAGAAGAGTTATAATGCCAGTTTGAGATCACAGCTTGAAGCTTGAAGCACATCCATGAGCACACATCCACATCAAGTGGACAAATCCAATGAACAAAATGGAGTTTGAATGAGCTTGTAAGAGGTTTGCACTTTCTTCATTTAGCTTATTTTAGGTTTTCATTTTATGTCTTAGCATGTATGTAGTTTAGATTATTGGTTGTTGAGTATTTTGATTCATTATTATGCTCCCTTACTTCTAATTTTCATAGCTCACACCTGCACCTCTGCAAAACAAATGTGGGATAAGTTGAAGCTAGTACATGGAGGAGATGCCAATGTACTAAGATCAAAGGTAGAAAGCCTAAGAGGGAGGTTTGTTGACCTAAGGATGAAAGAAGGAGAAAACATCACTCAATATAGCTACATAATCAAAGAGGTAGTAAATGATATCCGAGGAGTTGGAAGTGTACTTGAAGAGGAGATAGTGGTAAGTAAAATCTTAAGAACCTTACTACCTGTATATGCTATTAGAGTTTCTTCTATTCAAGAAATGAGAGCAGTTGCAAACATTACAGTTACTCTAGATAGTCTGATTGGTAGACTAATTTCATTTGAGATGAACAACTTTGATAATAGTGTCTTACCATCTATAGAATCTACATTCAAATCTTCCTTAAAGATAAATAACTCAAGTCATAGAAATGTTGTTAGAAATAATAGTGATAGTGATAATGAGGATCAAGGACTTGATGAAATTGAAGCACTAATGGAAAGAAGATTGTAGAGAGGCAAAGGTAGATACAAAGGAAAATTACCACTTGTATGTTGCAATTGTAAAGAGGTTGGACACTTTGTTGTAAGATGTCCAAATAGAAGAAAAGATGACAGAGGAAATGACAAATCATATGAGAAGAAGTTTGATAGAGGTGATAATAGAGATTACCAAAGCAACTGACAATCTGACAAAAAGAGATACCCGAGACTACAAGGACAAAGGGAAGAAATCTTGTTACCTAGCTGAGAACAAAACTGATGAAACTGACACCGAATTAGAAGAAGACATTGAGATGGTATTTGTAGCCATGAAGGATGATTTAGATGATGAAGAAAAAAGGTATGTAGAAAGTGCACTCATATCTAAAGTTAGTAAAAATGATGTCTAGATCATAGATAGTGGCTGCACTCACCATATGACCAGTGATAAACAAAAGTTTGAGACTTTTGAATACTATAATGGTGGTTTAGTGAGAATGGGAAATGATACACCTTGTCCAGTTGAAGGTAAAGGAACTATAATGTTGAATAACCTGATAAAATATAAAAATGATTATTGGGTAAAAGGGCTGAATTATAATTTGTTAAGTGTTTCACAGTTGAACAATTTAGGTCCCAGAGTAGCATTTGAAAATAAGAAGGCAAAGATCTTCAATGAATCAGGAAGGTTGATTGGTACCGGTGAGGAGACAAAAGGTAACCTTTTGTATCTTGATGACACTAACACCACTTGTTTAATGGCTAGAAACAAAGACACATGGTTGTGGCACAAAAGATTGTGTGGTGTGAACTTTGAAAACATGATAAAGATAAGCAACAAAAGGAATTTCAGAGGCTTACCGAGCATGACTAAGCCCGAGCATATCATGTGCAAGAATTGTAAAAAAGGTAAGATGACAAAGTGTAGTTTCAAGAGTAAAACCCATACATCTAATGCAATTGTAGAATTAGTCCGTACAGATCTTTGTGGACCCATGAGGACAAAGAGATACTATGGAGATAGGTATTTTATTATCTTTGTTGATGATTATTCTAGAATGATGACAGTCATGTTCTTAAAAGATAAATTAGAAGAATTTAAGATGTTTAAATGGTACAAGGCTATGGTAGAAAAGAAAAGTGAAAAGAAATTGAAATTCTTAAGGTCAGATAGAGGAGGGGAATTTACTTCAGAAGAATTCACTAACTATTGAAATGAGCATGGAATTAAAAGATAGTTTTCTGCACCGAGAACACCACGAAAAAATAGAATTGCTGAAAGGAGAAATAGATCAATTGTTGACTGTGCAAGGACATTGATGATTGAGAAAATCATCACTCAATATTTCTAGAGGGAAGTTGTCAGTACTGTTGTCTACACATTAAACATAATACAAATGAAAAAGGACAAAAAGAAGACACCCTTTGAGCTTTGGTATGGTCATACACCCAATGCAAGTTACTTAAGAATCTTTGGTAGTCAATGTTATATATTGAAGGATGATAGAAATAGAAAAATTGACTCCAAAACTGATGAAGGTATCTTTCTAGGGTACTCAACCAAATGCAAGGCTTATAAATGTCTTAACAAGTCATCTAACAAAATCATTGAAAGTGAAAATGTAAAAATAGATGAATTTGCAAAAAAATAATGATAAGGAAAGCAAAAAGGAAACATAGGACTACAGCAGGTTTGTTTATACAGAACCAGACACTCTACCCGAGCAATAGTGTATGGCTCTTGAGCAATAGAACATTGCACCCAAGCATCAGGCTGTAATTACCAAAATCAAGAAAATTCTCAAGATGATGTTATGAACAATGGAGATGAGAATGAAGGTCAAGAAGATGATAAGAATGATGAACACAGAGCTGAACCGAAACTTGCCAAGTATGTCAGAAGACATCATCCACAGAATCAAATCATAGGAGACAAGAAGGCTGGAACAAGAACAAGAAGTAAGTAACTAAACACTAGATGTTTACTATGTGATTTTGAGCCTAAATCTGTTAACACTGCACTTGAGAATGAAGAATGGGTCAGTGATATGAATTAAGAAATATAACAAATTGAGAAGAACAGTACATGGACACTAGTACCGAGATCAGATGAAAAGAATTTGATCGGTACCAAATGGATATTTAGAAACAAGCTAAATGAGAATGGAGAAGTCATTAGAAACAAAGAAAGGTTAGTATTGAAGGGATATGCACAAGAAGAAGGTATTGATTATGAAAGAATTCTCTCATATCTAATTAGCATAAAATTTGTTAGAACAAGTGAAAATAACAATCTATACTTAAAAGAAGATACCAATGGTATATTCTGATTGCTGAAATTTTTGTTGATGATATCATTTTTGAGGGAAATGAATTGTTATGCAAATCCTTTGCTAATGAAATGAGCAAGGAATTTGAGATGTCTATTTTTGGGGAGATCAAGTTCTTTCTTGGTCTACAGATTATTCAACAAGATGCATGCATATATATCACTTAGTCCAAATACCTCAAGGAAGTGCTAAAGATATTCAAGATGGAAGATTCCAAACCAGTTGGAACACCTATGGCTACCAGATGTAAGTTGACAAAAGAAGACAAACCCAATGAGGTAAATCAGACCTTATATAGATCAATGATTGACAAACTAATGTATGTTGTTCATACCAGACCAGATATAGCACATGCAGTTGGAATAGTTGCAAGATTCTCTGCTAATCCCAAAGAATCGCATATGAATATTGTCAAGAGAATTATGAGATATCTGAAGAACACTGAGGATTATTGCTTATGGTATAAAAGAGAAGGAAAATTTGAGCTACAAGTCTATACAAATGCTGATTGGGACTGAAACATTGATGACTGAAAGAGCACAACTGTAGGAGCATTCTTCATGGGTGACAGACTTGTCACATGGATCAACAAGAAGCAAGGATGCAACTCTCAGTCTACTGTAGAAGCATAATATGTGGCTGCTGCTGCAAATTGCTCCAATATTGCATGAATCAAACAATTACTGTAAGGTATGAATATGAAGATTCTTGAACCAATAATTATCTATTGTGATAATACAAATGCAATAAACATTTCTAAGAATCCAGTCATGCATGCTAAGACTAAGCATATTGCTATAAAGTATCACTATCTAAGAGAACAAGTGCAAGCAAAGGAAGTGACACTGGAATATGTTCAATCAAATGAAAAACTAACTGATATATTCACCAAGTCATTACCGAAAGATACATTTGAGTATCTGAGACAGAGACTAGAGGTCCAACCCTTGTCTACCGGTTAGTAAGCTGACTAGGAGGTTGCATTAGCCTATACAAAATTTGAAGATCAGTTATGTTGATGCAGACACTGTGATAAATAGAAATAGATTCATATGTACACAGGAAGGTACAAGTACACAGCAAAAACCAGAGACATTGTATTGTTGATAAATAGGGAAATTCAAGGAATATATTATGTAAAGAATAGGAGATGATAAAAACAATGAGAAGTGTTTTTGTTTGGCATTGTTGTCAAAGGGAGAGATTATCTCATTATCATCAGGGAGAGATTATTCCATTATCATAAAGGGAGAGATATGATAAAGGGAGAGATTATCTCATTGAATAAAAAAGGGAGAGATTATCTCATTGATCAGAAAAGATTATATCATTATCCATGAAGAGAAGTTCCTAAGAATCAGAAGGAAGAGTTAATCAACATTCTAAGGGAGAGAAATTGATTACATATGAAATATCCATATAAGGGAGAGAAGTAACAAAGGGAGAGAGTTCAGAAAAAGAGAAAGATTGTTGTCAAAGGAAAAAGAGATTATCAAGAAGAGGAACAGTCAAGGCAGAGCACATATTAGAACAAAGATATCAGATGATACATCTATCCAGTAAAAGAATTGAAGATTGAAGGCAACCATTCTGCATGAAACAATTCTAAGCTATTTTTGAGCTTACCAAAAGCCAAACATTTGTAATAGTTACATTAGGAAAGCTTGATGAAACTATTATATTTCATATTGTATTAGTAATAGTATAGTATGATAATGTAGTATGTTTCCATCAATGCCAAAGGGAGAGATTGATGACATGTAACTGACTGAATGTTTGAAGATTTTAAGTTGATCACCAAAATGTAGAAGGATAATGCAAGACATTAAATCAGTTAATGGATTGTATTTTCATTGATGTCAACTTGATATAATGTAATTAGTTATAATCAAAGTGTGAAAGACTTCAGAGAATCAAAGAGAGAAATATTATGCTTTCAGTAATACATAAAAGACAAGTATTCACAATGTGACTTCAAACACCGACAGTCAGTGGAAACCAATGGACAAAGATCACTGAAAGTCAAGTCACAGTGATGCCCAAGCAAGAACAATGACAAGCATTATTGACAAGAAGAATCACAAGCATAACCGACGGATAGAAACATAGTGTAAACCGATGGAGAAGCCTGAGGAGAACTGGAGTGTTGACTAAAGCTATCAAAGAGTTAAGACATTGAAATTAACTTGAGTTCAGAAATTGCAAAATATCTAGCTGGCAGAGCTAAATATGGACTTAACTGGTAGTTATCTTTATTTTCATCTAAAAGATAAAGCCTGAGATAAGTAAAGGATTTAAAGCTATTTTGTCCAGTTGGCAAGAAGATATCTGCGAGATAAAACATGAGTTTTGCTTTAAATCTAATTGTCGAGAATTGTGGATCACACCAAGATCAAGAAAATCAAGAACCTAACAATGGTGATATCATGTCTATAAAAGAGACAACTTAATTCATTACAAATTGAGGAGTGAGTGAATGAATGAAAAGAGGATGCCGAAGAGAAACTGATGAAGAGAAACTTCATATAGTCCTGATCAATCAAGCTGAGGAAAGAGCTAAAGTTTTCTATGGACACCAAGCAACAAAGCACAGCATCACCGAGCAGAAGTAAAGTTGAGCAAAGGTATAAACAAAGATATATTGATCAGATTAGTTTTATGAGATTACAATAGATTTGAAAATCTTCAAGTATAAGTTGTATATGTGAACAAATCATATTGTTTTAGTTTAACCATTGATTCAGAAAGTCTCTTAATCGAGCAAGATTTAAAGATCCTTTCTATATTGAGATACATCCCAAGGAGTATCAAAAAGTTTGATCACGAAGATAACATGAGATGCCAGATACCTATTGATAGGCCAAGTGAGTGTATGATCAAGGATGGTAGCATAGAGATGTCCGATATCAAGTGACAGACTAAAATTTTAAATCCTCTAACAAGGTCACACCTAACAGTGTGTTTGTAACCTTTAACAAGGTTGGCTCTTCACCAAGCTCACTTTAGAAGAGTGAAAATTTTGGGTTACCGGTCCCAAGTGGTTTTTCCCTTAATAGGGTTTCCACATTAAAAATCCATGTGTCAATGTGTTTATGAGTCATTACTTTAGCGTTTTGCATTACACATAGTTTAACTGGATTGATCGGTATACTCTAGATAATTTACTGTCTTTCGGTAAATTAACAAACTGCTATTCGGTAAACATACAGTAGAAGGTTTAACAAAGCATTCCGAGAAGTAGTAATTTGATCATAGTATTTGAAGGCATTCATCTTATACAACTAAAGATAACTAGAGGCTTAATATTGTGGTACTATCTTTTTGGGTTGATTATTGGAATAATTTTGAGGCCACTAATTTACCCCCCCTCTCAATTATTACTAACAAACTGATGCAGTGATGCTAAGTAGTGCATTGATGAAGATTGGTATAGATTTGATGATAGGTGAATCAATTATTTGGTTGTCATTGATGTCAACTGATTGACTTAGTGTTTTTAGTATGTTACCATATATTGTGTAAGTGAATTATGAGTTTCAATATGTTTTTGAAGTTTCTATCCTAATGGAAGAATATGTCATGTTTTGTGATGTTAACTTGACCATCATGAATTTTGATATAAAGTATTGAGTTGGTTATATCTGAATGAAATCAAACTGGGTAACTTCTAAAATAGCCAGTGACATACTATAAGTGATTTGAATGTTATCCCAAATTTGTAAACTATTTGGTGAAGCGGTCATAGGATATTTTTTTGAACAATGTCAAGATACTATTTTTATGATCACGAATCATATTTTCGACCGGTGCAACTAGTTTAGTTGACTTGAAGCAGTGTTAAAAAAATGAACAGGTAAATGAGACAGAGTCTTGAACAGGTTATGAAGATTTGTGAATCGGTGAAGAAATTCTAATTGACAATAGGATTGGTTATTTTTTTTGTGAAGTAGTAAGGTAGTTTCATGATTTTTGGAACTTACTTGGCATCACACTAATCGAGGTATGTGTTTGAGGTGGATTCTTCAAGAATTTTCTTTTGGTCAAATGAGTTTTTGAATGTGGCTCAACTACCAAGGTAAAATCCATATGTAAGACGATGCGGTTAGAGAAAAACATTTTATGAGTTGTTAGATACATTGTATCTTACTTGATGTGATCTAGATCATTCATATCTCAAATCTAGGGTTTGTTTTTAGTCGATGGAAGTAAATCTATATATTGGAATGTTGAAGAAAGAAGTAAGAGAGTTGATTACAAATTGAAGAAGGATTTGGTGACATAACAAGTGAAGGAATCACGTGCGATCAAGCTGAGGAAGGGTATAGAGCATGGAGAAGAAGTGTAGAGATTAATTGGGTCTGATCATGTAGAGGTAGTGAAAATTTCACAAATCACTTTATCTGTTGCTTTCTAACCATTGTAATAGTGAAATCTCTTAACAGGGTGGATCCTAAAAAATCTTTGTTGTAATTCCTCTAATAGGGTGTCATTAGAATTGAATATTTTAAGTCCCCTAACTAGGCTTCTCCTAATAGGGAAAAATATGAACAGATCTAAAGGAAAATACGTTAACCAGGTAGCACCTAACAATGTTGTTGTAACCTTGAACATGGTTAGCTCCTAATAGTGCATATTCGAGAAGAGTCCAGATTTTGTGGGTACCAACTCACACCATGATTTTTTTCCCATTTAGGTTTCCATGAGAAAAATATGGTGTTTATATTGTGTGATTGATTATATGTGGATGAATGCTTTGAAATTTTTATTTATACTTGTTGTTGTTGAAATTTTTGGTGCATAAAGTTCAAAGAGGTTGAAATTAGTCATTGTTGATTCACCCTCACCTCTCAGTAAATAGACTTGTATTAACATACTAAACATATCTAGTTTTTGTTACATGCATAAATAATTATTATTAAAATGGTGTTTAACTAAACAATATGTTTTAGATTTTACTAATTGAGAGGAATTAGATGTAATGTATCTATTGTTTACTTACTAACACATTTTTTTAAGTTTTAACAGTTAAATGTAAATGATTCAAATTTAAAATTTTCTCATTACTGTTTGTCAAAATATTTACTATATTGTTATTACAATTATTATTCAAAGAAATCCAATTTATGATTTAATGATGCCAAGATTCTAATATTCTTACTATAATTCACAATAGTTTCAATTTTAATACTCTTGAAGGTAATCTTCAGGGCCTTGTGTCGTCTTCGTCAAACTTGATTTGCTCTCATCAATAGTTTGTTGATGATATTATTCTGATGGACTCCTCCACTGTGACCGAGGATAGAAAGATGAAGGACTCCCTAAATATATATAGTAGGTTGATGGGACAACTTATAAATTGGGGCAAAATCTCTCTTTTTCCATCAACACTCTTGAGGTGAGACAAAGAAATATTTCTAACATTTTGGGGTGTGAGATTGTTTCTCTTCCTTCTTCCTACCTGGGTCTCGCTCTTGGCTTGAAACCACTTGACTCTTTGTGGAACACTTTGATAGAAATATTTAATAAGAAACTTGATTGCTAGAAGGGTACTTTGTCGAGCCAGACTGGAAATGTCTAGCTTTTGAAAGCCTCTCTCCAAAAATATCCAATTTATGCTCTTATCCTCTTCAAGATCCCTTGAAATTTTGTTGATGTAATTTAAAGGATTCAAAAATGTTTCCTCTAGTTGGGGGCAGAAGAGAAAAATCAATTGCTGCTACTTGCCTGGGAAAATGTCTGTAAACCCAAAAAGTAGGGGGGTCTTGGAATCACAAGTATAAGATCTCTCAAGGCTTTGTTAGCTAAAGAGATTTGGAGAATCTTTGGAGAGACAAAGGAATGGAACCATATTTTGATAAGTAAGTACTTATACTATTGTTCCTCGCTAGACGAGTTTATTAATTCTCCTATTACTATCAATGGATCCTTCCTCTGGAATAATATCCAAAAGGTTAAGAATATTGTTGCCCTTGGTTTGAGAGGGAAGGTTGGGAATGGTAGTAAAATTCATTTTTGGGAAGAAAAATGTGTCTTTGATCAACCTGTTTGCAATCTTCCTGCCTTTTCTTCCTTAATGGACACTTGCAAGGATTCCTTTCGCACTTTGGTGAGAGGGTATTGGCAGGACCATAATTGGGTTCATATCTCAACTATTGATGATTTGTCTCCAATTCAGTCCTCTCTTAATGATTTTACTAATAAATTTGATGTTTAAGACTCTCTTATCTAGTCTGGTACTCCCAATGATATGTTTTCAGTATCTTCTATTGTTTCTTTTCTTTCTTTGTCCCCTGATGCGCCCCCATTTTGGGGTGAAGTCCTGGGTGAAGATTCTTATTCCTAGAACTAGTATCTTCTTCTGGATTTTCCTGCAAAACAAAGTTCTCAAAATGAAAATATTTGCAAAAGAGGATTTCCCCTTCCCAATAGGTGCTACTTATGCATGGAAGATGAAGTTTTTTCTTCTCATCTTCTGATCCATTATACCTTCTCAAGGGAGTTATGGTCTAGGACTCTCCAAAGATGGAACCTCTATTGGGTCTTATGTGGGACCATTCAAGATTTATTCATGAAATGGTGTTTCCCTTCATCTAATTATGTGCTAAAGGATCTCTGGTCTATTAGTGCTCCTCATCTAATATGGGGTCTTTGGAAGGAATGAATAAAAGGATTTTTTAGGGAGATAGCTTCACCCCCTGATGTGGTTGTTGAGAAAGTTTTTAGGGCTATTAGAGAGAATATTTATCTTCTTCACAAAGATGTAAAGAATAAACCAAGTACCCCATGCAAGGATGAAGATATATGAATACCAAAGAGTGGAATCTCAATATATATATATATCTCTAAGTCTTTGGCCAAAGTGAAAAATATTATAGAAGGTTTGGTCTGGCTTTTTCCTCCGAGAGTCTGGGTTAAAATTGACTTTGATGAGGAAGCTAAGGGGAGTTCTGAGCTAGCTGGGTGTAGGGAGTGGTAAGAGATGATAATTACATATGTATCACTGTGGTGGTGCTTCCCTTGGGAGTTCATTCTAAGCACCTTGTAGAGGCCATGAGCGCATTCCAAACCTTTAACATTACTAGATGCTTAAATTGCAAAAAAGTGTGGATCGAGGGAGACTCCAACAATATAATGAAGTGTTTAAAAAAAGAGCACAAGACCTCATAGACTATTGATCATATAATTAATGACTAAACAACTATTATAAATATCTTTGAAATTTGTCACATTTCCCATTCCTATCGTGAGGCCAATAGGGTGGCCGATGGCCTCGCCAACCTTGGTGTCCAACTTAAGGAAATAAAAACTTGGGAAGGGGAGTATACTTTGAATGATGACATCATATCTCTCCTTAGATGTGATCATATTAATGGTAAAGTTGGAAAAATCTTGATTAATGATGGAGATGACACTTGGTAGTTTGATATCAGTGTTGGAGGTGGCGTTCGTCCAACTAGACAGAGGAAAATTATTACTAATACTACCTCACATACTTTTTGGGTGATTTGTGGATTTATAGGCTTTATTTTTATTTTGTTAAACAAAACTCAAAGTTTGAATTTTCTTGGATTTGACTCTTCTTATCCGAAGATGGGCGGAGACCTGATGAGAGTTGAAACAACTACTTGTGATGATTGGAAGAATAATGACTTAATCTGGTATAGGATAAGGAAAGGTGGGGTGATCTCCTAACTTGAGAAGCCTCATGACTATGATCAGGAAGGTCACAAGGATCTTCATCTAGGAGTCGAAGAATGACATGTTGAATCTATTTGGCAGGGAGGTTGTGATTGATGAGAACCTTGTTGCTGAGGTAACTGGAATTTCCATGAAGGGTATTAAAATTTTCAAGGATATGAAGGTTTCTGATTATGATGTTGAAAGGTTCCCCAAAATTGAGAAGGAGAAGGAAATTCTAGAGAAAGTTGATAACTCTTTCTATTTACCCGAGCAAATTAAACTTATCTGGAGAGAAGTTTTGAAGCCTATCATAGAGTATTTTACCCTATATGGGAGATAGAATAGGGTTTATGGATATCATTTTGTGATGCTAAATCACTTCAGTCATAGGGATTTTATTTCCTTTCCTTACTATTTACTATATTCTCTTAGTTCCAGCAATATTAAAAATATAGGAAAAACCCTAAAAAGCTAGTTCTTCACCAAGTCCTAATCTTGTTATTGTTCGAGCATTTCCATGAAAGAGCTCCTGTTACCCCCTAAATTTAACATAAATTTTGAGGGTTAAGGGGAGGATAAGTCTATTGTGTTTGATGAGGGTTGGGAAATTGAGGATGATGATGAGGACACCCCTCCCCCTCTGGATAAAAAAACCAAAATATCGCCCAAGAAAAAGTCGGTTGGTTCTTCTAAAGCCATAAATTTTATGGAGGAAGAGGGAATGGAAACCAAGGATTATGTGGAAGAGGATGCTACCCCTCCACCTATAGGCAACAAGCAAAAGAACATGTCAAAGATGGTGGTTGTGGAAGCCAACAAATCTAAAGATGTCGGTATTGCTACTCATTCCTCTATTAAGAGTAGAAAGGATAAAAATGCTATGATAGATAAAGGGTCCCCTATTTCTAATACTATTAAAGCTTTTAAAGATGATCGAGGCAAGGGTAAGGTTCATGTGTTAGTGGATTATGAGATCTATGTTGACCGTGATGTCCCAATTTTTCCTTCTAATGTAACAAGCCTTGCTCTCCTACCCTATCCTCCACTAGGGTATTCAATAGGAATCTTCTCCAACCTAATTGGGTTTCTTCACTAACCCCAACCTTCAAGGATCCTTTCCACAAGATCTCAATCCAATTCAACTTGAGTACACCAATAAGGAATTCAAACTACTCAACACCTATCCATAATGCTCTTCTTGTCCATCTTCACAAATTGATCCAAACTGATCAAGAACTCTTCCATAGGGAAAGGTAGGATTATAGATGGTTAATTAGATCCAATATAATGTCTAAAAAAACCATTTACCATGTAACCCTGAACGAGTGCCAAGAACCAAGTCAAATTCACCTAAAATAGGGCTACAAGCATTAGGCCTAATTAGGCAGTTTTTCCCAAACATCTTGCAAAAATCATTAACAAGTTGGAAAAATAGTATTGGATTCTGATACCCTTTATCAAGACCCTTAATATTTTCTAGGTCTTACTTCCCAAGGGTGTCCGTACAGTGGATCCTATAATCATGCCTAAAAATTAGGGTTTTCAAGCATTAAGACTATCTGCATAAAGACTTTGTTTCTTGGTTCTCTAAACCCTTCACCAAATCTTATCCTCTAATTTGGGTCTCCTCCACACACCACACTACCTCTCCACAATCTCTTATTGAAGAAATCAATGCTTTCAATCCCTCCAATTAGCTCTGCAACTTCCTGTGATCCCTAGCCATGCAACTCTGGCTTGCCTAGGGCATCACATTAAAAATAGATCCCTTGATTTCCATGTACCCTCCTTCACTATACAATATGTACATGGAGTCATCTCCCTAATCCCAAAGTCCTGTGCAATCTCCATGGTGGGAAATTTCCAGAAGTTGCTTGGTTCAGACCAGCGACTGGCTTAAAACAAAAAGAATTTAAAAAACTAACTAAATGAACACCAAATGAAAATCCACCACCAAAAAGATTCTAAAAAAACACTATACTAAAATATTCAAGAGTTACAGTACAAAATCTATCCATGAAACTACAAAATTCTCAGAAAAATAAGAACTGCAATTGTTTCCTTGACAATACAGTCCGTACAATAAATTTTCAAAATCAACCAACCTATTTAAAAGGTTGAGGAAGGTCTTATATAGGTGTCCATGGTATTATCCTGATATTTTCAGGCAATTAGAACCCTCCAATTCCCTAAGAGACATTATTGCAAGAAATGTTGTCAATGACAACATTGACAACTTTTGCAACTTTTGTGCTTCTTGCATAAAACATGAAAAAACACCTCAAGAACTTAGAAAATTGAAAATTTAGGCTAAGTAAACATCAAATAGGACTTGTAAACCCTTACTTGTCCAATTTGACACCTGGATGGATCATTTTTACTATTGCCCCAACATTGGCAATATGGGACAAAAGAGCAACTTTGGACATTACTGAAAAATAAAAATCACTAAAGACCTAAATAGACCTCCTCATCTAACTCCAAACATCCTAGGACCCACCTAGTCCTATTATTTTACTAGTGGTGTGGCTAGGACCACTACAAGCCAAAAACAACTTAGAAGCCCTAGGTTACATTGTAGCCCTACCTAGGCGCTCCTGCACCATACTCCCTCACAAAGGAAAGTTATGTCACTCCTATGGAAAAATGTCTTCAAAGATGCCCAAATTTTTGAAGTATGCTTTTGCAATCCATGAGGCCTCTGATTCAGGCCTATTCTTTCGCTTGATGAGGTGTTTCATGTACATCTTGTACCTTTTAGTCTTCTTGACTCTTGAATCCAGAACTCTGTCAGCTTCTAACTGTGGCTTGGGAGGTAATACAGTAGCCTCAACATCACCACTAATCCCTTGACTTCTTTGACCCATCTCTTCCATCTTTCCTTTGAATTGCAACAAGTCTTGTACATTGAACACCAGAGATATGCTCAAATATGAAGGTAGGTCTATTTTGTGTGCATTAGCCCCATATTTGTCTATGATCTTGCAATGTCCCACCCTCTTCATCTTAATTTTAGTAGGGAAACCTTTCTATAACCTATATTTGTTCAAATGAACCATCACATAGTCACCTACCTCAAATTGAATGTCTCTCCTCTTTTTATCAACTTTGGCCTTCAACTTTTGTTGATTGTCTTGGATGGTCTTCTTGACTTGATCCTGTATCTCCTTTATGGTTTGGGTGAAGTCCTCAGCATGCCCACTCCTATACTCCATACCTCCAAGATCCCTAAGTTCACACACACCTCTTGGGTGCATCCCATAAACTATCTCAAATGGGATTCTCCCTATGGTTCTATTCATGCTATCATTATAAGCATACTCTGCTGGGGAATGACCACATCCCATGTATGACCATACTCCTTAGTTAGGCACCTCAATATGTTGCCTGAGGATGGTAGGCTGAACCAAAAGATAGATTAGTACCCAATCTAGTCCACAATGTTCTCCATAAATGGCTCATAAGTTTCACATCCCTATTTGATATAATACTTAGGGGAAAATCGTAGAATCTCACATTCTCCTTAAATAAAAAATAAGCTATGTGGATAGCATCATGATTAGTCTTGCAGGGAATGAAATGTCCCATTTTGCTAAATCTGTCAACCACAACATAAATGCTGGCATATCCTTGCTTTGTTTTGGGTAGACCTACTATGAAGTAAATGCTCATAGACTCCCATGAACTATTAGGGACTGGTAAATCTTGGTATAAACCTGCATTTCTTATTCCTCCTTTGGCTTTCATGCATATCACACACTGCTCAACATACCTAGTACGATCTCTTACCAACTTTGGCCAATGGTAGAACCTTTGCACAAGCTCCAAGGTTTTGTTCATACCAAAGTGACCACTCAAACACCCATTGTGTTTCTCCTGTATGATATTATTTCTCATGGAACCTCTTGGCACACACAACTGATTGCCCTTAAATAACAATCCATTATGCAAAGTAAAATTAGAAAACTTGCTATGGAAATGATTCTGAAAAATCAACACACACCTTGTATGCTTCACCAAAGTCTTCTTCTACCTTGTAGAGATCTCTGAAACTATCAATTCCAATGCTATTCAATTGAACATCTTTGGATTTCAAAAATCTCTTGCTTAGTGCATCTGCAACCTTGTTCAATTGCCCTTTTTTATGCTTAATTGTAAATGTGAATGCTTGCAAATATTCCATCCATTTCAGATGTCTATTACTTAGTTTCTTGTTTAATTTCTCACTAAAGAAGGCTATTGGCCTACCTGCTTGACTCAATACACCCCCTACTACCATCCCACTTGCATAACACTCAATAGGAAAGAGTTTCTTGAAACTTGGTAATTGTAGGATAGGTTGAGTGGCTACTTGTTTCTTCAACATCTCAAAGGCTTTTCCTGCTTCTAAGGTCCACCTAAACTTAGCTTTGACCCCACCCTTAATGATATCTAATAAAGGTGCACAAATACCACTAAAGTTCTTGATAAATTTCCTATAAAATTGGGATAAGCCATGGAAACTTCTTACCTCAATGGCTGTGGTAGGTGTTGGCCAGTTGAGGATAGCTGCAACTTTGTCTTGATCCATCTTCAAAGACCCTTTGGAAACTATAAATCCCAAGTATACTAGTTCTTGCTTGAAGAACTCACATTTTCAAGATTGATAGCCAACTTCTCTTCATGTAATCTCTCCAACACAGCCTCTACATGCTTGATATGCTCCTCTTTTGTCTTACTAAATATCAGGATATCATCAAGATATACAACTACAAACTTCCCTGTCAAGTCCTTGAGAACTTCATTCATGAGCCTCATGAATGTGCTTGGAGAATTTGTGAGGCCAAATGGCATCACAAGCCATTCATATAACCCATCTGTGGTCTTGAATGTCATTTTCCATTCATCTCCTTCTTTCACCCTAATTTTGTGATAACCACTTTTCAAATCCAACTTGATAAAGTACATTGCCCCTCCAAGGCAATCCATGAGATCCTCAATCCTAGGTATGGGGAGCCTATACCTTATTGTAATTCTGTTTATAGCCCTTGAATTTGTGCAAAGTATCCATTTCCCTCCCTTCTTGGATGCCAACACAACCGAGACTGCACATGGGCTTATACTCTTCTTGATCAAGCCTTGATCCAAGAGTTCTTGTACTTGTCTTGCCACTTCCAGATTTTGATTAGGGGTTAGCTTATAAGCTTCCTTATTAGGTAAGGTTGTAGGAGTACCATCACTCACTATGTCTTTATACTTCTTAAGCAATTCTTCTATTTCTAATGGCATTGGCTCCTTTACTGGCTTCTCTTCCTCCTTAGGTCTTAGAACAATGGCATACCCTTCATCCTCATCATCCTTGAGACCCCTCCCAAAATCCTTTCCACTACACAACATGATGTTAGGAGTCTTGGACCGTGGCTCCTTCTCTTCTAGAAAAGACTAAATCTTGAAAGTTTTGCCTCCTTTCTTGAATGTTATAGAATTCTTCTTTCCATCATATACTCCCCCATTGTCAAATTTCCAAGGTCTTCCTAACTGCAAATGATAAGCATCCATTGGTAGGAAGTCACACAAGAGTTTATCCTTATACCCTGCTATAGAGAATTCAACCCATGTCTTCTCATTCACCAATACACTTTGGCCTTTGTTGAGCCATGTCACCTTATATGGATTCACATGGCGTATTTTGGTCAACTTGAGTTTTTTGACTGCTTCCTCTGAGATGATATTATCAGTGGAACCAGAGTCCACTATCACCTTACAAACTTTTCCAAGGATCTTGCATCTTATCCTAAACAAATCCCTCCTATGCTTGGGTTCATCCTTAATTGGTTGTCTTATCAACACCCTCCTAAACATTAGGT
This sequence comes from Thuja plicata, assembly GCA_018584345.1. Taxonomy (NCBI): domain Eukaryota; kingdom Viridiplantae; phylum Streptophyta; class Pinopsida; order Cupressales; family Cupressaceae; genus Thuja; species Thuja plicata. The sequence continues at coordinate 1,615,820 of MU226257.1, read as the reverse complement.
TTTCACCCATCTCTGAATCTAGATGGTCAATCTTAGGTGCTTTGACACTTGAAGTGTCCTCATGGGCATAGGCCACTCTCTTATCATGATTTGAAGTAGTAGGCTTGTTAGGGAATCTATATGCTGGGTGGTGTAATTGACCACAGTTGTAACACTTCATACTTGCAAAGTAAGAGTTACTTCTACCTCCTCTTCCTCTGTTAGGACCTCCTTGATTACCCCTACCTCTTTTATAGCCCCCTCTTGAAGTGCTTTCAGTGTTATGCTCTGTTAGCTTGTTCTCACCTTGTGTCCTTTGCTCATTGCCTTTGCCTTGATATCCTCCTCTTTGAACCCTCTGGTCTCTTCCTCTACCTCTATTTTTGAAGTTAGATTCACCTTTATTCTTGTTCTTTTCCTCCACTCTTAGGGCTAATTGATGACACCTCTGAACTGTAGTTGGTGTCCACAAACTATTTTCTTCTTGGATGTTCCATTTCAATCCACCCAAGTACCTAGCAACCTTGGTTGAATCTTCCTCTTGCTACTTGGATCTAAGACACAGTCTCTGAAATTCCTCTGTATAAGAGGCCACATCCAAGTCTTTTTGCTTCAAATTATGTCTTTTCCTATGACGCTGGATCTCATAGTCCTCTAGCAAGTAATTCTCCTTTAGCTTGGTCACCATTGTATTCCAATTTGCTATGGGTTTCTTACTCATTCTAACCCTCTCATCTTGAAGGTATTTGCACCATGTTAGTGCTGACCCTCTGAGTCTTGATTTGGCCACCTTTAGCTTATGTGCCTCTATCACTCCTTCACACTCAAAATGGTTCTCCCTTCCTTCAACCCAATCCATCACTGCCTCAATGTCCATCTTCCCACTAAACAATGTTATACCTTCCAATGCCTTTCTTCCTAGGGATTTTATGGATTTTAGAAATGGTTATTCATTCAAGACAGGGTCTGGTTCAGGAATAAGGTCTTCCTCAACAATCTTTTTACCCTTATCAATGCTTTCAACTTCTTTGTTTCTAGCTGCTACATTAGCAACTTCTTCTAGCCTTATCTTCATTCCTTCTAAGGATTCTTCAAGGAGTCTGTTCTTCTCCTTTTTCTCATCCACCTCTTTAGCTAGCTCTGCATTAGTCACCATGGTTGACTCTCCTACTGATTCACCAGTAGCTGTAGACATACACTGAATTCTCAAGTCTTTAACTTTCTCTGATACCAATTTGATGTAACAACAAGCCTTGCTCTCCTACCCTATCCTCCACTAGGGTCTTGAATAGGCCTCTTCTCCAACCTAATTAGGGTTCTTCACTAACCCCAACCTTCAAGGATCCTTTCCACAAGATCCCACTCCAATTCAGCTTGAGTACACCAATAAGGAATTCAAACTACTCAACACCTAGCCATAGTGCTCTTCTTGTCCATCTTCACAAATTGACCCAAACTGATCAAGAACTCTTCCATATGGAGATATAGGCTTCTAAATGGTTAACTAGATCAAATCTGATGTCTACAAACACCCTTTACCATGGAACCCTAAACGAGTGCCAAGAACAAAGTCAAATTCACCCAAAACAGGGCTACAAGCATTAGGCATAATTAGGCAGTTTTTCCCAAATATCTTGAAAAAATCCTTAACAAGTTAGAAAAATAGCATTGGATTTTGATACCCTTTATCAGAAACCTAAATATTTTCTAGGTCTTACTTCCCAAGGGCGTCCGTACAGTGGCTCCTATAATCATGCCTAAAAATTAGGGTTTTCAAGCATTAAGACTATCTGCATAAAGACTTTGTTTATTGGATCTCTAAACCCTTCACCCAATCTTCTCCTCCAAGTTGGGGCTCCTCCACACACCACACTACCTCACCACAATCTTTGATTGAAGCAATCAATGCTTTCAATCCCTCCAATTAGCTCTGCAACTTCCTGTGATCCCTAGCCATGCAACTCTAGCTCGCCTAGGGCATCACATTAAAAATATCTCCCTTGATTTCCAGGGCCCCTCCTTCACTATATAATATATGCATGGAGTCATCTCCCTAATCCCGAAGGCTTGTGCATACACCATGGTGGGAAGAGGACTTATGACCCCATTTCCAAAAGTTGCTTGGTTCAGACCAGCAACTGGCTTACAACAAAAAGAATTTACAAAAATAACTAAACTAACACAAAATGCAAATCCACCACCACACAAAATATCAAAACACACTATACTAACATATTCAAGGGTTACAGTACAAAGTCTAATCCATGAAAATACAAAATTCTCAAAAAAATAAGAACTGCAACTGTTTCCTTGACAATACAATCCGTACAATAAATTTTCAAAATCAACCAACCTCTTCATAAGGTTGAGGGAGGTCTTATATAGGTGTCCATGGCCCTATCATGACAATTTCAGAGAGTTAGGACCCTCCAATTCCCTAAGAGACATTATTGGAAGAAATGTTGTCAATGACAACATTAACAACTTTTGCAACTTTTGTGCTTCTTGCATAAAACTTGAACAAACACCTCAAGAACTTAGCCAATTGCAAAGTTAGGCTAAGTAAACATCAAATAGGGATTTTAAACCCTTACTTCTCCAATTTGACCCCTGGATGGATATTTTCACTATTGCCCCAACATTGGCAATATGGAACAAAAGAGCAACTTTGGACTTTACTGAAAATAAAAATCACTAAAGACCTAAATAGACCTCCTCATCTAACTTCAAACATCCTAGGACCCACCTAGTCCTATTATTTCACTAGTGGTGTGTCTAGGACCACTACAATCCAAAAAAAACTTGGAAGCCCTAGGTTACATTGTAGCCCTACCTAGGTGCTCTTGCACCACCTTCCTTCTCTGAGGATTCTATGTCCATACCCCATAATGAGGGCACTTCTCGGGCTTCTTCTATGGAGCTGCGGTATGAAAACCTACCCTTGGGGTTTTGAAAACCGCTAAATCCAATTCCTAGTATTCCTTTAGGCTGATGAGATGGGCCTTCCATGAGATAAAGACTCTTAATTTGAAGTACTGTGCCATGTCCAAAAAGTTTGAGGAAATGTAGTTAAAAGATGGTAACAAATTTTTGCAGTCTGGTGTTGTATCTCTTCTCGATCTCTCTTCTTATGCCCTCTGGTCTTCTGATGAAATATGTGGAAACAGATGGGAAGACAAAGAAAATATTTGAGGAAAAGCTGGAAGAAATGAACAACATGATTGACAAAACTGATGCCACCCTTAGAAAGATAATGGACCAAAGCCACAAGATTATTAATTCTTCTGCGGAGACTATGAAAGCCCTGGTGGCTAGTCTAGAAATGTCTCATCAGGAAAGGGCAATTATTGACCTTGAGCAGGGGAATGGGATGATTGCTGGAGATTCTGTGGATCCAGGTAAAAGAAACAGAGCCAACATGAAGAAGAGGGTCGCTCCAGTGCCTCAGGACATCACGAAGCTAAAGAATGCCGCTAAAAGAATGATCCAACTTGAAGAGGAGGTTGTTGTGACCTTAAAACATCTGGATTGATTTTGTTTTCTCTCTTTTTGCTGTAAGTTGTGTTTTTCTGGATTTTGACTGGTTTTCTGTTGTGGATGTGTTGGTTTTGTTGCTTTTAGTCTTTAGCATGCATGTTTTCTTTTCTACTTGTTTCTTGCTTTGGATCTTCATTGAATATCTTTTGTAACTGATCTGTAAAGGGTTTCAGGTCCCTTCAAAACCTATTTTTGCATTAATCAAAAACTTTAATACAAAAACATTATGGCAAGAACATGATGCAACTGCGTCCTCTTGTTTTATTTGCAATCACACCACCCTTTGTTCTTAATTAATTTTAAAATGCAAGTGATTGAACCATGATTTAAAAAATACAAAAATAAAAAATCAAATAGCAAGCAATTGGATCCATTAAAGTTTGTCTCCATAATATCTTGATGATAAATACCAAACTATATTAAAAAACAAAATGATTTAAGGTTATTCTAAGATGTTAAAATTTCTATTCCAATGCAATCAAATTCTACATACATGAAAATATAATAAATTTTGGATGAAAACATAAACGACCAAAAGTATTCTATTTGTCCTTTTTTGAGACCCCAAGAAACAAATATTTGACAATTGACAATAAATTACCGCTAAAAATAATTTCATTTATAACATTACACTTCTTATTTTAATAGCTATATGATAGCATAAACATCATCAATAGAATAGACAACAACATTGAATGATCATTTTATAAAGAATATTGATAAATAGACAACAACATTGAATGATCATTTTATAGAGAATATTTAACTCTAACCACTCTGTAAACACTTCTAGTACTTACTCCCCTTTATTGATATACAATCAATTAAAAATCTATCTAAACCACAACAATCTCTTCCCCTCAATTAAAAGGTGAGAAGTCTATATAACATGACTACCATCAAATACTTTTATGCTCTTTACTAACAAGAAGCAGAAAAAACAAAAAAAAAAAAACTAAACACAACACCAAATCACTAAACAATAGTCAAGTATCTTACCCAAATATATCTAATCGCGAAAGCTTTCAAATGGTCAACTTATCCTAATAGTTCATAAACGACAAATTATATTTTGTGCTTATTTTTGCTTTTCTAATGTGAACACTTACTTTTCAGCACATTTTCCTTCTATATAGACTAGCCTTTTAATGGTAGATAATAACGTCTCATATAAAGGGCCAAAAATAAAATAGTAAAATGTGGCAAAATTCAACCACCTTTCATAACTTTGTATGCCTAATAGGCAAGAAAGAATTGAATTTAACATGGCCTTTTAATAGAAACTTTTCACTATTTCAAACTAGAAATAGGTTTATATCAAATATATTCAAACAAGCAATGCCTTTCCATCAATTAATATTCTCACAAAGATTTCTTCAAAGTTTAGCACATTGAACAAAAATATTCTAAGAGAAAGAAGTATGTTTTGCTAAAAACTGAATTTAATGTTTTTTTCTATTTTATCAATATTATTCTAGTAATTTATTGTACTCATATCACTGTTAGCAACGATAATAGATAGACAATTATAGTATAGACACATACATATTAAAATAAAGTTATTATTTTAAAAATAAATTATCACTTCATTTTGTGTTAAGACAATAGATATAATTTGGTGCTTATTATCACATTCATGGATATTCCATAGATATATGTATTACATTACGACATATAATACAAGATTTGTAAATAAAAGAAAGATGGAAGTTAATCATATGAAATTAAATGATGAGAATTTTTCTAGTGTTTTTTTATTATATTAGCAGGGAAAGGGCTTTGATCCCTCATAAAGGAAGTTTAACAAACAACAAATAGCATCAAAACATAAGGAAACAACGTTTGACATCAACACGACCAAAAGCACAAAACTCCTAACCCACTAAATAGTAGCCCAAAATACAATAAAAAAATATCTTAGTCATACCAATAGGATCCATCATAATCCTCAACCCACAAATCCAAGCTAACACTACCGACAATGGAAACAAAATATCAACATCATTTAAAGTTTTCATTATCCCAAACCCATGCTTATTACCTATCACTAAAGCTAAACCAATACAGATAATCATAGTCGTAATAGGCTCACAAACCATAAATTTTAAACCAATATAAAAATATATAAGATTAAAACTAGACATAAGAAGGCACCAAGGCCAATAAGTTTTAGACAAAACAACAAACTTAAAAGACATAACATAAACAAAATGGCATAAAGCCCAGCTAATCATTAGAAACACAACTATCATTTGGGGATACTAAGAAACCCCCAATTCCTTAAGAGATTTTGGAGGTGGTCTTTCCACTCATCTTGGTCCAAGTCTTGTTGCATCTTGGTCTCCATCTAATGTTCTCCTTTCCCTTGCTACTTCTTAATCTTTCTCCTCAACTTACTCTGGCCGAAGACAAACCCCATAGCAACCTTTCTCATAATGTCATTGATTATAACACATAGAGAGCTAATTGCCCTTCCCATCTGGGTCTTGCATTTTTGGAATTATTCAACCTTTGGCTCAATATATTTCAGTCTCACCTACATGTCAACTATTTGAACATTCAAGCTAGACACTATATTATCCTCATCTCGAGAGAGCTCTTGAGTAGTGGTGTCTGTGTTTCATTTAACTTCCTAAAAAATGGTAGGAGAGCCCATTCTCTATTCCATTAATTATTTCCCTTCTTCAAACTCATTATTTAGAACAACATTACCCTTGTTACATTCCTCTGTTTTATCCTCCTTGGCATTGTTGTCTTCACCTTAGAAATCCCTCTACAATCCTCATCTTCAGGGTCATACTCTTCATCAGTCAAAGGGTCACTTATTTTCTCCTATTATTGAATATGTTTTTCCCCTGGATTCCTTTCAATCAAACAAGCAGAGTGGCAACCACTAGGGTTTTTGTCATGTTTCCCCTACTCAAGCTTAACATTGTCATCTCTTCTCGAACGAGGGTCCTCTAGGGCAGTTGTGATGCTTCTACTTTTAGGCATCTTATTATCAATTTTCTCTTTTGAGACTCCTTGTTATGGGGTAAGGGATTTTTGTTTATCAAGTGTGAATTTTAGCAACACTACTTCCAGGGACTCCTTTTCAGCTAAGCATTTATTGGCTTTGCTTTTTCATTTTGGCAATTGTGGTTGGTTTTTTAGGTGAATGCGACTTTCTTTTAATTAACTGAATATAGAATGAGCTTATAGGGGTTTTAGGATTCCCACTAGGGTTTCTAGAATGGTTCAAGAGTCTTCTACAATGAGGGGAATGGTCAAATTGATACTAGTAAAGTGAAAAAATCAAGCCTTAATTCAAGGGAGGAGAAGCCCCCTTATCAATACTCGTACAAAGAGGAGAATGCAAAAAATAAGTCATATCTATTTTTTCACCAATATCTAATGTGATTTAGAATGGGGAAACGATATCCATGAATTGTAGTATACAAACATTCTAGAGTGAAGTACCCGATGACATGAAAACTCTCCATGGCATATGGTGAAGGAAGGATGCAGTAATCATACCCATATTGGATAATACTCGGGCCTTATTTTTAAAAGGATTTATAGATGAAGGCCTTGTAGTCTCTAGACCTCTTCTTTTCTACTTTAAGACCTTCACATTTCAAATTAGTAACCTCTGTTATCAACTCTAAGGTAACAGAGAAACTGATACTTCCAATAGACATAATTCCTCTCTACCAAGAATTACAAAGTTTGTTGGAGAAAGAGATGTTGTATCCCTTTATAGCATGGAAAAATGGAACCATACCTTCCTTTTTGAAAAAAAATCCCACAAGTCCTCATTTTTCCTTAAGTCGCCATAATTGTTTTGGCTTGAACCTCTTAAGAGCTCCTCCCATTTTACCCTTCTTCACACTGAGAAAATTCAAGGAGTTGTAGGAATGAAGATAGTACTACTCAAGATGAAAATGAAGAATCACTTTGTCTTTGGAATTTCCAATTATGATATTATACCACAAGAAATAGAGGACAAACATATTGGTCTACTCATTCACATTCCCGTATGTGAAATGACACCAATAAATTCACATCTTTCATATTATTGATTTGAAGAATTCCATTATTCCATTGAATCGATAGAAGATATATGACAATTATGAGAATGTCATCACCTTCATTTCTATAATGGTTCATACCTACCAGAATCTCATCGTCACTCATGTCAAAAATGCCAAGTAGTAACTCAACCTTACCTAGTAAAGCCACATCATCAAGGAATTTTGCATCAACATTTTGAATTTGAAAACAATAGTCTCCCTACATAAATTAAATAATATTTCACCATTTTTATAGTTTTGGACACTTTCATTAGATATGATCTCTTCTAACATAGGGAGGCATTGAGTGAAATTCAAAACGACCCAATCAACATTACTTAGACCCAAATTAGTCATTTCATCCATTGCATTGTTGCTTTCTCTAAAAACATGACCGACTTTGGATTGAAGGAAACTTTGAAGTATATGCTTATTTTCACACATCAAACTCCTAATCTCCCATGGGAAATTTAATTTTTCATTTAGGATGTTCACAACTAATTTAGAATCTCCTTCTAGAATGATTCTGTAGACATTTAGTTGCTTTAGTCTTTTCAACTCTTGCCAAGCAACATAGGCCTCGACTCTATTATTTGAGCCTATCCCAAGTTTTTTTCCATATCCTTCAATTAAGATTCTCTTATAATCCCTTATCACTCCTATAGCTCTATATATTCCTTGATTCCCTTTATAACAGCCATCAAAATTACATTTAGTCAAGCCTTCCTCACGTGGTTTCGATAATTGACATTTCTAAGTAGGATTTTAATCCAGTAATCTTCATGAGATATTAATTGATTCCCCATATTTTTTTTACTCTGAGGTCTTGGTTTTTTTCTTGATGTTAGAGTGGCCATAGGTAACAACATTTATATTTTCCTTTTTTTTGGGTAACTTGAAAGAGTTCCCCAGTGTTCCATGACTCATCCCTCAAAAACTTGTTATTCCTTTCTTTCCAGAGGTTCCATGAGACAAAAGGAGGAATATGATGCCAAATATCTTGAATGACAGAATGCTTGAAAATAAAAAGACTCAAACTATCCATGAACTCCTCATATTGTCAGGGAAGATCCAATTGATTGATAAGGAGGATTGAACAACAGATCAACCCCCTAGGCATAGGGGTGGTGCAAGAAGATGTGATTGATAATTTAAAATTTTTCATAGTATAGGGAATATCTACTAAAAAATATAAACCCCTTTTATTCAAGTTGTCTATGGTAATAATATTGTTATGAGCACTGACCCACCAATTTTTTATTTATTTTTGGAATAAGCTTTGATATCCAAACTTGGTTCTAATAAAAGGGATCTTGAGTTTGATTCTTCTAGAGAAGTAAGCAGATCTACTAGAGAAATCTCTAGAAGTATAATATTTACAGGTACACTCATCCTTCCTATTCATAGAGAAGAGGCTACGATCATCCAAAGAGTGTTGAAGAAGGATAATTTCTTCTTTGATCCATTGGATCTCAATATCTCTAACTCCCTTGATATCAACAATCTGCATTCTAATTTTTTTCTACATTCATTGATCTTCATTCCAACAAATATAGTTATTAAGGAAGATGTCATTCTTTCAGATCAAGTGGTCTTTAATTGAGTTTAAATTGTTAGTGGTAGAGAGATCTACATCCTTATCCAAGACATCATTCCAAAATCTAGTTTTTTTCCATCTACAATCTTATCTCCTTATTTTTAAAAAATATTTCTAATTCTCAGAAGGTTATTCCATATAGGGGAACCACTTGGAAGGTCTTGATCAAATATTAACTTTTTAGAAGACTCATTGTTGAGGTATTTGGCCCTTATTATTTTGAGCCAATCTTTGACATGCTCAATAATTTTCCAGCAAGTCTTAGCAAGAAGAGCCTTATTAAATAGATTGGTTTTTTTAATCCCTGGGCCCCCTTGATTCTTTAGTTTGCAGACCTTGTCCCAACTAATAAGAGAAATTCATGATTTTCCTTGAGTTCATGTCCATAAGAATTTCCTGTGGATTTTTTTAAAATTTTCAATCATGCTAGCTGGTATTTTAAAAAGAGAAAGGTAATAGACATGTATATCTTGTAAGAAAGCTTTCAAGAGCTACACTTTCCCAACTCAACTTAATAATTTTCCTTTCCAAACAATAGTTTTTTTCTAAAAGAATTCTATAAGTTGTTACTAAGAAACTTGGTAGCTAGGGGAAGCCCTAAGTAGGAGTTACAGATAAAAACATAGAAAAAAAGATGACAATATTAGTAAAGTTTTGTTTTATAGGGGGAGTAACATTGAAGAAGTAGCTTTTGATTTTGTGATAATTATATGCTAGCCTGAGATATGAGAATAATTATTCAATAGTTCTTTCCATTGTTTATCTTAAAAAACATAGGCTTCTCCAAAAATGATAGTTTCATCAACAAATTATTGTTGGGAAGGAGACAACATAGATGAAAATTTAACCCTTTAAGGAGTCTTAAATATGAGTACCTTTAAATGTTTCTACCAAGAACCTTAGCCAAAACAATGAACAAGTATGGGGATAGATGGTCCCATTTTCTTATTCGCCTACTACAAGAAAAGTAACCTTTCAAAGAGTCATTAACCAACACAAAACAAGAATCAAAGGTAACACATTCAATGATCAATGTAAGGAATCTACCCTTGAATCCATACTTATTGAGGAATTCAATTATAAAATTCTCGAAAAATCAATCATAGGATTTTGATGTATCTAGTTTTAACATCGTTATGGAATTTTTTCTAGATCCCATAGAGTGATCAACTCATGATTCATTAATGCAACATCTAGGATATGTCTTCCCTTAACAAATCCTTTCTAGTTATTCACGTTCTTCTTATCAAGCATAATTTTAAGCTTATTTACTAGAGTTTTGAAAATGATTTTATAGAGGGTATTGCTAAGGATAAAAGGTATAAAGTCCTTCATGGAAGCAACATTCTATAATTTAAGGATTAGTGTAATGAAAGTAGAATTAAAATGTTTTAGTAGCTTACCTATCTTGAAGAAGTCTCAGATAACATTAAACAAATCAGAGGCAACCAAGTCTCAAAAATCTTGAGAGAGTCCTAGGGGAAAACCTGCATCATGAGCTTTATAGGAACCAAACAAGAATATAGCATCCTTGACCTCTTGTAAAGAAACATGTTTAGTAAGTGTTACCCAAATTTTTCACATGCGGGATAGCAGTCATAGCATTTAAAATTTTTCATGAAGAAACATCTCTTTGACATTAATGTTTAGCCAATGAAAAAGAAATTCATTACTATTACATTCATATTGTACTCTAAGTATTGATTATCATTCCAAAAAATTTCCAAAAATTCATAAATAATCATTACATTGTACTTTCATACTGAATATAGTATACAAATGTCCTTTCTTGTTTCATATTTCAATTCAAT
>MU226257.1:1560254-1604192 GCA_018584345.1 Thuja plicata | reverse complement strand
GTTGTGCTTATCATATTAAGTGCAGATTCAACATCAATGGCAATTGTATACAGTAGACAAAGCTACAGGAGCAAGCTGAACAGAAGATGTAAAATATGTATAAACTGGAACAGAAGTGTTTTCATGCGGCCATTCTAAAAAGAGAAATTATTTCTTCATCTTCATAATTCTCAGTCAAATTTTGGGGCTTCATTTCTATGTTATCACAGTATATGCTGAGGAGGATACAGAATTTGATAAAGCTGCAATTGACAATAATATAAAAATTTCATGAAAATGGGAAATATGCTGCCAGTATGTAATCAGAATGTTCACAAGCTTCATGTACAATGAAGAGGATGTCATTTATCTGCCAGTTATGGGCTCGAGCTTAAAAAATAAGCCAAATTTTTAGAAATATCAATTTTCAGTGCTTATTGTCAATGAGTTCTTGTTATTTTCTAAAAACTGTGCTTAATATTTTGGCATTTGAAGTTGAGGAAAAACAGTTATGACAACTTCATACAATGCCCAAAGGTTATATACTGGATTTCTAGTTGTCAATAGTCCCAACAGCATAAAAGATATATTTACAGCTGTAATGCAAATGTTACATACAATATCGGGTTTATAAGTTCAACAGGGATACATAAACAATGGATGCCGTGAAACATGATATGGGCTCGCGGCTATGCAAGTAAAAGAGAAATCTCAGTGTATCCGAGTTCATGCAAGATGGATTTGAACTGAGCTGGTGTTCCTTTGCTTGAAATTGTATCTGAGCCTGATATGAGGAGTGGGCTTAAAGCTTCACAGTAGATCATTTTGAGAATGGTCAATGGTCCATAGGAGGCACATGCAATAGAACCACACCCTACAAAAATCTTAGGTTGAACTTGATGGCGTTACTAAAGAGATGCACAATATTTTTACAGAAGAATTTAAAAATGGAACAAAGGAAGAAGCTCCCAATGGGTCCATGATAAAGCTTCAGAGACAAAGATACAGGTAAAACTTGCAGTTTCAAGTTTGCAGTCTAGTCGAACTCCCAGTCACGACTTTCCACATGTGTAAACAACAACTACAAGCACCGGTTATATGACTGCTAGTAACAAGTACAACCGACTTCAAATTTATAAACCGTGGGTATACTTTCAAAAGAAACAGTCATATTTGAAAACAACAGTGAAGTATCAGCAAGAATCGACAATATAGAGCCGTGAATCATGATTACATTTTCATTACAAATTCATTTCATTGCAAATGTAAAACAGGGAGTTCGAATAATGAACTTACAGTTTGATGCCAAGTTCCCTGTTTAGGTTGAGCTCTAGTGCAATAAACACTGATCTCCAGTGCAACTGAAGGTTTGAATCCAGCAAGATCGAGTTTATTCACATTGATGCCGAGCTTCTTCAGCAACTTTCAAAGATCTGTTCTATGTTAGGGTTTTCATTTTCCCCTAATTTGCTTTGATGAATGACATAAGCTCAAATGCCAAGATAAAAATGAGATAAAAATTAGAGTCTGCCAGGCTATGCAAATGCCATTAATGCCTGGGCAGATGGTAGTGCCAGCAAAGCCTTGAAAAATGAGCATGCCACCTATTTCCTTACTCTCGAGACATGTATATGCAAGTGGATTGAGTCTTGTCGACTCTCCACTTTGTATTAATTCATACTTAGATTTTTATCTAAGTTTGGAATTTAGGTTTTTAGATTTATGTCTAAGAGTTACTTTCTTTTATATTATATTTTAATATTAGTCTTTTCTAATAATAAAGTTAATATATTTTTGGCATTCTTTTGTAAAAAGGATTTAATTCTCATATTAGGCCAAAAATTTAGGGAAGAGGCTTTTTAGAGGAAGTTTGTGAAAAGCTTGATTGATGGCACGTTTTTGGGCATATTTTTAGGCTAACATTGGGCATTTTAGAAGTCTTGGATTTTTGGATTAGGGTTTGGAGGGCTTCTTAAGGGAGTGAGATTGTCAGTTAGAGGGATCAGATTTGGTGGGAAAGGAGGTTTTAGTGAACTACTTTGTTCCTATACCACTTTTTTATGCATTTTGTATCCATTGAGGTTGCAGATTTTGGAAAAGAAGGCAAAGTGAGCTTATTGTTCCTTAGTGTCTTGGCTTCATGTTTGTAATCACATTTTTTCAGATTTTGGTGAAGAATAAAGCAGATGTTTCATTGGCTCATACATGTGGAGTTCTGATTCTATGATCCTGTTTCATCTTTCTTTTCAAGTGTTATTTTCATTGTTATCCAAGAGAAGTGAGTGCATTTATATTCCTTACTAGGGTGATCAATTGTTTAAAACCTTGTATGAAAATGTATGTTTGCTGACTGTTTGAGCTATTTGTGGTTTAACCCTAGTAGTGAAATCTGTCAACCTATATGTTGAACAGAGATTTGAAGTATTAAGCCTTTGATGTATGAGGTGGAGTTACTGTTTTATATTTCCATCAAAAGTCTGAATACATTCTTGGTGTATCACCCCGTTTTCCTTTTCATTTTTAATCCTTTTTCCCTTTTCCCTATCAAGTTTCAAATCAGGAGGTGATATCCCGAATCAAATAGGAGCCAGCCTAGAATCCGGAGACTCTTCCTCATCCATAGTTCACCCACAACTAGAGGAAGTTTCCATTGTGAGGATGGAATTGTCGTGTAGCCCTAATGCCTGAGTTAGGGTGACAATTCTAAGCCTGAACAGTAAGTTGTTTTAGATCCTGCTAACTAATCACCTCTGGAATTACCTTCAATAACCCATAAGGATTCAAATTTTCATTATGGGCATTTTGTTGGAAATCACCAAAAAAGGAGACAAAAATGTTTGAGATCTGATCTTATTCCTTTGTAAATGGCACATTATCCTTTTGAAGTCTTCAAATTTAATTCCTACTTCTATTGTTCATGGAAGATTGATGAAAAAATTGTAAAATTTCCTTCTGTTAGCCATAGACCCTTGGTTTTTTTTTCTAGAATATCAATTTTCTCTCCCTCTATTTTGGTCTATAATTTATTAAGCTTATTGGATATTTTTTTTTTCCTTTGAAAGATATTTCAAAAGGAAATATTATTCCAATATTTCACTTTTTCTTTAACCATCTTCATTTTTTGCATCACTTGATACATAGGGGTACCAACAAAGAGAGTGTCCCACTAGCTCTCAAAAAGGTTTTTAAAGTTCAGGTGATGAGTCCATATGATTTCATATCTAAAAGGATGACTTTTATACATGCCCTCTTCCCAATTTAAAAGGACATTATGATCTGACCCAATCCTTGTAAGGGCTATTAAAGAAATATTAGAAAGAATGACCCAATTGTTATAGATGAGGAGCCTATCTAACTTGACTTGGATAAGATGGTTCCCTTGTCCCCTATTAGACTAGGTAAAAAGAGAACCCTGCAACTCAATGTCCATTAAACCAACAACAAAGATAAAATCGGCCAAATATCCCATGCTATCTGAGAAATCTTCCGCTCTACCATGCTTCTTAGAGGGGAACAAATGGGATTTGAAATCCCCCCACCATCCAAATTAATTCCAGTAGGTGAATTTTAAATTATGGAGGCTAGGTAATTCTATAATGTAGCTCTTAGAGATCTCTCATTAGAATCATAAACGTTTAGAAGGTTATATTATGGGCCAAATTTCAAGTTTCGCATCTTAACTATAAGGCTATTTCTTGAGGCATGTATTTTTATTCCTAAAATGCTGGCAAGATTCCATAAGGTGGTTACGCCTCCCAAGGCACCTTCAACATATGTTTCTTGATAGAGCTATCCACCTTTTTCTCCATTAGAGTACATTTCAACATATGTTGCTCGATAGAGCTATCCAAGGCCTAGACATTCCATGAAATAATCTTCATTAAGAAATAGAGAGAGGGCAGCCCATCCTTGAGCTGGAAAAGTAACCTCCCACACGTTGAGGCCACCAATAAATTTTACTTCCTTTTCTTTCATGGATTTGAGAGGCCATCTAGGGTTTTTTTGCCTCCCTCTGGCAACATCCTTAGACACACCCCGTCTACCAGGTTTTTCATTCCCTCCCACATCTGACTTCTTTTTCTACATAATTTTATTCCCTACCTATGTCCACTACATCTCAAAATCATCTTCATTCAAGCTTTTCTTTGTCTTATTTAGTGGTGAATTTGAGGAGAATCCTAATGAGGCTAGATTTTCCTTAAGGATTTTAAGAACCTGTGATTTAGTGATAAATAAATCTACCACAACTTTATTTTCCTTCAATGGCATAGTCTCTACTTCATTATTAGGAATAACTTTTCCTTGACACTTCTGCATTTGTTTCTTTTCAACTAGACAAAAAAATTTCATTTCTCTTGTGATTCTGTATTGGATCCTTTTGAAATACATCACTAGGATGTTCATTAGAAGCCAACTGAATGTCCCTTGTTACCTTAGATGTTGAACCAGTCTAATGAACTAAATTATTAATCTTATTCATCCTATGTTCCTTTTCATTAGAATCAACATACATGACCACAATGGGTATTTGGTTGTTCTTAGTAGCTATAATATCCAACTCAATCTAGTTAACGAATTTCATAAGGTCCTAAGACTTTTTTGGAGGTTGATTTTTGCACTCATTACTCAAGTAACTTCACTTTCTACATAACTGATAATAGGCATTGGCATTTTCATATTCTATAGGTTTATTTCAAGTACCAAACCTAGAGTTTAGTGTAACAAAGGTAGGCATTATGTAGTGATAACTTTAAGACCCCCCCCCCCCCCCCTCAAGAACAATAGCAAAATATTGGCAATTTTTCGGTACTCATAGAAATCAAATGTAATTATATAGGCAAATTTTTGACCTCCCCCCAGGAACAAAAGAAAAATATTGGTGATTTTATGGTACTCATAGAAATTCAATGTAAATATATAGGCAATTTTTTCATTTCCCGTGAGAACATAGAATTATTGTTGCTGGCGAATCAATTGCAATGGCCCAAAATTAGTGGAAAATTGTTGGCAAAAAAAAATTCCCACGTGATTCAGAGACGTTTTAATGTGAATGGTAATTTTTATTGGTGTTTTTTCACAACCATTCATTACATGCATAATAATGAAGAATGAATTGTAATTAATGGTTTCTCTGTTTAATAAATTTAAATATTGTGTGAAGACATTCATTTCTAGCATATTGTCACTGTCATTTAGCTTGGTTTTCAAAATAGGACTTTCCACAAATGGTGATTTCTAGTGTGAAGATCCTCAACCATTTTGCTAGCCTATTTTAAAGGAGGAAGAAGTTGAGCAATTTGATATTATCTCAAGTCTCTTCGCAACTGCATGGGATTTTAAGATGAGATATGTTGATTACAAAAGTGATGTTTTTGAGATGGAAGGAGAACGAGACCGAGCAAAATTGCACAACATATTAATGGAGCTATAGATAGAAGAAGACCAAGAAGTACTTGAAGCCTCGATAAAATGAAGGATTTGTTGAATATGATTTGAGTTGATGGAGCTCTGGATAAATGATTTTCATGATGCAATATATTTTCTCTTTTTGGTTATGGTAACGGTAACGCGTTATAAAAAATTGATTTTGTTTGTTTTTTTGTAATGGATTTGTTAGAGAAACCCTTAAGTTTTAGTAGCTGACAACCCTTTCAAGTATATATATGAATTTTTGTGTAAGAGGCATAGACTATCAATTTTTAATCTAATGTACAATGATAGAAACTTTGAATTCTACAATTTTTACCTGATGAGTAAAGGAATTTTTCAAATCATGGTGCATTTTTCTTTCATTTTGTGAATGTTAGTTCTTGAATATGTCCTTTTACTCATGTTTGGGAAATATGAGTTGTTATGATAAATTATCAATGTGGTGTTTCACGGGCTTTGATTCTTGAACACTGACATGGTCTGAAAGGAATGTTATATTTTTACTTCCCTCTACACAAGTGCAATTTATGAATGTGGATAATCGAACTTTGATTTATTTATTTTAATTCAATTTAGCTCAAATCATTTTGCACACGAGTAATCTAAAGCCAAATTTTCATATTTAGTAAAGTGTAACAGCTGAGTAAATGGTATTAAATTCAATTTTTTTATACCTTAAGCCAACAATGTTACATGGATCAAATTTCAATCAAATTAGTTGATGTGATGACAGTGTTGTTTGATGTCACTTCTTTGTTCATTTCTATGAAGATACCTATTCCCATTTCATGATTTTGCAAAATTGCAGTTGTTACGAGAGATTATTTGATATGACAGAAGCATACATGTGTTCCCAGTTTGTGCTTTCGCAATATTAAAGTTGTGTTGAGAGATATAACTTGACCCTTGAATTTTGCACGCGTACGAAGTCACATTTAGGTTCCAAGGCAAATATATGACGAATCCAATTTCCTTCTCAAAGTCAGACACCCTTCGTTAGTCAGATACTCCCAATGCTAATAATCCTCTTTGGCTTCCTTGATTTTGGCCAAACATATTAGAAAATCCATGTGCATGTTAATGTAAGCTTGTCAACCATGTAGCAACTCATATTCTTCTATTTGCACACTTGGGTGTTTTTGCACCGCACGTCCCCAAATGTAGTACTTGTCTGGTAGGGGAATGATGAGTGCCCCAAGTACCCCATCCACATTATGAAGCACAATATCAATGTCCTTCAGATACCAATGCTTAAACACCATATGGGTGAGCTTCTTTGTCCATTCCCTATAAATCCCCGCATATAAGAGCATGGGCATAAAAAGATGGGATGTCTGAGCTAACCCTGTTCCTATTATGGGTTAGTAAAAATTCTAGACCTAACATTTATTTCACCACATGGATAATGTACGCATGGCCATTTTGCAGTAAAAAACTTAACTTCCTATTAGTTACTTCACCCCTAAATGATCCTTGTGGTTTTGACACATCGAGCTTGATAGGAATGTCCATTTCTCCCAAATAAGAAGTGAGAACTTACTACTATAGTCCTACTCAATCTTTCCAACATTCTTTTAGTTTTTTAGTCTAAAGTTATGCTGGAGCCACCTCAATTTCCAATTTATAGACAAATGATCAATTTTATTATTTGGCAGTGCCAAAAACCATTAAGTTTGCATGTGAGTAATCTAGAGCCAAATATTTTCTATTTATTAAAGTCTGACATATGAGTAAATGGTATTAATTTTGAACTGTTTACACCTTAAGCCAGTGGTGTTACATGGATGAAATTTCAATCAAATTAGTTAACATATGTTCCCATTTCATGGTTTCACAAAATTATAGTTGTTACAAGAGATTATTTGATTTGACTGATGTGGTGTCTATACACCTGTTCTCATTTTGTGGTTTTGCAATTTTAAAGTTGTGACAAGAGATTATTTTATTTGACTGGTGCAAACACTTGTTTCCATTTTGCAGTTTCAGAATATCAGTCTTGCATTGATTTTGTCTTTTAATAGCATTTGAAAAGATTCAAAAATTTTCCATTCTAAGGAATGTAATAAGTTATGTCTCATTTTCTACCATGGGGTTTTAGAAAATTTGCATGCGACATGTATCCATGTTTCATTTTCAAAAGGTTTTGCATATGTAATTAAAAGAATTGTAGCATTGTCTCAATCAAAAACACTTTCAATTTATCTATTTTAAGGTTTATCTCACACCACTTGGTTTCATTAATTAATTCTAATATGGGTTCATTTTACAGACAATAAATAATATTTAAATGGTTTAACACAGTAATTTAAAATTATAAATCAGAGTGGGAAGTGGTAACTATTTATAACTAAAAACATAGCCACCAAAATGTGAGTATATAATTGAAATTATAAGAGTAATCTGATAACATAACCAGTGAATACTATTGTTTAATAGATTGACCTTTTAATAATATTGACTAAATCCCTCAGAAAATCCTCTCTATTAGTAACAGTTGAATAAAATTTCAAACAGTTTGATCTCTGCATTAAAAGGTACAACTCCCTTATCACATGAGACATATGTGCAATGAATATGTCTGAAACTTCTAACTAATTAATGGGTTTTATTTTAACCAAAAAGAAGGGAAAGGCATAAGTGAATATCCATCACCATGAAACATCCATTGAAAAAACTATAATAAACAGTGTGTCAAAGAACACTTCTTGAATCATAGATTTCAAAACAAAGTTTGAGCATTAATAATTCATTCTATTCATTCCATTTTATCATCCATCCATTAACAAAGCATGAAAATTAAATCTAATTTGAACAACAGCCTCAATCCAAAATTGAGTCTCACACAATTGTCAAAGCAAAAGGGGGTATCCGAACCAAAAATTGTCGATCCTTTGGATTGAGTTTCAAATCAAATATAGTCTTTTGGTTATGTTATCAATGTTTTGTTGGTAAATTTTTTTTTAAATCTTCCACATTAATCCCATTCTTATCTCCCTTTTGGTGTAGATAGCACCCAATATCTGAGAAATAGGTTCTTATCTGATCGATGTGTTCCTCGACATCTTCCATAAGCTCTTTTTAAATTATTAGTGCTCTTAACAATACATTAAATTTTAAACTCCAAGCTGCACATCCATTTATGAAGAGGCTATTTGGGTGACTGTATCAGGCCAAGGTTCACAGTAGTATCTTCTTTCATCTCTTGTGTTTCTTGTGTGCTTGTGATCCTTGACACTTAACTTGATGAAAAAGACCCATTTGAAGGAAACATCGATAATATAGTGGCAGATGAAGAAGGACATCAAGAGGAAGAACACAAAGATGAAGAGAAGAAAGAAGAATTAGAATAGAGAGAAAAGATAGATACAACAAAAGGAGAAGATGCAATAGTTGAAGTAAATCATGGAATTGACACATCCACTATTCTATTGTTGGCCCCTGGAGAGAAAGTTTAATAGCTTAATGGAGATCAAGATGGATTCTGAAAGTTTGGAAGAAAACTTTGAAGCAACACTTGAAGACCTTGACAAAGAAAAAACAAAGAATGGTGACTAGAGATTCAAATTGAGAAGAGCTGAAGGATTCATTAAGAAACCAAAAGATCATCTTGAACTTTCTAGAAGTCAGAGATGGGATCTTATGGTTCAAATAAAAGAGGATTCAGACAATGATAATTTAGATCAGATAAAACAACTTGAACAAGAGAATGATAATTTAAATCTTAATCATGAAATGATGGCTAAAGATATTCGACAAGAAAAGGATGCTAAAAACAAAACTAAAGAAGCTTTGAAGGATGCTAATATTCTGATGGGACAAATTTAGACTGAACTTGATCACTACAAGAAAAAGTATCTAGAATTAGAGAAATATAATCATATCATAAAAGGTGAACTTATTGAGGCAAAGAAACATATTGAGAGACTTCACATGAGTAGTGATTTGATTGTTGAACAAAGAGAGATTCAGAAACCTAAAGGAGACATGACTGGTGTTGGATTCAATGAAGCTGAATGTTCCAAGAATCAAGAAGAAAAATCTGATGCAAAGACTGATGGAGAAAAACCTACTCATGAAGAACCTAAAGAATAGATCAGACCTTTCAGAGGTAGATATTTTGGATGTAACAAGGTTGGACACATGAAGAGAGATTGCTGAGGTAAAACCCCTTTCAGACCTTTTTTTGGTTATTGTTTTAATTGTCATGCATATGGACACAAGAAAGCAGAATGCAGGAAACCTAATCAGTCTAGATACATACAAGATAACATTAGGAAAGAGTCTACGGGTAAAACCACATGTTACAAATGTAATAACCTTGGGCACATCGTAAGGTAGTTTAAGTTGTAGGTAAATCAAAATAGATCACCTCCTATATGCTACAAATGTAAAAATCCAGGGCATATAGCAAAGTTTTATAGGTACAATAGAGCGGACAATAGAAGAGTACTACCTCCTATGGATACAAAAGTGATACTAGTAAGAGTCTTGTAGAATACATAAGTGAATTTTACAGTTGTTTCAAGAAAGAAAAAGATAACAACAACAATAAGGTATGGAAAGTCAAATATTCTAATAAGGTATTGGTTCAGGGAGAGACAATAGATGCTACTGTGCCTTCTCTTGATGATAACAATTTTAAATCAGCCTTAAGGGTCGAGCATGGCCTTAGGGGGGGAATTGGATGAAGACACCAGATTATATCTAGCCCCTAATTTTGAGGAGTAAGCTCATACGAGCTTGGTTATAGTGTATGCATACATTATGGAACCTATATCTATGATTGCAATGTCTGAAGATTCATATTCTGTGATTGTGAGATTTGTGATTGACTAGATATTGTGCGAAGTTGAGTTTATTAGGTAAAGTGCATTTTCTCACTTAGCAATGAATAAAATACGTCAAAGTTACTTATTTCTTCACCATTTGAAGATCAACGACCAAGGATAGCAGAGTTTAGAGTGTATCAGACTACCAAGAAACTACATTACGTGATTGATCGAAGCGGAAGTTCAAACTTCAGCATGCTTAAGGTATTTAGAATATCTACTCAATCATAAGTTATTGATGCACCATTGATTTATGATGTTATGGATAGACCTAGCTATAGAATCAAGAAACATCCCTTTAACTCTTGTGAGGACGAACCTGAAGGAGCTTTTTCCCAAACATAATACAATGTCCTGCACGTAGAAGATATTAGGGAATGCATACATTTCAAATATGAGACATTGGGAGACATCAATATTTTTAGAGAAATGAAGGAAATGATTGGACCATATGGTAAAATGAAGGATGAGTTCAAAAACCTAGATAACTTGAGCATTATGAAAATTGCAGACATGTATGAATTCAACAAAGAAGAATGGTTTAAAACAATACTTTGCAGAGTTCATGACCAATTCATTTGGATAGCAGAGAAACCTATAAATATTTTTAGTTAGTTGATTCATGACATAACTGGGCTATAAAACACTAGATTTATCCCTATAGCAGAAAATAATGCAAAGAAACAAGTTGAAACCCTAACACACTCTAAATGGGACAGACGAGCAATGACAGTGAATGACATTTTCCAGCAGGATGTAAGACTAGTTGCAATGATACTTGGATATAAGCTTTACTGCAACATTAGACCTAATTTAGTCTCAGTAGGAGTTATTATGATGGCTTATAGGATGGTAAAGGAAAACAAAATATTCAATCTATGCAAGGTTCTAGCACAACTATTTTTAGAGAATATGAAGATTATCAATAAGGATAAATCTAAGGCTTTTAGGTTTGGCTCACTTCTACTTCACATGTATATCCATATTGAGCATAAGTTCCCTAGAATGCACCGTGGATCATGGATGGAAAGCATACCCACTGGTATTCAGATATCACAGAGTTACATAAGACAAATTAGCACGGATGGAGAACTATTTGGGATGATCAAAATTTTATAGAGGCAAATGAAGGAAAGAGTCAGAATTCCTGAAGAGTTGGTTGAGAGATACAAGGATACAATATTTTTCATGGTTGAAATTGATTGTGTGTTTTGAGGTAGTTGTACCAAGGAAGAAATTGTTACCCTATGGGCTATGAAGTCATTTCAGAAGTTCTAGTTATGTAAGTAGAACATGTTTTGGCATCTGAAGTTGATACATCTGAGGAGAGATGGGGCACATATGAAGAGAAATCAGCTAAAGTTAGAAAAGAATAGTATAGAGGTATAAGGAAGAGAAAGATAAAGAAAATGGTTGATCATATGGAAGCTAAGGATGGAATGACTAAGGAAAAGTTAAAGAAAGTGAGGACTAAGATGACTGAGGGTGCTTCTGGATCAATGAGCATTGGCATTGCAACCCCTCCATCTTCTGAAGAAAAAACACATAGTAAGTCCCACTTCTACTGTTATTGACCTATCCACAACACTTGAGAAGACAACATTAGAAGAGACACCTATGAGTATACCAAGAAGAACCAACAGATTAACCAAACCAAATAGCTCTAAGAAGAAAAAGGTTGAAGTGGAAACTAAGAAGAAAGTTGAAAATGAAACCACCAATGTAAGACAACTATGGAAACCAGACATGAAGTTACTACATAGAAGGATTGTAAGAGATGGAAACCTGAACACATTAAGCAGATACTATGAGAGGTATGGCTTTGGTAATCAAGTCTTGATAGAGGATATGGTAAATGAATATCTACTTGTTTTCAAGAAGAATCTATTATAGATAGAGAGTAGTATACCTGAGGAGTTGTATGGTAAACTGGAGATTAGAAAACAACTCACACATATAGAAGATGAGGCAATTAGGAGTCAAGCTATTGAGGATATGTTGCTAGTAGTTTCTATATAGGAGAGAGAGAAAATACTTGAGGAACTCAAACCTTTTTTGAGAACTAAAGCAAGAAGATTAGTGAAAATTATAGGCAGAAAATATGATGAAGTCATAGAAGATACTCAAAAGGAAATATCTCTCATACCAATTTTTAGGATTGAGTAATACTAAGAGGGAGGGTGAATCAGTATTACAACACTTACATTTAAACTTATACCAATTCTATATAAACCATAATATTTATGAATTGAAAAGAACATAAGAAAATAACACATAACTCATAACACCATTACTTATTGTCGAGGAAACCCTAGCCAAGGGAAAACCCCGGTGGGGATGGTACCCACAAGCATTCACTAAAGTATAATGTCCCTATTAGGAGACGTAGCCCTATTAGGATATAAGTTTACATAGTACATTTCCTTGTTAAAGGAATATCAACCCTGTTAAAGGTATACAACACCCTATTAGGGGTATACTGAGATTACAACTCTTACAACCAATACTTATGTTACAAAGTGTTCTCAGTAATGAACAAAAACACGAATCTGCAATGCTTAAATAGTTCTAGTTGTAGCTCTCAAAAATATCTATCAACCTCTAATCTCGCATCTTCCATCACTCATCTCTAACATCTCTTTCTTATCTTTGCTTTATAAAATGTTCTTCATATATATGTGTTACATTATTTAGTCGGCTCTCAAATACAATACAAAATAGAATTAATACTTATACAAAAATTAAATACATTGTCGGTGACCTTGTACTACCAAAGTATAGGTAATCCAAAATAACAATCCAACTTAGCACATTTGGATTCTATCTTATACTCCCTTAAGCATCACAACTGTTCATCTACTCTGTTTCACTGTTCCACTGTCTTTGCATGTCTTCAAAACACTCTAACTCTCTATGATTAATACTGAAACAAAAGTGACCTTAACTGAAGGTCATACATATCCCAAAGTGTCTTCCTCTAATCTCACAAGTCATCAACTATCATATACGATCTTCACTGTCCAAAATAGTACTGATATACTCTGTACTTCTATTTTTATACTTAGTCATTTTCAAGACTTGTCTCCAAAACTGTACTTAAATCCAAGCGATCATCATATCAGATGTGTTTCCATAAATGAAAACCCTCAAGTGTCTCATAACACTCCAAAAATATCACTTTCCAAAAATTACTTCTTTGATTTGCTTCATGATCTGCTTATAAGAATTCTCTTCCAACTTTTTCATTCTCAATTATGAATTAATGTGATTAGGAGCTATTATCAAGGCATTAAGAGATTTAATTAACCTACTAATAAAGGGCATACCTCACACCTTGAGATATTCAATCCACTCTTTGGTGACACTTCTAAAATCAATATCAGTTTGTATTTGTGAAATGAAAGCTACATTCTTATCATTAGTAGGGTCTAGTATAACATTGGATGTACTCTCCATCTGAGAAGAAAGGGGTTCCAATATTTTCTGAAGACTAACTGAAAGAAAAAAAAACATCACCTTTAATTGGTCTTTGTCCATCTTGGTCTTCTTTAACCTTTTGTGCATCCTCTGATGTGCATAATCCCAGATCCTCATGTCTTGGTCATATTTGGGTATGCATGTATCTATCCTTGTTATATGGAAATTAGTTGTTGTGACTACATAGGGATTATTTTTAGGTAAGGGTTGAGCCAATTCCAAAAACACATGCCATGTTTTCTCATCCTCCACTAGGTTAGACACAATTTTTTATTTTCTTACTCTTCTGGCGTGATGGGATTCACATTAATTGAGGGACAACTTCCTTTGAGGGTTTCCTATTTGTGTCTCTTTTTATTTTCCTCTCTAGTGTTTCTTCCAACCAATTTGGAGTAGTAATAACTCGTGAAGCAATTTTCAAAGATTCATAATTGAGGAACAAAGTTATTTTAATAGGTGGTTTCAGTTTGAACGGGTTTTGAAAAAGGAAATATAAGAACTTTACTAGAATATGATCCTGAAGGGAGGGGGGAGTGGTCTTGCATTGCCTTTTATCCTTGATCAACTTCTTTTTGAGGGGTCTCTATTTCCTCCCTTGGGCCCTTTCTTCTTGAACCTCTTCTTCCATGACTTCTTCTTCTTGACCTCCGTCTTCTTGAGCCTTTTGTTCCGGTGGAATCTCTGAAGTTTGCTCATCAAATTCATCATTTGTAGTCAGATCTTCATCTATATGGGGAAAGGATCTATCTCTACATGTAGGTTTTGTGGTCTTTTCTTTCTTATGTGGCTTTTCTCATCCTCCTGCAACATTTGATGGATTTTGTGCAGGTGCACTGGAAACAAGGGTCGTTATCATTGTATTTGTAGATGTGTTCTATGTAGAAGGCATGGAGGCTTGCGATGAAGCTGCTTCCTTTTTACCTCATTTATTTCTCATAATCCTGGATTTATTTATTTTTAGAATAGGGTTTGTTCTTACATTAATGTCGTCCAAATCTGGGATATCCCAATTTATTTCTTTTAATGGAGTACCTTGAATCTTTGCCAAATACTTAGGATCCATAAATTAAGATCCATCCTCTATTATTCCTTATACATCCATCATAAGTCTATATTTTTTATTCTGATCAATGGTCATCCTAGAAAAGGATCTCTCCCTCATTTCAAAGTCATCCACGCAATTTTCCCAAAAATCTTCAAGCATAGGATCATGGTGGTAGGAAAGGCCCAGCTGTAAATTATCCTACACATAATTGCTAGGATCAAATTGAGGCCTCAAAATATTTTACGTCTCCATAGAAAATTTACGGGTGGCATTGGTAATATTTATTGCATTAGAATTAGAGGAAAATGAATAAGCACCAATAGAAATGGGAAAAGGAATGGTGACTTTATGTCTCTCCACACACCTCTTATTCACCTCAGAAATCTACCTACACAATTCTACCATAATAATCTTATCATCAGCATACTTGGGTAGCTTGCTAGGAAAATCATCACAGGCACCAATTTTGATATATGTATGCCATATTCTAGAATCACTGCATCAGATCCTGGGGAGATTCTCCATTCAAGGAACCCTTACAATTCCAGAGTCAATCTCATGGTGAAGGTTTCGTTGACCTTGTAGAAATTGGTATAGCTCTTGTGCAATTGTAGGCTTGTGTAGAAACCAAAGATTTGAACATCATCGTTAAACTCCTCTAAATGCTCTAAATCAGGCCAACATTGTGCAGGATAGCACATAAATCAAATAAGATGGCATGTAGAAAAAAATGTTTAAAGGAAATTGATTCACTAGTGACCAAATCCATTCGTAATTTCTGCCCAGTCCATGCAAGCGACTGGGAGATTCTTCATTTCCCCTTAATCTATGTAATAGAACATTAATATCTATTATCTCTCCTTTAAGATTCATGCTAATAATGGTCTTGGGAAGTTTGGAATAGCTCACTATCCTTGGCTAAAACCATTATGTGGCCATCACACTCCTATAGTATGTTTTCTTTTCACTGAATTGTGACTGTGAAGTCATGAAATTCCAAAGGGAATATTCTTCTCTAACGGGTATTCTAAAGTAATTTTGAATCATCTCCTGGTCGAGGGTAATGAGGACCTCTTAGTTCTATTTCCTGATTTGTCGATTCTATGTATAATATTTATTTATACACTCCATGATAAGGTCAAGACAATGTATGACAAGAGGAAAACCAACTGCTTGTAACAAACCTCTTTCTCCTAACTTTTTTGTGATTGGATACCTGTTTGTGTTGTTTATTCTTCTCCAAAATTCATCTAAATCCACCTAACCTAATTTTATGTCCCCAATTTCACATAAAGAACTCTCTAATCCATTAAAATGATTATACCTTCTATGTTTATCCCTCATTTCAATTTCTGGTATAGGAATACAATTCACACCTCAAATATTTAGAAAGAGCAACGTAGTAGAGATTTTCTAACTTAGCTCATTGAATTATTTATGTTTGTCACAACAGAGTGTATTCCAAAAATTCCCTCTAGCCTTTATATCTTCTTCATGCTTCAAATCACACAAAATAACCTTTGGAGTATGTTCAAATTACATAAAAATCATTCGTTTAATGATCGACACGATGCGCAATTAGTACCAGTCTCATTAGCATTTAATTTTTTGCCACTCCTCAGGTACTGGGACACGTCAAAATTTTAAAATTATGGCTCCATCGCTTTTAATTTGTTCTTTCCATGGAATCAGACTCCACCAACCCTTCCAGTTCTGGAAGTCCTCTTCTGTTATGATTCTCTTCATTTAAGGCTTCCTATCCAAGCTTCGCAATCTAAAGCTTCTTCAAGAACAATTTAGTTTTTTTCGCATTTTAACTTACTTTGTGAAGAAGGGGAATTTATTCCTTTTTATAATTAGTTCCAAGTGTTATGTTGGGTTTCGAAAATACTGCCTGCACACTAAGTTATTTATGGTCTTCTCCGTTTCCATACTTCTTCCTTTTCCCTATGTCCCTCTTAGTTCTTTCCATCCTTTGAATTTTGACACTCGTTCAACTTTTGACACTTTTAGTTTTTTTGAACGTTAGTCCCCAATAACCCATCCCATCTTATTTTTCCTTTCTTTAGTTCCGTGTATGATTTCAAATTTTGATGATGGTTCTGGAAGTATCTTTTGGGCCCAAAGCCTGATTTCGAAGAATGATATAGGAATTTCAACTTTTGCGAATGAAGGACCAAATCAACAAGGATGAACAAAGGAAAGAAATTTCTAACTAGACACTTGATTTTTGATAGTTGTTCCTAACTAACACCAATATGAATAATGTACACATGCTCATTCTATAGTACAAAACTTATTCGCCTCCCGGTTACTTCACCCCTAAATGTGTTGGAATTAATGGGAAGTAGTACTGAGAGGGGAGGGGTGAATGAATACCTCTAAAAGTTTTAGCACCTTCCAACATTTATCATTAGCAATCATTCAATTCTAATTTACCAACCATTATTGTCATTCTTTCTTATGTATCTAATGTTTGGTCACAATCTTTAATTTCAATCATTCATAGAAATATTCATGAAATTGACAAACACATAACACAAGATAAGGTATCGCAGAAAACTCCTGTTAGGAAGTAAAAACTGCGGTGGGGATGGCACCCACAAAACTTCACTATCTACAGAATGGAAGGGAGCTAGTTAAGGCTTACAATTTGATCACTTTTGATGATCTACCCTGTTAAGAGTATTAAGGTAGAGACCTATTAAGATCTACTCTATTAAGAGCTTTAACAACACTGATTTAAGTGTGCACTCAGTTATGAGATTTACAATAGGATGGTTAAGCCCACCTTTCTTGAAAGGATTTCATTAGTGTACTACACTTGTTACAATAAGTACAAATGTTGACCTGACTACATGCAATCTAATATTGCTGATTTATAGATCCATTAAAGCCTTTACAATGATAATATCACCTTAAGTGATTGATGAATACCTTTTCTCTGCTTGTCGGTAGCCTCTGTTCTGTTCTTGAAAACTAATTTGAATATGTTTGTGTTCTTCTACATGAATTCTCTGTCTGGTCTTTAGTTTCTCTTCATGGCTACTATCCTTTTGAACAAAAACTATTCTCAATGGATTGAGCACCTATTTATACAAGTATTTGACCTATCTTGGAATTCATGATTTACAATGTTAAGTCTCAGATCCAAGGTTTACAACTTGACCTTGATCTTTAGTTTGCATGTTTTAAAACAGTAAAACTAATTAAAACAATAACAATTATATTGCTTCCTCCACACATAATGGATTTAAAAGCAAATCAAGAAGTTATAAATACAACTTTAGTGATTTATCTGACATGGAAAGTCAGATCCACTTTTTGCAGGATGTAACTGACTGTCGGTTTGAACTTGTAGTCTGTCGGTGTTCCTTGAATAAATTGTTCATCGAGTTCTCTGTATCTATCAGGTTCCTCTCTTTGTTGTACTATCGGGTAGCACTGTTGTTACTCGTCGGGTATCGTTTACCTTTTTTTCATTGGGTAACACTTAACAGTGTTTGTCGGGTAACCTTGGCATCGGATAGTGTTGTGCCCTGTCTATCGGTGTAGAGTAAACCGATGGTGCAGATCATGTTTTTCCTCTAAGTATACTAATGGAAAGATATAATGCCTTCAATCTCCCCCTTTGACATTAGTATAAAAAATTGATATGTGCATAATAATGAAATTATTACACCATGTTTATATCCTTGTCATAATATGACTCCCCCTTACTATGTGCATCAGTATAGTGTATGTTTATGTACATATATACTATTTATTCTCTGAGTGTACACTATTTACCCTTTCTTCCACTATACATATGATTTCCTCCTTTAACTAAGGTGATGTACATATCAAATTCCCCCTTTCTTTGATACTGATGAAAAAAATGTACAACTTACAATATGCCAAAATTGTGACAAAAATGTGTAACTTACAATGTGTCAAATACATTAGAATGGGTAATTTTGATATCTTCCATTAGTTTCTCCCAATGTTCTCTCAACTATTCTAGGGCCATGTGTTGCAGCTCTAGTCTCGCTTGCATATCATAAATACTGTCTAGGACACACATTTCAGGGGTGGCAATTAGAGTACTTGCCTATGTCATATTTTGTTGCAGGAGTGTAAGTGTCGATAAGAGCTTAACTTGGAGCTCATTGACCTCATCTCTGTATTTCATCTCTACAAACTGAATGTCCTGTCTCTGTTTCCTAGTCTGTATGATTTGTTGATTGTGCAATTTAAGTGCTTCTTCTGTGTTGGCTAGATTTTGTGCACTGGACTGAAGATCAACATCTATTTTTGCTATCTTGTCAATATACTCCTTAGTGAGTTGATCTAAAGTGCATAATTTCTTGATTAAGGTAACAACTTCTGATAAAATTGGGTCAATTGTACTTACCAATTCAGATAGCTTGACCTTTTTCAGTGCAACTTCCTGGCTTATCTTCTCTACGAGCTTGAATTCATACTTTTGTTCAAGTCTCTCTTCCATTGTCTTCTCAGCATCTGTATTATGAGATGTTATTGCATCTGTGAGTGTGACTAGTTGATCAATGATTGGAGTTTGTTGATCAATATTTATGTTTGGTACAATTTCTTGAAGTATATTTCTTGCTACTCCCAGTACCTTGACCTCTTTTGTCGCTCTTTTCAGCTTGTCTTGAATGGCTTTTCTCTCACATAGCTTTGCATATTTTGTCAATGCTGTTGAATCCAATGTTCTTGGATCACAGACTGGAATCTCAATGATTTCATCCAGAGTTACTGGATTTTTATTCTTTCCTTTCTTCTTCTTTGAGATTTGAGGGGATACAGATGTATGAACTACCATAGCTAGTTCATTTGTTCGCTCTGAGTTTCGTGGGGAAGGTTTTTTTGATGATGCATCTTGTGTTTTTTGCTCTGTGGGAACTTTTCAGTTATGTGAAGATGTCTCTTCATTAACCTTGGGCGTTTCTACAGAATGTGCTCCAGATTTCTTTTCAATCTCATCCTTCTTTCCTACTTCACCTTTCTCTGAAGGCTTGTCCCCTGTTTCCTTTTGAGTGTTTTCTTTATTTTGATCAGTAGATTCATTCTTCTGATCATCAGTTGTAGCTTGCTTTGTAGTAGTATCTATTGTCCCTTTGGCTTCTTCATCACCCTTGTCTTTGGGTGTGATTGTTTCTTTTTCATTTGATCCCTCATTGCCCTTTAGTATGTTTATTTCCTTCATTAGGACAGGCATGTTACTTTGAGTTGGGGCTTGGGCTTTGTCAGTATGGTTGTCCTGCTCATCGGTTAGTGCCTTTTCAATAGTGACATCCTCATCCTTTTGTATATCTTGTGCAGGGTCTTGCACTATTGGGTGCATGATTGATGTGTCCTGCATTTGTTCATCAGCAATGTCAACTATCTTGCCATTTGATGTCTTCAGTACTTGATGGCTTTGTTGATCCTTAAGTGTGATAAATATCACATCATCTTTCTTCTTTAGATCATTGTCAGAATCATAGTGAGTGATATCTTGGATATTATCATCCATGCCTGTATCTAAGTTGATAGGCTCATCATCACTTTCTTGATTGTCCAGAGCAATATGCTGAGGACTTGCATTATCTGTCTCCTCTCTGTGAAGTGTGTTTGTGAGAAGTAATTTCTTCTTAACACTTTTTGAATCTACTAGTAGATCCAAGAGATGTCTCCATTTGGTTTTTGTCATTGAATCCAGTTCTATAAACTTGTTCTCTAGTACTTTGTAAGCCCTTATTTTGGCTACAAATTTACTTGAGTGTTTCTTTAGTACTACTTGTATCTCTTCAAATTTGGATTCAGGAGGCATCAGTCTCACAAGAACTCTTTCTCTTGCTTCTCTTTCTATTTTTTAAGGCATATGACCACTGTTGGTATACCCTTTTACCTAGCTCTTCAGGTATTTGATTTATAAATTTAGAAGCGGAATACTTGTTTTTAATCATTGATTTTATGACTGCTTCTTGTATTTTATTCTGATCCTCTGTATTCAGTGTATCCCATTGCCTGATCTTTTTATCAGTCATTGTGCCATGGGTAGCAATTGATTTGGCAACTTCATCTACCATTTGGTTTATGAAGTTCTTCTTTACTACATCTGGTTCATCATCTTTGCTGTCATCCAAGTCAGCTTGTGTCCTAACAAACCTTTTTCTCTTCTTTGGTTGTGTGGTTTTGACAAGTTGTTGTTTTGTTCTTTTTCCTGGCTGCTTCCTTATATAGGTCCTTACTTGACCTTTCTTAAGTGGTGTGGTATCAGTAGCAGTAGTTTGAATTCATTTTCTTTTCTTCTTTGCAAGAGGTGGAGATGGAGGTGTATCAGAATTAGTAGCCTCTGTATCTGATTTATTTTCTTCTATCTCTTTACTGATGGTGCCCTATTCATCGGTTTCCTCCTGTTGATCCTGCTCTTCTTCTGAGACTTATATAATCTTCTTGAGATTCTTAATCATTTTATCTTTCTTGTTTATAGTCTTCTTGACTTCTAGGCCATGTTTTATCTTAGATTTGGCCTCCTCATATGTACCAAACCTTGGTTGTTTCTTATCAATAGGCTCATTGATCAGTGCCTCAATTGCACTTGTAGCTAGATCAATATTAATCTCATAGTCTAATGGTGATAACCAATTTGTTCTTGGTACAACTGGTTTGATATGTGTGAAGTCTATGTCTGCCATGAAACATATCTCATCTTTGTGTTTATCAACAAGTTGTTCAGAAATCCTAGTTCTTTCCATCATCTTTTCCTTGAACTTAAGGAAGTATGCAGACATGACAGACTCAAAGTTGTCTCCTAGTGACTTAATCAGTTCAATAATCTGTTGGGTTACCGGTTTGGTAGAGTCCCATACAACGTTTCCTACTGAAGGAAAGTATTCTTGAAAATAGAAAAATATACACATCATAAGTGATCCAAACTTACATGTGTTGCTCTTTGTAGACCTAATTTTGATCATATTTTCATCAAGTTTTTTCAGTAGGATCTCACACAGATCCATCTAAATTCCTTTTTTACAATCTTGTAAGCTGTGCTTACTGCTATTGCAGAAATGTTGTTCATTCTGCCAGCCTACAAGTTTTTGTAACCAATAACACATGCACCAAATTTTAACTCTTCGTCGGTGATTGTGTTTACTTTGAGACCTCTATTGTCTCCTTCTACATTGGTGAGTTTTGTAAATTCTTTCATGGATGGATGTTTGTGTGCCCTAGGCTTGTCGTCTATCAGATAACCGGTGACAACATGAAGAACATCCTTTGTTATTTGCTTGGGTTGGTCTAGCCATAGTTTGTTGTCATGCATCCTGCTCAAGACTAACTTAATCCATTCTATCTTGAATTCCCTCGAGAAATGTAGGGCATTCGTTAACCCTTTGACCTCCAAGTGTTTGTGTTCTTCTTTCATTTTTCCTTCGGCATCACATAGCTTCTTAAAAGCTTCATCCATTTCTAGATCACCTATCTCTACGATCTTGCAGTGAATGTAAGATCTAACATCTTCTATGAGAAAAACCCTAGGTAGAATTTTTGAAAATGCACCGGCTTCATCGGGTTTTGATGCAATTTTTGGACAAATCTTGTATTTAGGTTCTACACGTGTTTTTCTTGATTAGTTTCACCACGTTCTTCTTTTCATTCTTCAAATTTGCAGTTCTTGATGTAGTTGCCATTGTTTTCCAAGTACTTAGGGTTTTCTTGAAATTAGGGCTTTTCTTGACAAAATAATGACATAAATCTTTCAGTGTCTTTGGTACTTACTTCGATTTGCAATAGTGATGAGGAATCTATTCTCTATGTGTTGAATCAATCTGTAGACGCTTTTTCTTTCTGCTCTTTAATCTCTTTGATGTTGCTCTGCTTTGTCTTCAAATCGCGGGTGAAAAATGAAGTTGTCCTGTTGACTATTTATAGACTTTTTGACCTAAGTCTTTGCAATAAATGCTCAATAATTCATCGGGACAAGAAGACGGGTTTCATCGGGAGGATGTTTCCAATCATCATCGGTGAAGATATGATGCTTAGGTTAGTTTTTTAACCACTTTGATTTTACCGATGGATATCGGTGATCTGTCATGACTACTTCTGAACTTTGCCTTTTAACCGATGGTCGTCGGGTTATATTGGCAGTTTACCATATTTACTAGTGGACTGACAATTCCCGGTAAGTGTAAACAACTCATTATTGTGTTCACCAATGATTTTTGGTAAGTGTTTACCGACGGTGTTTCATTCTTAGATTAGTAACATTTAAAGTAGTATGCATCTTTGGTTCATGCATATTTTTATTATTTATCAATTTATATAATGGAACTGATGCAAAATATAACTTGGTATAGTGCAGTTCCATACTTACTTGTTGAGCTCAAGTGGGGTTGGTGGTGTCACCTAATCCATTAGATGGGGTATCACCATTTGCATTTCTTGGTCCAACTTCATCATTGCTTGAAGCTTTTATCCACATTTTGTCTCTTGCCCTCTAGATATCTTCAATGGTGTTACCATTGGGATATGTGCTTGTTTTTGTTAATCTATCTTTGCAATATTTCTTGAGATGACCAACTTTATGACAGTGTAAGCATGCCATTCCGGGGTTTGACCAGCCTCTAGACCTTTTGGTCCATGCTCTCATGTAGTTTGCAGCGATGTGACCATATCTACCACATGTTGTACAATTTGTCCAAGTGTTGTAATCCCATACATATTGATTACCGATTCTCTTTGGCTGATAAGGAGCTTATTTACCTTTTGGCTTCATGCTTGCCTTTTCTTTTTCCAGCATTCTTCAGATGTGTGCCCATTCATCTTGCATGTAGGATAGTATTTGTCCATGTAGGTTTCCTTCTTCGGCTTTTCTATCTTTCTCTTGCATTCATAAGCCTTGTGTCCTTTCTTGTTACATTTATAAAAGAATCCTATGAATGAAGATGTAGGTGTAGATTTAGGAGTACCTTTCATTTTGCCTCTGCATGCATTTGATGTGTGCCCTTTCTTTCCACAGTGTTTGCATGTTTTCTTCCTTGGTCTTGGATTTTTGTAGACATTCTTTGGATTTGATGATTCTCCATTTTTGGTAAAGCCTATACCGCTATTCTTGTTGACTCTTCATTGTCCTTCAAGAAAGTCATCCATTCTTTTATTTCTTTCTTTAGCCTTTCTGATAATCTCATTGTGTTGTTGTTGAATTCTAACGTCATGCTTTAGATTTTCATTTTCTTCTCTTAGTTCACCGATAATCTATATTCTCTCAATGAGTTCCACATTTATTCTATTTTCTTCTTGACTCATAAGGATAATCTGATTTGTGAGATCATGGTGATGCCCAACATGTCTTTGAATTTCCATTTCCTTTTCCTATAGTTTCTCTGAAATCTTCCTTCTATCATCAATAGGAAGTGTTCTCTCTATTTCAACTTGTCTGGCAGAACTCATCATATCAATCATTCTTACCATCTGGGTCTTTTGACCAATTTGCAACATCTTTATTTTCTTTGTCAGGTGTAGGTTGATCTCCTTTAGATTTGTGATGTTCTCTTCTGATGTATCTGATATATTACTTGGATTTGATCCTGAAGTTTCAAAGAAATCTGGAATCTCTTCCTCTTGATAGTCTTTTTCATTGTTCCAGGTAGCCATACCTTTTCTTTCATCCAACAGCTCTCTCATCTTGATTCTTGCTTCTTTATACTGTTCATAGAACATCTGTATCTCAAGCTTTTTATTCTCAATATTCTTATCAAGTTTGTACTTCTCCATTGTATGATCTTTTCTCTTAAGCCTTTAAGATTTTCAAGAAGATACTTAGCTTTGATACCAATTATTGGAATTAATGGGAAGTAGTACTGAGAGGGGAGGGGTGAATCAGTACCTCTAAAAGTTTTAACACCTTACATAATTTATCATTAGTAATCATTCAATTCTGATTTACCAACCATTACTGTTATTCTTTCTTATGTATCTAATGTTTGTTCGCAATCTTTAATTTCAATCATTCATAGAAATATTCATGAAATTGACAAACACATAACACAAGATATGTTACTACAGACAACTCCTGTTAGGAAGTAAAAACTGCGGTGGGGACGACACCCACAAAACTTCACTATTTGCAGAATGGAAGGGAGACGATTAAGGCTTACAATTTGATCACTTCTAATGATCTACCCTGTTAAGAGTATTAAGGTAGAGACATGTTAAGATGTACTCTATTAAGAGCTTTAGCAACATTGATTTAAGTGTGCACTCAGTTATGAGATTTACAATAGGATGGTTAAGCCCACCTTTCTTGAAAGGATTTCATTAGTGTACTACACTTGTTATAATGAGTAAAAATGTTGACCTGACTATATGCAATCTACTATTTCTGATTTACAGATCCATTAAAGCCTTTACAATGATAATATCACCTTAAGTGATTGATGAATACCTTTTCTCTGCTTGTTGGTAGCCTCTATTTTGTTCTTGAAAACTGATTTGAATCTATTTGTGTCCTTCTGCATGAATTCTTTGTCTTGTCTTTAGTTTCTCTTTGTGGCTACTATCCTTTTTGAACAACAACTATTCTCAATGGATTGAGCACCTATTTATACAAGTATTTGACCTATCTTGGAATTCACAATTTATAATGTTAACTCTCAGATCCAAGGTTTACAACTTGACCTTGATCTTTAGTTTGCATGTTTTAAAATAGTAAAACTAATTAAAATAATAACAATTATATTTCTTCCTCCACACATAATGGATTTAAAAGAAAATCAAGAAGTTATAAATACAACTTCAGTGATTTATCTAACGTGGAAAGTCAGATCCACTTTTTGCAGGATGTAATTGACTGTCGGTTCTTGGTTGCCAGTTTGAACTTGCAGTTTGTTGGTGTTCCTTGACTGAACTATTCATCAGGTTCCCTATATCTGTTGGGTTCCTCTCTTTGTTGTATTGTTAGGTAGCACTGTTGTTACTCATCAAGTATCGTTTACCTTTTTTTCATCGGGTAACACTTAACAGTGTTTATTGGGTAACCTTGGCATTAGATAGTGTTGTTCCCTATCTGTCAGTGTAGAGTAAACCGATGGTGCAAATCATGTTTTTCCTCTAAGTATACTAATGGAAAAATATAATGCCTTCAAAATGATCCTTATGGTTTTGTCACATAGAACTTGATAGGCATGTCCATTTCTCCCAACTGAGAAGTGAGAACTCACTAATCTAGTCCTACTCAATGTTTCCAATAGTCTTTTAGTTTTTAAGTCTACAATTATATTGGAGACATCTCAATATCTAATTTATAGGCAAATGATCAATTTATTATTTGACTATGCCGGTGGACACTTCAGTTACAACTTAGAAGTTTCCTTGAGCGATATGATTCATACAATCTTTCCTCTAGATCATAAAGAAGTAATTTATGATCTTGAGTGATACGATAGTTAAATTATTTTGAAAGTCGGGGAGGCTGTATGGTGTACCTCTTTAAGCCTCAAATAAAGTACACTACATATAAAAATTAGGGAATAAAGCTAATTTTGAATCTCAACACGCACCGTTGATCTTTTGACATCAACGGTTGGGGTTTAAACAAAAGTTGAAAGATCCATTTGCTTCATTTAATGTAGAAAAATAGAGAGGAATAAAAGTGTTGTATATTAATTACTCATCATTTTGAATAAGTGAAGTGAATTGCAGAAGCGGAGAAACAAATTGCCAGTAAAATTACAACCAGTTACATATAATTCACAATTAATCAACTGAGCTATAATGCAATCAATGAGTTAAAGAAAAACTCTCATGAAGTTTTAATTTCTTGAACAAGCATCCACTTTAAATGAATGGTAGGAGAGGGTTAGATTTAATAATTGGTCAATCAGGGTTTCTATTTTTTTGTAGCAATGGTTATGTCATCAAAGAGACAAAATATTGCAGAGGATGAACCTACTCGTAAGAGACAAACAATGTGGTATTTGTTTAATGACATAATTGCACTACTCCATAATTCTACGGGGAGGGGAAAGAATATGGTAAATTTCCCTAATTTCATTGAAAAATAAGATGCTAGTGAAACCTAAGTGAAGGTTAGGGGTCATAATATTTTTAGGTATTTTATGGATAAATCATAGAACCCCTAGCCCGAGTCAAATTCATAGAAATTAAGATGGCCAGATTAATTGTCCCTAATATTTTTGTCAACATAGATTTGATTAAGGTTTTAGCCAGATATGACAACGGGTTCAATAGGTGCATTGAGACAAAAGCAGGAGTTCTTTTGCAGATAAATAAATTAGTGGTTTTTTAAGTGTTTGTCATGAAAATCAACCTGTATATATTAAAGGAAGGATGCCAGAATGTGGAAGGGATGTATACAAGAATATGGTTTCCTATGCACAGGGATAAGGTTGATGGGAATCTTCAAAAATTTGCAGGCTTTGAGTTTCCCCCATATAATGATAATACGTTCTTTAAGTATTTTCAGATGACCGATTATGGAGTAAGTCAAGTGATATGCTATAATGGTGATGAAATGACGCCACAAGAAATCAATGACCCATTTTACGACATTCAAGATCCCAACATCAAAAAAATCTTTGATTATGCCCATTTTCTTGTAGATAATATCCACAAGGCCTTGTGGGAGATTAAAGTGAATAAGTCTTTAGGGAGTTTCAAATGGTATTCACTATTATTGCATATTTTTTTGTGGAAATGGAATAAGAACAATGTTTCGATTCCCAAACTCCATATTCAGCCAAAATAAAAGTTTGTAAATCCTAAGATGGTCCAATTATGAACCAATATTTGGGATAGGGAATATAAGTACGCTCAATATTTACACTTTGAAGAATTCTTTGTCAAAAGTTTGTATGAAATTCTAGATCATAATCCATTAAGATTATCTCACATGATTACAATATTTTTGAGACCAAAAGGATTGGATAAGGAGATTATGGTCACAATTGGGCCGATTGGTATCTTGCATAAAAGTACACATACAATAGAGTCTATGGCTTTGAAGGAAAGCCTCATGTTTTGCCATTCTTTGTGCCATATATATTAGCTATTTTAGAGATTATTCGGCATTTGTTTGAAGCTCAAAATTTTTACGAGAAACAATATGGGTTTTTTTTTATCCCTTCTTATCTATACTTTGGATATTTTGAGATCAACTATTGGGAGGGTTATCAGGTTGCAATCATTTTTTTGCAAACTTGTAGATTGTCAGTGGTATTAGAAGAAAGAACTTTTGATCCTGAGGGATATTTTGAATTTTCCAAGGAATATGCAGTCATTGGATCTTATCAGAGCACCTTTTTGCAGAAGGACTTGTGGAGAAATTTTTCTTCTTATGAGGAGGGCAGGAGAAGAGTGTTGGCATATAACAGGGTAAAAGAAGTAACAAGGAGAAGAGAAGAATAAAACCCCAATTTTGAAGGGGCATTTCTAAATGAATCTACATGTGTTTCACTTGGTTTCCCCACCCAACCTTGTTGCTTAAGTAAGTGTCATTGGTGCATTAATTCAGGTTGTTCCCCTTGAGAAACAATCACCAACACAATTAAATTCTATGGATATTTCCAAAGATGTTGGTAGTACTACAGATCAACAAGAAGATGTGGAATAAATAGCTCAAAATATTCAACTTGATCCCTACTAGGCAATAACGGGGGATAATGATGATATTATGGAAATTGTTGAGTATCTTAATGAAGATGTAAGAAGTAGGGTTACTGAGGAGTTTATTAGTGATGATGAATTTATTAAAACTTCTAAATTCAATATTTTTTTTACAATATGAAAGAAAATAGTTAATAAAGAAGATTGACATAACAAATAAGGATAAAAGGGATGAAGTCACAAAGGTTTTCTTGAAATAGGTTAGAACAAAGATGGAGACAATGACCCCAGAAAAGGGTTGGAAAATATTGATTGGTGTTGGCTTCTTATTGCTACCAAGTGAGGATATATCCATATATATTTCATTTGATAATTTTTTGAGATATCGGGATATTGATTGTAGAATGAAAAAGTACACTAACATTCATGTTAGTGTACTTTTTTGGACAAGTTGTGTTATGGGTCCGAGTTTAACCCAAATGATAACACATTGGCATTGTGGTTCTTGTATCTACCAAATAAGAGGCCAATTATAATACAGAACACTCAGGAAATCCTTAGTCAATTTATGATTTACAGGTTAAAGGATGTCACTTCAAAGCAAGTAGCAGATTTAACATTACATAGTGCAATGTTAAATAAAGCAAAAGTTGATGAGAAACCCCAGTTGGTAAAGGGATTGAATGAGAAACTCATTGAATTGAAAATGCAACTGGATACATCTCTTGGGTAGGGAATATTATTGGATGTTGATGCTTCAATATTGAAAACTAATATTTCTTTGTAAAGTAAGAGGAGGAGTGAGGTAGAGAAACAACTCCTGATTACCCAACAAGAAAATCTAGCCATGAAGAAGGAACTAAAATTGTCAAGATGAAAAATGGTCAGGCAACTAATTGAATCTAAATAAAAACAAATGATACCTCATTTGCACACTTTTTGGGATAGATTCCAAGATGTGGTCAAAGTGGCAAAGAAACACAAGAAGACAGAGTTTTACCTGAAACTAACAAAGAAAGCTTTGATCGAAAAGCATAAATTGCTACAAATTTTAATAAAGCATATTGAGGATGGAAACATGTTGAATAAAGTGCTGGAAGAGACAAAAGACAACTACCAAGTGGTTGAAACTCTATTGGAAAAGTATTTTGTTTATCACCAGAATTTTTTCATCACAAAGTCACTAGCTTACGTGGCACTATTGCATCACCTCCTCAATTCTACAAGGACACCGAAGAAGGAAAGACAGAGGATGAATGGAAATCAGAATTTTAACAATATATTTTAAACCATGTTGTGCATAAGGCCATTGATGATGCAGATGATCTTGTAAATAATTTGCACATTCAGCTTGATGGACTTTACCTTGTGGAATTTGAAATAAAGGAAATTAATAGGCTGAATACAACGTCAACAACGTCAAACTATGATGAGCACATCAGGAAGTGAGTTGAGTTTATGTGAAAGGAAATGTGACACATGGAGGGAGAAGAACAAAAGGAAATTTTAATAGTTCCCTTTTTATTTCTTTTAAGTTTTTGAATTATTTCATGAAGGTCAAATCAAATATTCTTTTACACTTTTCTTGTAATTCTTAAGAGATAACTGATTTAGTTAGTCTCTTTATTACTTGTATTTAATTAATGAAAATATTAACATGAATCCTTTCTTGTTTCATTTTATTTGCATTGTATGATGTGATCTGTTAACTTTTAAGGATAGATTAACATTTTAATTGTGAGCTTATCATTATTGTATGATTTGTAGATGTGGTGGTTTTATAAGATACAATGATTTCCTAAGAATGAATTATGTTTGACTACATATTTGATTAGTATCTTTTTTACATGTATGATGTATTTATTCATTGGAAATTAACAAATGTGCATAGAAAAAAAATTCCTTACTGTAAATGAATAATGAAGAACATTACCAGTAACAATGTATTATATAATTTTTGATACACAACAAACATTAATTGGTTATTACATATTAATAATGGATTACAATGTCACATGGTACATGATACATCTTTTTTAGTAGTAAATGCAACTTCAGGATCCATGTTGTCCAACTCTAATTCTTTCCAATTTCATATATTCCAACTCTGATTGGAATTCATATGTCCTTTACTCTAAAGATGTACACATCTGTGGATACAAGAATTTATAGTGACCCCTTAAATACAATGGCATTACCTTTCTTAACCTAATAGACCAATTACATGAAGTGAGAACAGAGAACAAAGAACAAAGAACACATAATTGAATAATGAAAAATATCCATCCCTAATAATGATGAGATGAATCATGAGAGGTCCAAAGTTTCTAGTTAGAAGTCGATATAGCTCTAGGATGGAAATGCTTTATTTTCTCTTTTTATTTTGGAGGTGTGTGATGGAGAAAGGTCACAAGGATAACCATTCATGTGATGCTCAAAGGCTTAATGCCACAATGTCTTGTTCATAATGAAAAAATCAATGGATTTATCCCTCACCCTAATGTTATGGGAGAATTCTTTGGGACTCCCATTCTTTCACCCCTCTATTTTTTAGAGAATAATGAAACCCATGCAACTCTTTCCAATTTTTTCTATTCTAAGTAAAATTGGTCTCTCCTTTCCTCTGAATTCTGAAACTACAAGGTCTCCCAGGCTAGACCTACATGAAAATCTTGTGAAACTTGTGAGCCTCGTCACTGTCACACTTGGATGGCCAGTGATATAGAGGGGCCACAAATGCAATATTTACAGTCTCATACTACTTGGGAAAGAAATTTTAAAAAGATCCTCAAGGGGTACAAAATGCCTCCAAACCCCTATCTTCTCTAATTATACCCATATTCCCCTCTGTAATCTTCCCTTG
Source organism: Thuja plicata (assembly GCA_018584345.1). Lineage (NCBI taxonomy): Eukaryota > Viridiplantae > Streptophyta > Pinopsida > Cupressales > Cupressaceae > Thuja > Thuja plicata. Next base: position 1,572,961 of record MU226257.1, on the reverse strand, counting down.
AAGGGCCATCTGAGCGATTACAACAAAGATAGGAATTATTTGCAAGCTATAGAAACAACCTACCCTTGCACTTTTTGGTTTCGGTATCTCTATGGCTATCACTGGAATTTTTGGTATCTTTGTGGTTGTAAACAAAACCGTCATCTTTCTCACAGTATCAGTCTTTGTATTTATTCTACAAAAAGGCCTTTTGCAACTGCACTCTTTTACATCCAAAAATCTTCATGTTACTAACACAATCAAACACTTATCTAAGGGAAAAAGTTGTTGAATGCAAATGTATAGCCCCCTAGGACATGTTTATCCTTTCCTCCCTCAAGAAATGATTCTCGATTTTGAAGTTGCAAACAGTGACAACACCGACAACATGTCATTTAATTCTGGCAATTCTGCACCGATCGTACCCTGCAAAAATCTCTCTAACTTGAAGAATCTTAATTGTAGAAAACCTAGTTGGATTCTCAAAACATTTTGACAACAAGCTGCATCACTCCCTATAAGCCTAGAATTTATTAATGGACCATATGAATTGACAAGCTAATTTTTTTTAAAGTTATCCTTTCTTCCTTTTTTTTCTCTTTCCATATTTTTTTTCTCTTATCTTTATCCCCATTTGTTTATCCCGTATCCATATCTTCTATTTTTTCAAAAACAAGAATAAAGATATTAGATCATGTATTTTTATTAATTTGATGTATTTCTATTAATTAATAATGAATATTTTATAAACTTCCTCCAGAAAAGAGACACCTGTCTGTGCCTTTATGCAAACGTCTAAATAAGAAACTAAAATGCATCTTGTTACGAAGGGGACATGTAGTTTTTTTTCATCGTTGTCTTTATAAAATGTTTTAGTTGGTTGTTTAGCCACATGTGGCCTTTATTTGTATACTTAAATTTTAATTATATAGTTTAAATTTAAAGTTAATTAACTATAGTCTATAACCAATGAATAAAAAATAATCAGTTCATTCACAAATAGCCGCTAGATGATAGAATATTAACGATGTAAGGTCTAATTCAGACTGAAGTTCTGAAGCATAATAAACTATTTAGAAAGTTTCCGAAAAAAGACACATGTGAGCTGCATAATAAGGGGTGGCCACTCATTGGTGTGTTGGAAGGTTTCTTTTGTTCTAACGTGCTGGGACGTCTGAAGTGGAGCTTCCACCATGGAATAAAATTAATAAAATAGGACACCTGTCATTATTTCACATAATCACATACTGGTGGTATGACCCACCATTTAAAGAACAAACAATAATTGATTTGTTAATTATTTATAAGACGGTCCCACGAAGGTACATGGAAAGCTATGCCTTCGTCAAACTGTGGTGGTAGACCCATATTGAACAACTTGTGATAGAAATAACCTCTCATCTAGTATCAAAACCCACATGGCATTATTTCACATCATCTCATATTGTTAGTAGGACCCACCATGTGAAGAAAAAATTAATAGTTTAAACATTAAAGCTATTTTGCAACTTCAAAAATATTGAAAGGATTAAAAATTTTATTTGTTAATTGTTTATAACATGGTTCCACGATGGTACGCAGAAAGATATGATAAATTCATTCACAAATTGTCGTTGGATGATAGAAGATCAATAAGGTAAGGTCTATTTCGGGCCAAAGTTTTGAAGAATATAAAATTGTTCAGAAATTTTCTGGAAAGAAGACACGTGTGAGATGTCATAAGAATGGGTGGCCACTTTTTGGCATGTTGGGAGGTTTCTTTTATTCCAATGCACTGGAAAATATGACGTGGAACTACCACCATGGAATAAAAATAATAAAGTTGAAATTTTTCACAAACTTCCTCCGGAAAAGAGACACGTGTCCGTTCCTTTATTTGTATAGTTGAATTTCAATTATATAGTTAAAAGTAAAAGTAAAGGTTAATTAACTATAATAAATGAATAAACCATGATCAATTCATTCACAAATAGTTGTTGGATGATAGAAGATCAGTGATGTAAGGTCTATTACAGGCTAAAGTTTTGAAGCATAAACAACTGTTCAGAAATTTTCTGGAAAACTGACATGTGTGACGGGTCACTCTTTAGAGAGGAGGAATAAAATTATTTAAACTTTTATCACTTGTTATTTTTAGACTAGAAATAAAGGGATTTTTTCTTTGGAATAACCAACTAACCAGGGAGATTCATAAACGAGATTGGGGGATGCAACAGAGTCTTTTTGCGCTAGTCTATGTATTCGTCACTGCAAATTCAAGAATCAAATTCTGGGTAAAATACCAGACACGTATAATTTTATTGTAAAACTAGGGGTTAGGGTTTACATTTTTTAACTTGTGTACCACCATCTTTTAACCATTACCAGTGATGGGAAAATAGAAAAGAACAGTGAAAGAAAATATAGACTTTATCAAACTGGTGAAAACCCCAATCCCATATTTTACTAATGAATACCATGATATTTATGATCTTATGCTCCATGGTAAGCCAACAAAAAAAAATAGATTTGCATTATAGAATAATTCAGAAACTACCACTAGTAGGGAAAAACATCTTGTTTTAAATAAAACTTTAGGACCGCAGATAAATAAAATTGCATCTTGGGATGTTGGATTTGGACTCATGATGTTACCTAAAGTTTTCCCTTGCCTAGAAATCATGATGGTCTGTGCCCAATATTATGATGAAAGTAGATGAGAAATTTTAAATAAAAATAATCAAAAGGAAATTTGATCCATCACCGAGAAATAATTTAAAAGTTTGTTAGACTCAGGGCATGTAGCAAAAAACTCAAACATCCACATTAACCTAGAAAAGCTTGCAGAGGGTTATGAAAGGGTCAGTGAATATGATAAAGATAAATTTATCAAAGGTATAATAGAAGATGGTGTCCAATTAGATCATAATCATAATCCTCCTTATAATGTTGATTTATTTTTTCCATGGGTTCAAAATAATATTGCACTACTAACATTTTGCCTTAGATTGAAAAGTAATAGGGAAGTGGGTGCAAGTCTTCTTCAAATGATATTTAATATCCATTATATTTCTCAACTAGTTAGATATCATTTTATTGAGCATGTTGTTTAATCCATGCACAATCAATTTGTAATGATTAAAAGAGGTTCCTCTAAAACATTTAAGTTCACAACCTACCTATTTCATCTTCCTCTAGCAAAATATTGTGGAATGTTTGAGACCAACAAGCTTGAGATTCAAGTGTATAATATTGATGAACATAACAATAGAACAGTGGCTCCAATGTATGAATCGACACCTAAGATACATATGCGTGATAAAGAGGGAACTACACCCATTTTGTAGACTTCTTTTTGGAACCAATGTATCATGTGATTACAAACACTTCAATGCTTAGATTGCATGTCTTGTAGAAATTGAATTCAAATCATATCTCATATACAATTGGCGAACTGGTTCCTCATGGAAGAATTTATTGTTTTAAGGTTTTATGGATCATCAGTACAACCCACAAACTTCCAATAAATGTGACAGAGAGGGTTTTTGCATTAGAATATGTATGGTAGATGCAGAGTGCAGATCAACTCTTTTATGGTCAGCAAAAGAAGAGCATATTTCCTTCATTACCTTTCTCAGGTTGAGGGCTCACATTTGATAGAAAAGCATTCAATGTGGCACATAAATTTTTGAATTTTTTTTCTTTTGATGTTGTTAGTTAATGGTAGTATGATCCTATGCAAAGTCATTCAAAAAAGGCTTGTGGCGAATAGGAATTCTGCAAGTAAATTTGAACATGAAAGTAAACCATTGCTAGAAATGTTGATAAATAGGGATTCTTGGGATGCCTTAAAAAATGTGATTGAGGATACTGATGTTGCCAAAACTATTTCTCTACAATTATTTTTAGCATAAATTATGGCATTGCACCAAGAGAGAAAAACAGAGCAGGGAATCCAAATCAGGAGGTATGACATTTTTTTGTTGGGTATTAAGCACTATTTAATGCACTGAGAGGGGGGGGGGGTGAATAAGTGTATAACCATTTCAATAATTTAAACAAATTATGATCACCAGTTACAAACAAAATAGTAAACTGATTATTTGATACATTAACCATTATTTCTGATCACACTCTTAAGTATAAAACATTAAATGAAAACCAAAACATCAAAACCATAACACATGTGACACACATATTTTGGTATCATGGAAACCCTTGTAAGAGGGAAAAACCATGGTGGGGATGGAACCCACAATCTTCTCTATTGTAATGTGGAAGGTGCCTTGTGAAAGACTTACAAAAACTCTTTCTGAGAGCTATAAATATTTTGAGAGATGCCTAGTACATTATGAGATGTACAATAAAGAACTTTTAAATTCTACCTCAAGTGAGGATTAAAATCTAAAATCTATAGATTCACCTTGTAAAAGGATTTAGAAACTAAGACTTGTAAGAGTCTACCTTGTGAAAGGATTTAGCTTGCTACAATTGTAAGAGAACAACAAGTGATTGATCTATAGTAGCACACCTTTGCTGTAATATCCTTTAAGTCATATAGCTTCACACACTTCCATAATATCTGACTGAAACCTCTCCTTCCAATCTTTCCACAATCACCTATACTAGTCGCTAATTGATCTTCCTCCACAAAATTATCTAACCCTACTTATTCTTGTTTTTCTTCACAGATAATCTTTTATAATATTCCTTACTATTTTTTCCACTTAATCAATACCATTGATTTTTCATCTTAAGTGTTTTTCTCTCCTCTCATTCAATTCACCAATATCAAGAATTCAAACTTTCTTTTCAGGTCATTTTATACTTTAGGTTCAACTTCTATGTTCTAGATCATCGCTAAACTTAGATAAAATCATCCATTCAATCAATCCAATAGAATCTTGACAACTCAAATAACCTTCATAAAAAACCTCACCTGGAACTTGGGTTGATATGTCGTTTAGTGATCAAAGAAATAATGTTGCAGGGTTTATTATAGAATACTGATTGATCATTCAAATCCAAATAATATATTAACATTTAAATATTTGGTTGCACATTTCATCTCTAACATGTTACAATACATCATATTGTAAAACTTCTCCTCATAATACTTTGATCTTCATATTCATTAATCAAATTTCCATCATGTTATTGTTGTCACTTAGCAATTTTAGGTTGTTCAGATTAGATTCATCATTACTGGTCATGGTCAATTGAGATGATAGATTGTTTATTGTGTTTGAACATCAATGACAATATTTGATCTGACAGGTATCATTTTTTTTAAATCTTTCCCAATTAGGTGATCAATGCCAACAATCTCCCCCTTTGGCATTGATGGAAAACCTTGTCAATTCTCAAATGTGTACAAAACAATGAAATATAAAATGAAAATTACATAACACATTATTCAGAGTAACTCACAACAAAAAAATCACCAAAATATTTTCATTTCATTAACTGGTAGTATTCCATGTACAATATTGTTCCATTCCATTCATCCCCCTTACATAATACTGATGACATGTAACTGATTGAATGTTTAAAGATGTTAAGTTGATCATCGAAATGCAGAAGGATAATGTAAGAAATTAAATCAGTTAATGGATTGTATTGTCATTGATGTCAACTTCATATAATCTAATCGGTTATAATCAAAGTGTCAAAGACTTCAGAGAATAAAAGAGAAAAAGGTTAAGCTTTCAGTAATGCATAAAAGACAAGCATTCGCAATATGAATTCAAACACCAACGGTCAGTGGACACCGATGGACAGAGATCACCGAAAGTCAAGTCATAGTGATGCCCGAGCAAGAGCACTGACAAGCATTACCAACAAGCAAAATCACAAGCATAATTGACGGCCAGAAACATAGTGTAAACCGATGGAGAAATCCGAGGAGAACTGGAGTGTTGACCGAAGCTATCAAAGAGTTAAACATCAAAATTAACTTAATTCAGAAACAAAATAATATCTAGCTGGTAGAGCTAAATATGGAGTTAACTGGTAGTTATCTTTGTTTCCATCGACAAGATAAAGCCAGAGATAAGTAAAGGATTTAAAGCTATTTTGTCCAGTTGACAAGGAGGTCTCAGTGAGATAAAGCAAGAGTTTTGCTTTAAATCTAATTAGTGAAAATTGTGGATCACGCCACGATCAAGAAGATCAAGAACCTAAAAATGGTGATATCATGTCTATAAAGAGATAACTCAATTCATTATGAATTATGGTGGGTGAATGAACAAAAAGAGGATGTTGAAGAGAAACTAATGAAGAGAAACTAATAAAGTACCTGAAGCTGACCATGTCCTTAATGAGGAACAATTCTTGAAAGTATGAGTGGTAAAGCACTAGAAGGAGTTCCTATCTTTAGTGGAAAGATGGAACCAGAGGTAGTCCTAGACTGGATAGAAGGACTAGAAAATCACTTTGAGTGTGATGGCATCACTGAGGCTCAAAAGGTGAAAGTTTCTAAAGCAATACTAAGAGGGTCTGCACTCACTTGGCATAAATTTATCCAAGATAAGAGAGAGAAGGAAGGAAATAATCCCATTTCCACATGGAGGGCTATGGTTGCAAAAATTAGAGATGCCTATATCCCTGAGTATTATGAAATCCAATTGCATAAAAGAAGAAAAAGTCTAAGAGAGAAGGACCTTGATGTAAACTCCTATACTGAAGAGTTTCAAAGGCTTTGCATGAGGTCTAGAGTTGCAGAAGATGAGAGAGTGAAGGTAGCCAGATACCTTAATGGTCTCAAATGGACCATACAAGATGAAATGAGTCCCTTGACTCTAGATACCATTCAGAAGTGCCACCAAATTGAAATCAAGGTAGAAGACAAGCCAAGGAAGAAACAATATTCTAGTACCACCAGAGGTAGAGGCAAAGGAAGAGATAATAGAGGATAGAGAGGTGGATATATATGGTGGAAGAAGTTTTGAACCAAAGAGTCAAGGAGACACTAAACTTATTGAGTAGCAAGAGGGAAGATCCAACAGAGGTAACTCAAATAGGGGAAGGAACTCTAACCATAGAGGAAGAGGCAGTAGTCAAGGTAGAGGTAACTACTTTGCAAACATGAAATGTTACCACTGCAACTAGATGGGACACCCTATATATAGATGTCCAGAGAAAGGCACTACTTCACAAGGAGGTGATAAAAGGGGAAATTATGTTCAAGAGGACACTAGTGATGTAGGTAAACACCCTGAATTACCCTTACAGTCAGAGGAAGGTGAGAACTTAATGATGAAGAGAACTCTGATTAAAGAGCCAGTGAAGGAAGAGCCTAGTCAAAGGAGATCATTGTTTATAGTGAAATGCAAAATGACGGGAAAAGTTTGTAGAGTCATCATAGACTCAGGGTCTACTAACAATATAGTGTCAGAGGACGAAATTAGCAAGAAATATGAAAAGAATACCCCACACCAGTCCATATAAAGTTACTTGGTTGAACAAAGGACAACATGTCCTTGCCAATGAGAAAGCTTGGGTGGAATTCTCCATTGGGAGATACAAGGAAAAGGTATTGTTTGACATAATACCCATAGATTCATGTCACCTAATCCTTGGTAGGCCATGGAAATTTGACCAAAAATCCATGCATGATGGAGCAAAGAATTTATATTCTTTCAAAAAGGACAATGTGACATTCAAAATACAGTCACTGTTGGAGGATGCAGAAGAAAAGTCATCAGGCCCCAATGTTATTATGGTTAGTGAGAAAGAGTTCTTAGAAGCCTTAGAAGAAGGAGAGGGAGTTGGTTTTGCACTTTTGTTGAAGCCAAGAGAAGAAATTAAAGAAAAAATAGCCAAGAAGACATAATAGCCAAAGGAAGTGCACGTGATGCTGCAAAGGTATGAAGGCATTGTCAGTGATGGACAACCATCAACCCTACCCCCTAAGAGGACTGTAAGCCACCAAATAGACTTTATCCCAAGAGATACCCTTTCTAACAAGGAAACTTATAAAATGACTCCTCAACAAAATGAGGAGATAGCTAGATAAATCCAAGAACTCTTAAGCCAAGGTCTCATTAGGAAAAGCAATAATCCTTGTGATGTAACCACTGAATTAGCACCCAAAAAGGAAGGAAATTGGAGACTGTGTATTGAATCGAGAGTAATAAACATAATAAACATTAGGTATAGGTTCCTTATCCCTAGGATAGAAGACTTAATGGATTGTCTAGGAGAAGCCAAGTTTTCACTGATGGCATATAATTTATTGAATGTTTGAAGATGTTAAGTTGATCACTGAAATACAGAAACATAATGCAAGACATTAAATCAGTTAATGGATTGTATTGTCATTGATGTCAACTTGATATAATTTGATCGGTTATATACAAAGTGTCAAAAGAATTTAGAGAATTTGAGAGATAAAGATTATGCTTTCAGTAATGCATAAAAGATCAGCATTCACTAAGTGACTACAAACACTGATGGGCAGTGCACCCTGATGGACAAAGAAAACCAAAAGTAAAAGTCATAGTGTTTCCTGAGCAATAAACCCAACAAGCATTACCGACGATAAGAATCACAAGAATTACCAATGAGCAAAACCTCGTAGTGATGCCCGACGGATAGACAACCTCGATAGAGATGCTCGAGGAGAACTGAAGTGTTGACCGAAGCTATCAAAGAGTTAAACACCAAAAATAATTGAAGTTCAGAAATGAAAAAATAATTAATTGGAAAAATCTAAAGATAAAGTTATCTAGTTGTTAACATTATTTTCATCGACAAGTTAAAGCCACAGATAAGTAAAAGATTTAAAGTTGTTTTATCTAGTTGTCATGGAGAAATCTACAGGATAAAACTGAAGTAAAGTTTTAAATCAAGATTGGCTAAGATTGTGGATCACGCCAAGAAAAAGAAAATCAAGAAGTGAGAAATGGTGATATCATGTCTATAAAGATACAATCTAATTCATTATGAATTAGGGGAGTGAATAGAGAAGAAGGATGCTGGAGAGAAACTGATGAAGAAAAACTTCATACAATCCTGATCAATCAAGCTGAGGAAAGAGCTAAAGATTTCTGCGGACACCGAGAAAAAGAGAAGCACAACATCACCAAGTAGAAAGAAGTGGAGAAAAGGTATTGAAAAGATACATTGATTAGAAAGTTATTATGAGCTTACAATAAATCTAAAAATATGCAAGTCTAAGTTGTATGTGTGAATAGATCTGTATGTGTGAATAGATCATTTACTATTTCAGTTTAACCATTGATTCAGAAAGTCTTTTAACCAATCAAGAATTATTAATCCTTTCTATATTAAGATACATCCCAAGGAGTATCAAAAATTTTGATCATGAAGATGTCATGAGATGCCAGATACCATTTGACAAACTACAATGGGTTTAGTCATAGAAGGTAGCATAGAGATGGCTGATATCAACTGACAAACTATTCTATTTAAATCCTCTAACAAGGTCACACCTAATAGTGTGTTTGTAACCTTTAACAGGGTTGGCTCTTCACCGAGCTCACTTCAGAAGAGTGAAAATTTTGGGTTACAAGTCCCAAGTGGTTTTTCCCTTAACAGGGTTTCCATGTTAAAAATCCATGTGTCAATGTGTTTATGAGTCATTACTTTCGTGTTTTTCATTACACATAACTAATATGGATTGATCGGTATACAATAAGCAATTTATTATTTTTTGGTAAATGAAGGACTGCTAATCGGTGAACAGTAAGAATAAGGTTTAACAGTGAACTCCGAGTAGTAGTTATTTGTTAAGATTGTTTGAAGGCATTCATCTTGTAGGAACGAATATAACTAGAGGCTTAATATTGTGGTACTAAGCTTTTGGGTTGATTTATTGGAATATTTTTGAGGCCACTGATTCACTCCCCTCTCAGTTATTCTAACAATTGGTATCAGAGCTTGTGTTCTTAGAAAGGGATTTTAACAGCTCAAGGAAAATATCACAAGATGAACAAGCGAGATGTGCCCAAGTTGAATAAAGACAACTTTGCATCATGGAAAAGAAGAATAAGACTCCACCTATCAGGTATTGGTAATGATGTTACTCAACACCTTGATACTGAATATGTGTTTCCTACAAGACCTCACACACTTGAGCAATTAAGAGAAAAGCATGAGCATAATTGCATGATGTTAGAACTTTCTTCCTCACTCTCTGATGCTGAGTTTGAAGATGTCAAAACCTGCACCTCTACAAAGCAAATATGGAATAAATTGAAGCTGGTACATGGAGGAGATGCTAATGTACTAAGAGCCAAGGCAGAAAGCCTAAGAGGGAGGTTTGATGATCTAAGGATGAAAGAATGAGAAAATATCACTCAATATACCTGTAGAATCAAAGAGGTAGTCAATGCTATCCGAGGAGTTGGAGGTGTACTTGAAGAAGAGACAGTGGTAAGTAAAATCCTAAGAACTTTACTAACTATATATGCTATTAGAGTAACTGATATACAAGAAATGAGAGTAGTTGCAAACAATAATGTTATTCTAGATAGTCTAATTGCTAGACTGATTTCATTTGAGATGAATAACTTTGATAATAGTTTCTTACCATCTATAGAGTCTGCATTCAAATCTTTTCTGAAAATAAGTAAGTCAAGTCATAGAGACACTATGAGGAATGATAGTGAAATTGATAGTGATGACTAAAGACTTGATGAGATTGAAGCACTAATGGAAAGAATATTGCAGAGAGGAAAAGGTAGATACAAAGGTAAATTACCACTTGTAGGTTTTAATTGTAAAGAGGTTGGACACTTTGCTGCAAGATGTCCTAACAGAAGAAAAGATGACAGAAGTAATGAAAGAACATATGAAAAGAAGTTTGACCAAGGTGATAATATATATTACCGAAGAAATTGACAATCTAACAAAAGAGATACCTGAGACTACAAGGACAAAGGAAAGAAAGCTTTTACCTAGCTGAGAACAGAGCTAGAGACATTGACATTGAATCTGATGAAGACATTGAGATGGTATTTGTAGCCATGAAGGATGATTCAGACAAATAAGAAGAAAGGTATGTAGAAACTACACTCATATCTAAGGTTACACTAGTACATTTGAGACCTCTTTTCAATGACTATGCGTCTCTTTTCTGACACTGTCCCGTCGGCCTAGCGACAGAGACCAGTGTTGCAGTTTTGGTGTCAGAATTAACGACGGTTGTATCATCTATAATTATTGTGATGGTACTAACCATCGCAATACAAGCCGACTATGATGGTTACCATTTTGTCATTACATATTTTAGCTATCGCTATTACGACACGTAGGCATCGCATCTTATCTGTTGCTATTACGACACGTATGCGTCACATCTCATCTATTTGTATTACAACACGTAGGCGTCGCATGTTATTTGTCACTTTTTTGAGATGTGCGATGAATTTGCTATACATGCGATGTCGAGCCATCAGTAATTCTCTGACAACCCGATGTCGCATGTATAGAAAATTCATCGCACGTCTAAAAAAATTGATGTCTAGGTGTCACAATATGAGCTGGCTATCATGTTTATCATGTTGTCGTTACATTTTATCTGTCGATATTATAACACCTAGGTGTTGCAGAATGAGTGTTGAAATTATGATAGACATGCGACAAATTTGCTATACATGCGACATCAAGCTGTCGACAGCTTGGCGTCGCATACATTTTTTTAGTGTCGCTTTAGAGTTTTTAAGAGTTTAGTGTCCCAGTATCGCTATTTTCAATAATTGTGGTTTTACTTATTTTGGAACCATAATTTTCATGTGCTTTATTTGGGATAATTTCAATAGTGGTTGGCCAAATAAATATAAAACAATTGGTATTACCAAATTAGTTCATCCAAAAACTAGAAGACTGTGACTGTCTGATAAGTACAAGTAGGATATGTACTTACTTATGATATGTACATGTTCATTAAAATTGTACTTATGATATGTACATGTTCATTAAAACTGTACTTGTGATATGTACATGTTCATTAAATTCCATAACACATGAGTGCTGAAAAACTTCTACCATATGAAGTATTATAACTTTTGAAAAATAAATGGGAGAGTTGTATGTAATGCCCAAAATTCATAATACTAGATTGGACATTAAACAAACTATTTATACTACTCTAAACATATCTAATTTTCAATATTTTTTTCATTTCTAAACAATGACATACTACATTAATACATAGTGTCAACCTATTTGTTATATCATTTAACTGGAATCTAAAATGATAATAAATCTACTTAAAACAATAAAGCTTAATACGATGTCCAAATAACCAACATGACTTGCAACTGCATACCTGAATTTCTCTTTCTTTCCTGTGTATCATATTCTCCTCGCCTCTCTATTTCCTGCACCTGTATATATGGCTACACAACTAGATGCATGATATAAAATTCATAGTTTATTACATACAAGATCGTAAGATAAGCTACATCAATAACTTAGCTAAAACAATCATAAGGTATTCAAAACTAGTTTCATAAAGAGATGCAAAATATGTAAAATATTGGTAAGGGGTGGCAAGATTAAGGAAGTACTCAAAAGTACAAGACCTAAGGGCCAGAACTAATGCCTTGGGTGCTCATCATAGATGGTCTTGCCTACGTAACTCACAGAGACATCGTAGTTCAGGTTTAACTTTAAAACCAGTCTTTTAAAGGATGGTAGAAGTGGTATCAATCCTCTTTATCCAAAGGGTATCAATGAAATTTCTCTCTAAAGATTTACATAAGTCACATGAGTCACCTGAT